>CM047879.1:11806601-12291346 GCA_026212405.1 Petrea volubilis
AGAAGAAAAATCCACATTTTTCGAAGATCGAAAGGGAAAATTGAAGCTAAAGACGGGCTGAGTTCGAAGAGAAAAATCCTAAATTTCGAAGATTGAAAGGGGAAATCGGAGCTATGCGGTGGTGGGGAAATTAAAGGAAAAAAATTAATGAGTATTTTTAGTGGGTTTTAGGGTTTTTAATAGATTTTCTTTAATTAAATGCAAATTGTTCGAAATTTGATAAAATTGATCGAGGGGTTTGATTCATCTTGGCAAGACACATAGATTGGTGTTTTCGGTTGTAACTCCGGCGACGGCGACCGGCGGCGGCCTGAAAGGGTGGTGGTAGGAAAGGAGGAAGGTTGAAGAAGAAGAAGGAGGAGGAGGGACCAAATTGAAATTTTAATAAGTTAGAAGGGTTTATTTGTAATTTTAGATAAATATATTTAAAATTATGAGAAAAGGGGTATAAAGGTCAATATACTCGCATTTAAAGGTGGAAAAGGTTTTAATTTCGCAGATTAAGCGCGTGTAATGCACTCTCCGTTAACTCTGACGGAAGGGGGGCTTTGTGTAGGTTTTTCAAAAATACGAGGGTGTTTTTCTATATTTTTAAACCACGAGGGGATTTTTAGCACTATTTCGAAACCACATGGGAGTTATATACAATTTTCCCAAGAAAATTCATAAAAATATATATATTTTTTATATTATTTTGGTGGAACGAGGGCTATCAAGTGGGATTCTTGTTTTCCATTTTTATTTGTCTTTTCCGGGTTTGGTGATATGTACAATTTTAGCCAGCAATAATAGTTAGTATTAGGACCAAATATGAAATATATCTTTTCACTTTTTATAGTAATTTAATGTAAATAAGTTGGCAGCTGGCTTGTTATAATCCACCAAACACATCTTTGGGTACACGAAATAATCAGATTAATTAATTGGCTAATAAAAGTCGCCATGACTCAAATTGAGGTTAGTTTGCCAAAACCCTCAATTTAATTAACTCTGGTCAACAGCATGATAAGCTTTGGGGTTTAAAACCTGGCACTTTGTGAAAAATTTTACCAAATCTTTTAATCTAATCACGCTTAGTGTGATAATATACAATTACTTGTTCCTAAAATGGCTTTGCATTGACATTTGACAATAATAATAGATTATGGTTGCGTTTAGTAGCCGTATAGAATTATGAGTGATATCGAAATCATTAGACACATATGTTATAAATTTGTTATCAGTCAATTGCATTAATTTATTTGGGGCAAGTATTGTTTCATAAATATCAGTTAAACGATATTTTATAGTATTCTTTATTCTATGCGGATTAGAGGCAAATTACGAAAACTCCTATAAACATTAGCTCCATCATCATACTTAAGGGTGACACAGTAAATTATAACTCTTATCAATTCAATCCAAATTAAATGAATTACATATTACATCCCCATAGTGGGATGTGTTATCCTATAAATTGATAGATAAGAAATTAAGCCTGTGCATTATAAATGGCCAAAAAAAAGTTCTACCAAATATAATTATGGATGAGATGTACGCATAATCCCACCAATAAACTCCTACCAAACACAACCTATGTATGTATTTCAATTTTTTTTTCCTACCTATTTGTCTTCCTCTTATATAAATGATTCGTTTACATAATAGATTTATACTTGTTAGTGACTCATTAACATTACGCTTGTAAATTAACACGGTAAAATTATCAACTAACTCAAGTAACTTCACTTACGAGCACGTTTTAGGGACTGTTTAAATAGATTTAAAAGAAAGTGTTTGTTAATCATAGCAGAGTTGCTTCCTAAAATTAAGTTATTTTGCATTTTAATGCAATAATTTAATTGTTTTTGTTTTTGTTTTTGCTTTTATTTAAAAAAAAGTAAATTCAATCAAACACTATTTTTTTTTTCTAAAAAATAATTGCTTTTGTAAAAACGCACATTCAATCGCGCTATTAAACTAATATGAGGTTTTCTTAATTTATTGAATTAAAATGTTTAGATTTCCCTTCTTCCCCCCCCCCCCCCCCCCTTGGACATATTGATTAAATTTTGAACTAAATTAATTAAATTTTCAAATTTTCATCTAAATAAATGTACAGTATCACTAACCCCTAGGGAAAGCAACCTTCAAGCATTTCCCCCGACGTACGTCTTTTGAAGACAGAAGCTCCGCCCACCCCCCCCCCCCCCCCCCCCCCCCCGCCCGCTGTGAATCCGCCGTGGCTCCTCCCTTACCTCGGCAGTGTACTCCTCAGATTTCAACAAAAAAAACTTACCGGCGGCCAAATCCTCACCGTATAGAACGACGTCATTTCTCATGCCTTCTCCCAATTTTACCGCCACCGAGCAAGTTTAAAGTGTACCACGTAAATTTTATTTTGTGTGATTGTTATTTTTTCATTGTTTTTTTTTTTGTTGCTTGATTCGGTCCTAACACGAAGTACATTTATTCGTTTTTTCTATGTACTTATATTTGAAATTGAGTGCTTTTTGGTTATACAAATTGCTTCGATTACGATTGTTTTTTGTTAAATTGGATCGAATAGTGGAGATCGAGATCGATTTGACTGGTGCCGGTTTAGCGCGCCTTACATGGTATACAGTACATTGATTTTCAATTGATAATGAGAAATCATTTATGTTGTGAATGAAATTACACATTTTTGTCAAATCTTATCTGGAAACACACAACTTTTCTCTTTTGCTTCTCAAATGTGATATGACAAAGCATACATTTTGCATAGAGCTAGCTAATTTTGTACCTTCAATAATATAACATTTAAGAAACTTAGTGTGTCTGGGGAAGACAATTAGTAATTAACACTAAAAACAATTATGATGATCGCTCCAATTTAAAAATACATAGGTGGAGTAATTTTAAAATTAGCAAAGATGGCAATAGTTCCTAGTATGGGGCGGGGCGGGACGGGACGAGTCCACCCCATTGGATTCAGGTTCGGGTCTGAGTTTGGGGTGGGCCGATACGCAAACTGGTCTAGTACATATCTCGATTCCAATATCATTGTCATGGGTCTAATGTTAGAGACTTAGGATTTGCAAAATTCTAATCAGACTCGATCTATTGTCATTCCTAAAAATTCAAGAAGTACTGCACGTGTACCGATTAAATTATATATCGCTCCACCAAACCTCTAACACCCCCCCCCCCCCCCCCCCCAAAAAAAATGTATATATATACACGCACAAAGCAAATAAAATAAAAGTGTATCTAATCTCGAGTTTGTAGTTTGGTTAGCACCCCACCTCTCACAAAGATAGTGTAAATTGTGTAAATTGGCTGTTGGCACATCACCATGAGGTTCATCTTCACCTCTCACTTCTCACTTTAAGTATGGCGCAAATAATGGGCCCAATGCCCTCCTCCTTTTATGGGCAACTATATAGTAATGTATATTTCGTTTGTATCTTAATCGTCAGTCAATATACCTGTCATATATTGATAAGTAGATGATATAATGTAGTACGATGATGATGTAGTAGAGGATCCGAATTGATTCCCCTTGTATTGTATTATTTACTCTTTTAACTATTTTTCTGCATAATTTGGATGTTCACGACTCTTTGAGCAGTAGACATTCTTGACAGAAAAAAAAAAAACAAGGATTTTGTGATTAATTGAATGCCATCAATTATTGAATTGTGGAATGAAAATATTAATATAAATATAAATTAAAAATATTAACATCATTATATGTATGTTATTCAAATTTTAATTTGGAACTTCTTGACATGGGTAATATAAATATGACTCAATGCATCCACCGAAAAAGTCTAATACCATTATTAAATAACAAGTTTGACAAGATATACAACAATTCTTTGGGCTCAAATAATCCCATTCTCTCTGTTAAAAGAGGAGAAATAGTTTCATTTAAAAATGTGTAAAAGATTCCTTTATATACCCCACCCCCTCAAACTCAAGGTAGGATCATTGATGCCAGAATGGAGAGCTAGAAATTAGAGGAAATAGAATCAAGATTCGCAGATAATAGAACCGGAGACAAGAACATCCAGAGATGACTGAGACGTATAAGATTCAAAGAAAACAAAAATAGAGACAAAATTTAGAGATAACCGAACTAAATGCAATATTTAAAGTTAGAGATAATAGAAATAGAGACAAATAAGAGAGAGAACAGATATTGAGACAATGCTCTAATACCGTATTAAAAGAGGAGAAAAAGATAGTAATAAATGACGACAAATGACACAACAATAATTTCAATATTATACATGAGCTTTCTTGATAACTACACAACTAAAATTTGGTTGCAATCGTTGTTGAGATGAAAAAGATGAACATAACATGTTTGAAAATTGAAAATTTATTTATTTATTTTTCCATGAAAAAAGGTGTTTGTGTCCAGATTCTCGTTTTACTATTTGGCTAAACATGATTGTTTTAAGACAAAAAAAAAAAAGAAAAAGGCAAGCGATGAGGAAATCATGGGTAGCATGAAATGACATCACTTAGTTCGGTTTTTTCTAACTAAAATTGGGAAAATTCTTACTCAAAGTTGGTTTGATCAAACCCAACAAATCATATGGCGAGCGTATTGCACTTGCCAAATGATTGGCCACTCTCCTTAAATTATCGACCTTTCACAGGACAAGTGTAAAACACTTACCACGTGATTAACACTGATTCAATCGAGCCGAGTCTGACCTAAAATTTCCCCTAAAATTGACGATTTTATTTCAGTAATGGGATGGGCCACTTGTGGCTTTTGAGAATACTAGAATAATTACCAACAATAAAATGGATATTTATCTATGCTATATAATGATAATATTGGGATTTATCTTTCTTTTTTTTTTTTTTAAATAATGCATACACACCATCCACATATACACATATTATAAAAATTCAAATTCTAACATTACATTTTTCATGCTTCTAAATGTAGTATATATATATCTATTAGGGCCAAAGGCCCGAACATTAAAATTTGTCGTGTGTATACTTGTCCTTAACTTGATTTTTACGAAGAAATGTCTGAAAATTTTGTGACAAGTCTACATATTTTCTTCTAAAAGTTAAAAGCTTCGTTTCTTGGAATTATAATTAGTAACAAAACTATCTAATTTTTATAGATTATTAAAAATTAAGCAATAGGTTTTATATCTTTCAGATCATTTAGAGAGTGTTTGGCTAAGCTTATAAACTCTTAAAAACACTTATAAGTTGTTTGATAGCTTATAAGCTCTTTAAAAATGTTTGGTAAATTTTTTAGTAAAGGAGCTTATAAGCTCTGAAAAAAAAAGAAGAAGCTCCCCTTAACTTTTTTTTTTCAAACAGCTTATAAGCTGTTTAATGCTAAAAGATAAAATAATATAAATATATTTATTTTTTTTCAAGATTAGATTTCTACTATCACAAAAAATATTTATTTACATGAAAATAATTTAATTTTATTTTTTTGAATCATCATTATACTTAAAAAAAAACATATAAGCTTTAATTTTTACCAAACAAAATTACAGCTTATCAGCTCAAAAAACATCTTATAAGCTACATCGTCTTATTTTATCCAAACACTTTAGAAACTTATTTTTAAAATAAGATGTAGGAGCTTATCAGCTTCAAAAATATCTTATAAGCTCTATGAGCTTATAAGCTCTTTAAAATAAGTTTAGCCAAACACTCTCTTAGTAGAGCTTTTCTTTCCTTTTCTCCCCCACTTTTCTTTGGGGTATAGATCAAATTCTAAATTTTGGCCCCGTTTAAATATATTTTTTTCTTTTATTTTTTTTTCAAAAAAAAAATCTTTTAGAGCCCTAGTTTTATAATATAGATTGTCTTTGAAGCCGTGCAATTTTATGTTTGCGTACAATAGTGCTAATCAAATATATTTTTCTTTGTAAGGAAACCATTTTGAAAAAAAAAATGACAACTAAACTTTTTCTTTGTTTTTTGCCTTTTTAAACTTTTATGTTTTTTCCTCTTGAAAAAGGCCATTCAATGGACTCTTTAAAAAACCCCAATTTGTATTTTAAAAATAATTAAAAATATATATTTTAAAGAAATTTTATATTAACATAATTTTCTAAACATGAAAAAAAAATAGTATTATCAAAGTACTAATTATTTACAAATTTTTATGAACATACTTTAATTTTTAAACAATAAACATCGTTATCACATATTTATTTGCACATATTTTGAAATCATAACTTAATTACTAATGCTATATAATTATTTTTTTTTATATAAAAGTATCATATTTTTTCATGTGACTATTTATATAATATATACTTTTTTATATATGAAGTATAGATGTATATCATATATATATTTACATAAAATAATAAATAATATATCTATATATAATACTAATAGGGTGGGCCCTGGTTTTAAAATAAAAATTCGGAACCCGTCCCGAACCCGATAAGGAGTGTAAAAACTTGCCCCATTAAGGGCGGATTCAGATATGAGTCTAAACTGGATCCATTGCCATCCCTACCTTGTTCTAAATCATTTGTTCCACCTTCCCTTATTCCACCTATGCATAATTGCATTCTATTAAGATGAATGCATAACATCCATTCATCAATTCCACTATATATTTCACTTCGTACATATATCACGAATTCATATAGTTAAATAAAAAGCCAACTACCAAAAATTGAAAAAACATTAATAGAAGAACAAAGCATAATATATATACATATATATATAGTAAATATGGGTTACATAATATAATCACAAGGACCTTTCTGGCAAAGACTTCTGATTTGAATTTTCTACCGAAGTTATTTATTTGTTTACTTTTCAACTTGAGTTATCCACTAATTGAGGACTTATTCAATGGATCATCGATTTGTGGATGACTATAGCCATGTTATTAGTGCCAAGACCATGATCGAGGATTTGATTTGCAACTTTTCGGTCTAGAAGCCTTTTATAAGCTATGTATATTCATCAATATTATCTAGATAGCCATAATAATTTTTAAGAATATGTTGTTTGTCATTCATTATCAAAAACGACCGTGCATAAAAATATAAATCATATTATTGTTAAATTTGAAAATTTATTATTAAGAAAAATAATAACTCTCATTATTTAACATGTACAATTACTAACGACTTTCAGATTGTCAATATGTTTCTAGTAATATTTATGCTATAAGAAAGCTCTCCCTTCACTAAAAGAAAATTTATGACGGTGAGATTATATCACAAATTTAAAGTATTTGTGATGGATTCATGATAGAGTTTAATGTAAAACAGAACCAAAACAAAATAATAATTAGTGACAAAACATTTACTAACGAATTTGTTATAAATGAAATTCATCATATAAATTAAATTTACAACGAATTGATTTTTCGATGAAAGGGATGCATTTTTTTAGTGTTCTTTTAATCCAGATAAACTTAAAAAAAAATGAAAATCAAGAGCAACACAAAGCATTTCCATAGAAGAAACCAAAGTGGGGACCTAACTCCACAAAGCCCCTAATCACAATTTATAATTCCTTTCCTTCTAGGCAAAGGATTTTTTTCTTTCTTTCTTTCTCATTTTTGTCATGATAATTAACTCTAATTCAAGTGAAATGTCCTTTTTAGTCTCATTCCACATATAAAAGAAAAAGACCTAGGCCATATCTTTAAGATTATTCATCAGATAACTTGAAAATTTTGTGATCCTTAAGCCCACTACTTTAATACATGAAAGCGTTGCTAAGATTATCTAAAACAAAAATTTCAAACCCTTTTGAAATTGTTAACACGACAAAAGCATTGGTATTCTTCTTCGTCAATTAGTGGATGAATATATTATTCAAAAAAACATGGTTCGCTTCAAAAACGGACACCTCATTTTATCCACCTACCACCACCAAATTATTGAATAATACGAAAAAATTTAGTTCAAATCGAGTTTAATATTGAAATCAATGCTAATGATATGATGAGTGAATTAAATTATATCTGTAATTTGTATATTTTTGGGAGAGTGGTGACAAGCCTAGTTAGTTAAATGCGGGTCAAGTATATATATTATTTGGCATTTAATACGTATGTATATATTATAAATACATATAATTTTTTAAATTACCATGAAAAATCAGCTCAATAGTATGGAATCAGCTAATATATGAATTAGTAAAAGTACAAGTATAATACGAATGTGAAAAATAAATTTTAGAGTAAAAATACGACTTATTTTGATATTATTCTCATATAAATCACGCTTTCAATGTAATTTAAAGAATGAAAATATTATTTAAAATTTATCACTAAATTACTTAGTTTATAATCATAATATATATTATTTATAATCATTAATATAATAACTAATTTTTATAAAGTATTGAATATTTGTTGTTTAGATAATATTCAACTAATAACTATCATTAATTTTGATTTATCTTACTTATAAATAATTTTTATATATTACAAATTTGAAATGAATATAATAAATCTTTCATGAGATTATACGAAATATCTATTATTCATCACATATTATAAGGAATATGTATCTTATGCATATTATACATATTATATCAAAAGTATAAGTATTTATTTATTAAGTTCAGAATGTGTACGGAAAATGGATGTATATTTGAATTATTCGTACATACGGGTATAGTATGGATTTTAACTATAAAGGGTGACAAGTACAATAACACTTGCAATGTGATTGATTGAATTTGATCGAAACAGTTTTGAGCAATGATAGTTAGTTACGTTCTCCATATGTTTAATATATTTTTTTTAGTTTTTTGTATTTGTTGAGATGTGAATTTACTTGAACATCGAAAGATTTTAGACAAATGAATTTCTCAAAACTCCCACAGTGTATGCTAATTTGTATATCTTAAGGAATGTGATTGACCCGAACATATGTGTGTGTGTATATATAGCAAAATATTTTAATAAAAGAGATCTTAACTCTAATTATATATCAAATTCATCTCTTAAATCTATATTGTAAACGAGTAAATGATGATGTTATCTCCTAGCTTCTCGACTCTATGTCACATCAAGTTTTGAATATCAATTTACGTCAAAATAGAAACAAAATAAAAGAAAAAAGAAAAAATAAATATCCGAAAGTATAAAAATCGTGTGATTTTGCTTTTTCATTGTTGAAGAATGATTATATATATATATATATATATATATATATTATCTCACTGAAATGAAATATAAAATGAATCAATTTAGACAGAGAATCTAAATGATTTTCTATCTGATGCCTGGTCTTATATTTGTTTACTAAACATAATTTAAATCTTATTTATTCTCTACACTTATTTTTAATAGCATATAAGTTAATTAATAGTACTTACGATATGCTTTTAAAGTTTATAGACTGCTAGATGTTATCTTAAAGTCATTAAAGCCGATAAGGCTTTGCCTTAGTGATAAGGTGCATGCCTTGCAATTTTAAGGTTATGGATTTAAGTCCCCGTGAACGCGGGTATTTTTCTAGTTTAATACTAATTTCTTTCTATTGCATAATAGTTTGTATTTAGTTATTATTTGATGATGTTCAATTATAAGATACAACATTTTTATAAGTTGTTGTCCTGTTAGGCAAATTGAGAGCTTATACACTCTTTTCAATATAATAATGACGAAAACTAATTTAATAAAATTAATATCATGTAAATAAAAATACTTGGAGATCGTAGAAATGGAATGTTTGAAAAAAAAAAGAAAGAAAGAAAGGATGTTCATGTCATTTCATTTTCTAGAGTTAAATAGCTTATAAGCATATTCAGAATAAATTTGGGGTGGAGTTTTTTTTTCTTCTTTCTTTATTGAGGAGTTTATAGACTTCAAATATCTTATTTTGGGATATTATAAGTTCTTTTACCAACAAAATTATTAAATACTCTAATGACATATTTGCTACTTTTGATACCATTGGATATGATTTATTAAATATAAATTATTAATGAAGAAACTATATCAGATCCTTAATTATTTATTATTTGTTAACTTATTTGTTTATTCAAGATATCATATACTTTTATTAGTTTATTGTTTGGTTGAGTGGATTTACTATATTGGATTAAATGAAAAAATACTTTATTGTCCTCTCATGTTTTAACTGTTTCCCATATTCACTCCAAAATTTATAATACAATTTCAATCATGAACATAATTATCCATTGTCTCACTTTTAAACTATCATCCATCTTTTGATATGATTTATTTTATTAATTTCATTTAAATTAGCAAAATTGTTTTTATAAGTCATAATATTGTGAACATTCAATTTTTGATAATTAAAAATATTTTCAACTTTGTGTTATCTAGAGTTTGTATTTATTAAGATAAATATTTAAATATTGAATATCAATTAATATAGTGATTATATATTTTTTGTTTGATGAACTGAAATTAAAAACATTATTATTTAGATCCTTTCTTGCAAAATCTACAATCGTTCAAAATTTGAAAAACCTACAATCATTAAAAATTTGAGTATTTATTTAAAGTCAACTGATAATATGGATTCAAAAGAGGTCATTATTTATAAAAAAAAATATAGCAAGATTGGCTTTCCAAACTTATTAAAGGAATAAATAAAAGAAAAGAAAACGTATCACACCCTTCTAGGTGTAATTTGTAATCGAATAAATTTGTCAAACAGATCTTGGGCTATTGTATAATCATGGACCTAAAATTTTGGAAGCAAGTGATAAATTAAGTGGATAAATATATCAATTAAATTCATTCTAAAGTATCAAACCGTGTCCTTAGAGAATTAATAAACCTTCAAATATCTTATAAGGCGTTTTAATTAGGAGTTTATAAGATGAGCTAAACACTTTTCTCCCCATACTCTAAAATATATGAAAATAATTTTCCATGTCCAATTTTCTTAGCTAAATGAAAAATTATTGTCTCTAGAAACCACACAATTATCTCAATAAAACACCAAGTTAAGGAGTGTTTGACAAAGAGTCAAACGTAGAATATAATATTGCAAAATTGAAATGGTTATCATTAGTTTAAATTTAAATCATAGAATAATCTAGATTTGCCGCATCATTAATCTATTATTTGAAGTGATGGCTGATTTGAATTGATGATATTCCCCCAAGAATGGGATACCACACTTAATTTGATTTCAAATCAAAATATTTAACTAATATGTTGATATAAAAAAATGTATTAGTGGCCAATATGTCAAACATTTTTATTTGGTATGCTAAAAATTGATATTAATCCTCCTATTATTTGTTAATAAAATAAAAATATAAAAGAAAAAAAAAATGTCTTAATTCTTTGTTAAGTGCAAATGGAGCGAGAAAACATAGTACAAGAATGGGTTTGATTGGAAATTTACAATTTTGACCGAAATTTTCTTGCACTAATGTAATAATGGGGAGGCAAAATTGATGCATCAAAAAATAGGTATCATAACCACATTTGATGTAGAGAAACTTCCGATATTATTCTCATTTTTGTACTTTCATATTATTTGCTAAAAAAAATAAGGGGTAAAATTTAGAAAATTATTTAAAAAACTATCGCTTTTGGCACAAAATAGTGTGTATATATATATATATTATATATACACATGCACGAATATATTATATATATATATACATGTAAATATATTCATAATACGAGAATCATATATATACTTGTGCATACACATATCGATATACTATTATTATCAATACTATTTTGTAAAGTATTAGCACCCCTAATAACTATTTGATATTTTTTGGTTTGAATTTTTTCGCTTTCCTATCATAATATGAAAATTTAGAAAATCATATATACCTGTACACACACATATAGATATATTATTATTATCTATATTTTTTTATAAAATATCAGCACTCCTTATTGATATCTCTCTTGTTTGAACTTTTTTTTCCTCTCACATCTTTATCTTTTTTCCATATTATCCCTCTTCTATATCTACGTCATATTATTAATTTTCTTTATATTCTTCTTGATGTCCTCCCTCATATTTATGTATTTTATTTTACATTTTTATTTATTTTTCAATCCTATAATTTAATCAATTATTTTATCTTTCATAAATTCAATAAATATATAAAAAATAGTTAAAAACATATCTTCAAATAAAAATTATTGTAATTTTATACTAATTAAAATTATAAGTATATGATTAAATTACACATTTTTTTAAATTTGTATATAAAACGAGTGTGCTTCACAGATAAATAGTGTATAATATCCGCTTATATATAGTGCTAAAGTGGCATTCAGATAGCATACTATTTTCACATTATTTTTAAATTTTTCAGCCAACCATTTTTTTAGATAGCAGAAATTGTAGCGCTGGCTGGCACAAATCTAAAACCATCAAAATATACACACACCTTTGCCTCTGTTTCCTTGTTTTAGATATAGAGAGAGAGAGAGAGAGAGTGTGAAAGGAGCCTTCCAATTCAATTTCAATTTCAAGAAGCACCCGTTATAGGAAAATAGACATATTTATCAAAAACCCCCCACAGGAGGGAGAGAGAGAGAGAGAGAGAGAGAGAGAGAGCACTTCAAAACTTCAGGATCATTTCAAAGTTCAGACAAGAAACTTGACCAAACCGGACTAGACCCATTCAAGAATCTCTCAGATCTTTTCGATCTTTTGCTGATTTATGGCTTTCTGATTTCCTTTCACCCAATGCTCTAACAGGTTAGCCTTTTTAATGCTTAGTCTTTGAGATTAAATGATACTGTTTAAAATGCGTGCATTTACTTGGATGTGATAATGTGTTGTTTGCAAAGTGAGTATAAGTTCTTGAATCTGAATCTTGTGATAGGTGTAGATTGGGATCTTTGGAGGGTTTCGGAGATCTAGCATGGAGTTTATTCTAATATTCCTTTTTTTTTTTTTCTAATTTTTGTCTTTTTCCTCTGGGGCTTGTTGCCAAGTTTTTCTCCTTGTGGGGTTTTGTTAATCTGAAGTTATTACTGCTAACTGGCTCCTGTGGTGCTGTGAGCACCAGATTCATAGTTCTTTCTTGTTTGTAAATTTATGTTTGCATAGTTTTTGTTTGGATTGCTAGGAAAGATAATTAAATTGAGTTTTAGAGTCGGGATTTCTGTCTGTCTGAAGAATTTATGTTGTATTCTTGTTGGTGTAGATGTATTTTCTATCAAGATTCCCTTTTAGTGCTTTTTAAGTTGCTTTTGCTGCTTAGTGTGCTGCAGTAGCTGGTGCTCATTATCTTTAAAGATTGGCTTTTGCCACGGGTTCTTCTTAGACTGCTATTTTCAGGATGAGTATCAAATGTATATGCACACATTATTTTGATTTCACAAATGGACAACTTATTCTGCTATAATGTTTTTGAGGAAATAGTCTGATGCGGGCTTGTGATGTGGGCTGTGATTTTGTTAGGTAAAGAAGAATGATGGCTGCTGATAGTGTCATTCCCGTGTCTAGATATGATGCGGAGTTTGAAAATGGTCTTCACGAACCAGTCCCCATCTCTGAGAAGGCAAATGGGGCATCCAATGGCAGCTTGGGCATTCAAGAATTAAGTGCTAATCTTGAAGATGCTGTCAAGGTGAGTGATCCTGTCAAAGAAATCCCAGAGGAATCTGCTATGCCGCCAGAAAGCCATTCAACCACCATACCCGAGGTGGAGGTTCCAAATCTTTTACTTAGTGGCATATCTTAAGTGATTCTTTTCAAACTATTAGATATATTATATATTTAATGTCTCTAGAGGTCCTAGATTTGATTCTCATTCCCACCCTTTTATGAAAAAGAGTTTCATGTGTAAGGTTTGACAAAAAAAGAATACAAGCTTCATGTGAGGGGGCGTGTTAGACATATTAATTGTTTAATGTTTCTCATCTCTAATAGTTTAAATTTTTAGATGAGGTGATCGTTCAATAAACTTCAGTATGTAATATTTTTATACATGTAGGCACTTGAGGTCAAAGAGTCTTGTGATTCTAAGAATTCCAAACCACTGAAGGATACAGGGAAGACCAAGAATAGTAAACCTTTAAGACAAGCAGCATCGACTGGGTTGAGCAAGGGCAAAGATGGGAAGGAGATTCCTACATCTTCTGTTGCTTCAAATGGTACTTCAGAATCGCGCCCTGGAAAGAATGTTGCTCTCAAAACAAGAAGTAAATCATTCAATGAGAAGCAAGCTGCTAACAATTCCAAAGTAATATCTGCTCAAAATGCTCGAAATAATTCTAAGGTAAAGGTAATATATCTGTATGAATTACTCATGAGTGTATCTTTTCTGCATTGTTTTTGAAACGTAATTATTTTACTATGTCGAAAGCAGGTTGTACATCTCGATGCCACATCATCTTCCACGAGCGGAGCACCAGCTGAAGAACTCATGTATGTTGTTTCCCACTAATGGTTGATTTCCTTGTCTAATTTGACCTCACATGATACCTAGATTAACAAATTCTACAGATATTTCCTTGTAAGGAAATGCTAATGTCCCTAGCAGGAAAATCCACTTGAAATAGGAACTATAATATCCTTTGTCTTTGTTATAAACTATTAACGAAAGTTTTCCTTTCTTCCTTCCTTCCTTCATTTTTTTCTGCCCCCTCCCTTAATTTCCTCAGACAGTGGGTTATGAACTGTGATTTTCTTACTGCAGGGAGGAGACAAAACTGAAGGCCCTAAAGAAAGACCCTGCCGCTAAAGCTGAAGAGAGCTCCCAGTCTTCTCTGTATCCTTTTAGAGTTTACAACATTGCAGTCTATACCTTTTAATATTGCTAGAGAGGTTATATATTGAATGCCTCTCCTCTAACTGCTTAAGTTTTTAAATGAGATACTCATTCAATATGGTACTAGAGTTCGGCCAAACTAGTGGTCTTGGGTTCAAACTCTCACCTCCGCCCATTTATGAAAAAGAGTTTCACATGCAGGTTATACCACCTGCACATGAGGGGCATGTTTGAGATGCTAACCATTTAATCTCTCTCTCTCTTTCTCTCACTCTCTCTCTCCCTCCCTCTCTCTCTCTCTCTCACACACACACACACACACACACTCACACAAAACAACAACAACAACAACAACTTAAGCTTTTATATGAGACAGTTGTTGAATAGATATTAAAGATTATTGTACTCATCTACTTGGTGATGTTATTCGCTTGGTTTATCCTTAAGTTGTTTGTAGAAGTCCTACTTCTGGAGATGCCAAGCCCCGCAGAATGGGTACTCTTCCGGCCTATAGTTTCAGTTTTAAATGTAATGAAAGGGCTGAGAAAAGGAGAGAGGTTAGATTTTTGTTAGTGAGTAGTACTCATGCTTCAGTGTTTCTTGCATGATCTGGGCTTAGAAATTTTCCTGTATCTTGCTTGGCAGTTCTATTCAAAACTTGAGGAGAAGATTCATGCGAAAGAAGTAGAGAAGAGTAATTTGCAAGCCAAGACTAAGGTGCGGATCTGATTTCCATATTATGGCTCTAAAGATTTAGGTGTTGAACCTTGGTGGGTAACTTTCAATCTTCTTGAATTGTTGCATACAGGAAACACAGGAAGCTGAGATCAAAATGTTGAGAAAGACTTTGGGATTCAAAGCAACACCAATGCCAAGCTTCTATCAGGAACCTGCACCTGCAAAGGAATTAAAGAAGGTAACTTGATTCATATTACAACTGCAAAAGGTGCAAATCTTTATTTTTCTTGGTTTTGGTGGTCATTTAAAATTGTCGGTTGTTGCTTAAGATCAAATTGCATCATCGATTTTAGGATTGGTACTCACTATTCTGAGTCAATGCATTGTAACATTTTGGCTGTAGTTGAAAAATCGTTATATTTCCCACAATTAAGTTATTTGTATTACTATGAAAATAGTGACTGAGGTCAGAAACTGATCTTGTATGTGCTTCATAGGGTGGTGATGTTTCTGTACATTTGCATCTATATGAAAATTGTGATCTTTGATATAGATACCAACTACAAGAGCTAAATCTCCCAAACTCGGTCGAAAAAAGACTTCACCGGCTGCTGAATCCGAGGAGAACAATGCCCACAATGCCCGTCCCCCTAGGTTGAGCTTGGATGAGAAAGTTTCACAAAGTAATGTTACCAAAGCACCAGCCATCGCCAATGTCAAGAAGCCACTAAGGAAGTCTCTCCCGAAATTGCCCTCGGAAAGCACCACCTTATCTGGTGAAAAGAAAAAAGCTACCTCTCGTAAGACCACCACTTCCAAACAAAATGCAGAATCTGCAACGAACAACTCACCCAAGGAACCAAGTGAAGAAGCTGCATGTGATACACAAAAAGTAGAAGCCGAGAAAACTGATGTGCCAATTGAGACTGAGACAAGCATAGATAATGAAACCATTGTTGAAGGTCAAGAACAAATGACTCTGGTGCAGGGACCACCACCAGTCACCGTGTGAGTGTATGTTGAATCATTATAGCGCCAGCACAGGTTGTATATCTCTTTAAGCCTTTTCAATACCGTCATCATCACTTAAAATATTGAAGATGTTTGAATAAGTCTTAGTTCAAAACCAACAATGAACGAGTGGAAGACGGTGTAACGAGGGTTGGCATGCCATTTTACCCATAGTCAGCGATGAATTTCGGTTGTTAAATATGCTTTTTTTTGTTCTTTCTTAAGTTTGCTGAGTGTGGTGAATTTGTTGTCCTAATTTATGTGTAGGTTATGATTGTCACCGAGGTAAAGTGAAAATTTTGGCATTGAAACAGTTCATGATCAAACACTTTGGGCTGGTGTTTGCTTTCAATTGTTCAGATAAACAGAGAATATCCATCCATATTAAGGTGTATTGTATTTGTTTGTTTTGCCCCATGCTTTTGTTCTTTGTAGTCATCTTATTGTCCCTAAACTGTATACTTTTTATGAGGGCATAGGTTTGTTGTGCACTTTATTAGCTAAGATGGATAGAATTGTGTTGGATTGCTTTATTAAGCATTTATGTTTAACATTATTCTTTTTGTGGGTCAACTACATGGCTCTTTTGTAATCGTGTGATGTGGTCTAAAAGAGTATTATAATTGTGTGGTTTTAAAATTAAAAGGATGTTAATTAATTGTGGGATGAACGTAAGTCATCAAAAAGTATTATAAATGTGTAGTTTTTAAAATTAAAAGGACAGATTAATAGAATTCCAAAGAGGTCACAACTTGAAAAGAAAAAACTCGCCATTTGGTTAATTCTTAGCCCCTTGAAGCGTTGGAGCGCCCCAATACAGCATGCATTGCATGTTGGCGCTCCAAAGGATGTTGGTTTGGTGCAACATCTCAAGATGGTCTGGCGGATTTGACGAGCTTGCTAAGTTGCGAGCGCGTGCAGACATGTGCTGGATGGGGTGCAATTCTACCTCAGGCAGAACGTGTACACGCACTTAGCACAACACGTGCCCACTGACAGGAATGGTATTTGGCACGAAGCAGTAGGTTGCAGATGGGTAAAGGGTGACGGTTCTCATTGGTGAGAACAGTTACCCTTGTCTTGTGGTGGCTCTAAAAGTTGGTTGGCATAGTTTTCCCCAACAGTTGGAGGATGTCCACAGCATGTTGTACCTTTATTTATGCTGATGATTCTACACAGTTTTGATAGGTTGAAGTGCAACCCATTGTTATCCTGTTGTATTGAAACTCGGAGGAATTACTACAGAAGTTGGAATTGTCTTATAAATCTATGCAATATACTTATGATTTGTGCATGTGTGCTTGTGAGTTCCTAAACTCAGAAAAACATTCACACATTGTGAGGGTGTGATAAACTTACAAGTTGTGCAAACTTAACCGCACAGCGGTGTAAAGCTGAAGTAAAGGTTCATATATCGATTCAGCCCCCTGACATTCACAGATTTTCAGTACAAATATGAGCCGATTTTACATCAAATGAACCTCATATAATCTTGTTTCCTCCAAATGGAATCTCAAATATTTATCACTTTTGTTGAATTAGTTTCTTCTATGTACATAATAATCAAAATCCCAAACTAAGTTATATGATATCCAAACCATTCCAATTTTGAATGAAACGCACTTCGGCAAGAACACTTTCTGATGAAGTCCCAGGCAATAACAATTTCCGACCGAGCTCCATTACCAACAACAATGATATGATATAAATGAAGCGTGTGCCCACACACGTGTGCGTGCGCCCACACACGCAACATGAGCCTGCTAGCATGACACCATAGAAATGGTGTGCCCACACGTATGCACGACATGAACCTGCTAGCATGATACCATAGAAATGGAGTGTGACCACACGCTGGCAAGCGCTTATGCACGCACACACAAATGCAGGCCAAGTAACTTGAACCTGCTAGCATGGCTTGGTTCGACTAATAAAGAACACCTGGAACTCATGATACAAGTCTATAGATTAATGAATCCAAGTGACTAAGGATGAGCGAGTCTTGCTATGACATTATTATACACACAAAGCTACAACAATACAATCGGTTTTATTCATAGGCAAGTTCAAAACAAGGCGTACAAACCAAATAGAGTATTACATTAACAAGAAGGTTGCATGGGGACAGTTCATAACAAGAGAAACCTGCAAAACCAGGGCTTGGTAAAACAAAAAACAACCCAAGGTTGTCATGGCAGACCAAAAGAACTCGCCGCCACGGCCAAAGCCCTAGAAAGCAAGGCAACAAACGTAGCACCGCCAAAAGCAACCTTCAAACAACCCTAACCAACTCAAGCAGACACCGACAAGATCCAAACTTACACACGACAACAAGCTTCCGCCAGAACAAGGAAGCTAAAAACATTACGTAGTACTAATAGGATCTAAAGATAAAGAGCCCACTTTCATAGAGTTCTCAGCTAAGCAAGGGGTAAAGAATGATGTCTCGCCATCATTAGGCGATCAAACAATCTTGCAAGAGCTTTCTTGAAGAAAAGAAAGCCTGAAAAACCCACATTAGCTGGAAAAAAGAGAGGATGATGGACCCAAAAACGATGGCCTACTAACTTCTGTAATAAAAGCTTTACTAAGTAGTGGAGGTTCCTTAATCACTCGTCAGCTGTTCTTTTAATTCAATTCTTGCTTGAGGCTTAGTAAAGTATATTGCACCTCCAAAGTCGATCAAGAAGTAGATCAATGGTACCCGAGCTAATGTCACTGCAATGCTGTATGTTCAACCCCACCAAAGTCTTACCCAACACAAGCAGGAAAGGTAAGATCTTGTCAGACACTAAAGAGCATCCGGCGAGGGAGAATATTTGCAAACTGATCCGGGCCGACTCAGCCAAAGCAGCAACTCCACAGCCCGTTATTCCACATCCTGAAACATCTAGTTCACTCAGCACAGAGCAATTCATAGCAATTTGCATCAAACTCATATCAGTGATGCATTTGCAGCCATCCAAGTTCAGAAACTCAAGAGTTTCACCGTGAAGCTTAGCAATGGCGGTGACTGCATTGTCTTTCAGGTTAGCACAACCACTCAGATTCACCTTCACCAAACCAGCCTCTAAGCTCAGTCCAAGATGGAGAATGCCAGTATCAGTTATGCTCTGAAGGCCACGAAGATCCACTTGAGTCAGCTTTGGGCAGAGTCTGCCCAACCTGCCCAAGCCCACATCGCCAAATCCAGGGCAGTCGCAAACAGTCACTGATCGGAGTGAATGGCAAAGAGATGTTAACGGGAATCCAAAGTCAACATCCCAAACCCCCAAACATTTTTCCAGTGCAAGAGCCTTCAATTTCCCACCATTGTTTACAAGGAACCCGAAAACTCCACATTGTGTGATCCTATGGCACTCTTCTAATCGAAGGCTTTCAAGTGAAAGAGCAGCTTTGGCTAACGACACCACCCCACAATCAGACACATTCAAACATTTCCGCAGGGCAAACATCTTTAGATCTGGGCAACCTTTTCCCACAGCTTCAAGAACTAAATCAGAAACCCCATGGCATGCGGTTATTGATAAAGATTTCAAATTTTGCAAACCTTGACCCTTACCCATGACCCAAAAGCCCCTCTCCCTTACATTTTGGAGGGAAACAAGGGAGAGATCAGTCATCGCACTCCCATAGTGTCCAATAACAGCAAGAGAAGCGTCACTTATGTTAAGTGACTCAAGTTTTGCTTTTGTCAGGATGTGACCAGCTGATGAAAATAGGCTCGCAATGCCCTGGTCCCCAACAAGAGGGCAGTTTTTAACAGTAATGGACTTCAGGTTGGGACAGTAGCAGCCCAGAGCTTGCAAACTATCATTACCAATGTTTGAGCAGGATTCTAGTGTAACTGACATCAGATCAGGACAGTTCATTGCAATAGCTATTAAACCCTTATCCGTGATGCCCGGGCAACGGGAGAGGTCAAGCTTCTCTAGAGAATGACATCCACTAGCAATTTTGCATAGCCCTTCATCACCAATTGACGATAAGTTCCACAGAGAAAGAACTCGCAAAGAAGGGCAACCACAGGATATAGCCTTAAGGCCAAGATTAGTCAGTCCACAAGTAGAAGTAGTTCCTCTAATGGAAAGCTTGCCTAGACCTCCACGGGTAGCAGTTCCAACAGCGATGGCTGCAAGTCTCACATCTGTAGCCTTTTTACCTTCCAAGCATCTAGAGAGATAACCATGAGACGCTTCTTCAGACTTCATCCCATTTGAATCATCAAATTCACTGTTCTCCATAGGCTTGGGAGAATCATCTGCCTTCTGAAGCAATATCTCAGGCTCCTGAAATTGATCGATTTTAGAGGTACATATTTCGTCCCTATGGATGCTACTCAAAAGCATAAGCCAGCGCTTTGAGACACACGCACAAGCGCCCCTCTCTTTGCCGTCCGGAAGGCGTCTGAAAACCTCAAAGAGGCACTCATCAGGGAGAACTTCAATCGATATCTGTTGCTGCTTTGGTTCCTCACTGACAGCAAATGGGGCAATGATGCGAGATCTTTTGCGTGGCAGAAAATACACATCCACGTGGCTTCCAAGTGGCGAAAACACAGTCGAGTCCTTTGGGTTTGTGGAGAACCCTCCAGGGAAAAACTTGGTAAAATCTGTAGGCAAACGTATGTGGAAACTGAAATCAGGTATTTTGCCAGAAAAAAATTAATAGTCACCCATAAAATAACAAAATAAATGGCTCGTGAATAAGTCCAGAAGAAAAATATCACATGAACCAACTTTCAGCTAGTCATGCCTTAAAAAATTTTAAACCATAATCAAAAAATTCATCAAAGAGCCAGTGAAAACGTGCGAAACTACTTCCAGTTTTAATGATTAAAGAATGGATACAGATGTTTAATATAAGATATGGCTGAAAAATAACAAAAAATAGAAAAGGGCAGGGGATAGAAGACTAAAGATGCCAACTTTCAGCATAACCTATAAAAACATTTGAAATCTGATATCTGTGCAAATGTTTCAAGAAAATAACAAGATCTAGTAAAAACAGAAGCCAATATGAACTTTAACCAAAACCTACATGATATTTCACTTCAATAGAAGAATTAAATCATGCTACAAACAAATAAGTAAATAAACACAAACTATGAAAGTCACAAGACAAACAAACTCATCAAACCCATATAAAGATCAAGACTTTAAACAAAAGTCTCAAAGGATCAGAGATTATACCACTGAATTCAAGGACTTTGGA
This sequence comes from Petrea volubilis, assembly GCA_026212405.1. Classification (NCBI taxonomy): domain Eukaryota; kingdom Viridiplantae; phylum Streptophyta; class Magnoliopsida; order Lamiales; family Verbenaceae; genus Petrea; species Petrea volubilis. The sequence continues at coordinate 11,828,184 of CM047879.1, forward strand.
CATGGGAACTGTGTGAAAAGCCCAGGGAATTCAAACCCAGACCGCGGAAGCCCACAAAACCCTCTGGCGAGAGCAAAAACAATCAGATCAATCAAGCAAAAACCTATCAATAGGGCCTGGACAAGAACTAAATGCATCAGAGAGAACAAAGAAAACAGAAGAATCAAAGTCGAGAGATCATTGAAGAACCCTGTGGATAGGGCAAAAAGAAAGAGAAAAGTGTGGTGGGTGAAGGTTACAAAACGCGTATGATACCGTGTAGTGTGTGGGAGAGGGGTGATGCATATATTGTGTTGTCAAAAGGTGGGGTCTATTTCGCTTTTTGTTTATGAGGGAGAGGTCTATTTCGCTTTTTGTTTATGAGGGAGAGGGAGAGGGAGAGAGAGACTGAGACAGGGAGAGAGAGAGAGAGGGGATTATGCAATGAACCAAGCTCCATGGTGAGTCCAATATTTCTTGTCGTACAGAAAAAATAAGAACTCTTTTTCAATCTCCAAAACCCTATCTTTCATTACAAGAATTCTTATACTGCATAAAATTAGCCTAATATTATATATTCTGTTGTGATATATATAATTCGTAAGAAATTTTAGTTCCGTTTTGAGAAATTTTAGGAATCATCATAACACACTTCATATTAGTATTCTTGAATGGAACACAATGTCAAACCTCAATAAAAATAATACTATTCCTGTAAAGCAATACAATTATATTTTCTATTTTATCGTAATTAATTTTAGTCCTTCAAATTTGGTAAATCATTTAAAGACATAAATTTCAATAATCATATATTTGCATATAAATTAGGCAGAAGTTCATTATAAAAAAAAAAAAGGCAAAAACCATCAATTACCAGTAAATTCAGTGAAAGGAGATGTTAGATCCTTAAATAACATTTAAATTTGAATTTTAAAATTATGAATGAAGCAATTAAATTGGAATAATCACTATTATGCATACATATATATATATATATAGATATATATGGGTCTTTATAATATTTGAATTCGGAAATTGGGTGATTAAGGAAAACAATTCAAAAAAATAGTAGTAATTCATTTTATGATACATATCTGCTGTGTGTAATGAGAGAGAGAGAGAGAGAGAGAGAGAGAGAGAGAGAGAGAGAGAGAGAGGCTACAAGTTACAGAATCCAAGTGGATGTATAAATTATTACTATGTTTATTAATAAATATTATTTCTCCACGGAACATCTCAAGTTCATGCATTCAATGAGTGACGCGATAATATTTATGACTTGCTTTTAGATTTTTTTCCTTATTGTTTTATTTGAAATTCAAACACTGAGACACATACATCGAACTTCGATGGTGATTTTGGTCAACCAGTTGCAATGTTTTCTTCTTTTGACACTAAAATATTAATAGCTTTTCATTTTTCAAACATAATTATTACTCTAACAATTATTTTATTTATATACACCAAAGGAATTTAGAATTTTAAACATGCTTTTTTACTGAGTTCTGCACATTTTTCTCTCAAATGCATTATCAAATATCATTAATTTTTTCTCAAATTTTAATAAGGTGCTAATTTTGCAAAACAGGGCTCCAAATTTAGCTGGATTATATATTAAGGACAATATTTTATTCCTGACAGCTCATGAAGTACAAGATACTTAGAGAGTGTTTGGGGTTGTTTTTACGTTTGGAGAAGTTGGAATTATTAAAAAAAGTTGAAAAAAAAATTAAGTAGTAAAAGTTGGAATTGTTTAAACATAAAAATGAGAATCAATTAAAAGTTAATAGTAAAAGTATGGAGTGTTTGCAAATAAAAGTAAAAAACAATCAAAAAATTGGTAGAAAACAGTTCAAAAAGTTCAATTTATTTACGAAAATACCAGGAAACACTTTTAAGCTACTAGAAGCAGCTTCTTCCCAACTTTTCAGCTTTTGCTTTTTTCAACTTAATTTAAGCAGAAACTACAAAAACTAAACACTTAAAATAACTTTTCTGAAACTAAAAGCAGCAAAATATTTTTTTAAAGTTTTTGCAAATACCCTCTTAATATTTTGAGTGTTTTTCCAAAGAACTAATACATGAACCCCAGTAAACCTAATTAAGTATTAATGATGGAATTAAGTACACAATTAATCTAAACAAAATGCGTAAATCTCAACTCGGTGTCAATATTTTACTGCAAAGTCAATCGACTCAATTATACATGTTAATCCTCTAATTCGCCATTTCACAGATGTGATACAAATAATTGAGGTAATCGATGGACAATAATTTATCATAGTGTGTTCCAGCGAGAAAATTAAACAAGCCTAGTAAAACAAAGATTGATTATGTTTACCACAAACAAGATCGACAATAATAATGTGATTAGTTAAGTATATCTAATAAATATTTCATTTTATTAATTGTGACCGGAGATGACTTTTTTTAGATTTTTTTACTCCGTTTTTACTTTTTAGGGACGTGGGAGTGTGGTGCACTGTTCAAATTTTAATAATATATAGGATAGTGTGTGTGAATATCAAATATATATATATATACTAGTTTGGACTGCGGCACTGCGCACATGGATAAATAAAATGTTGAAATTGTGTATGTGATTAACTTGGAGGCATAATAGGCATTTTATGAGTAGGTGAGCCTTCCCGATTTTTTGGAGTTTTGTTGTTAGATGTAAAAATACTATCAAATTGGGCCAATAATTTTATGTGGGGATGCATTTGAATTTATTAAAGAGTTGTTGTTAGATGCATAGAGTAATCCCACATTAGGCCTAATATTTTTTGTGATGGGCTTAACGTGGGCCGACTTTAAATATAGGAGAAAAGTATTACATTTGTTATATTTATTAAAAGCCTGTCATTAAATATGTAATATATAAAATATTGAAGCCCACATTTCATATTTTATATGGATTATGCTCCTACTTGGGCTATTAGTTATCATTGTACAAAATAGTTCTAAGTATACAAATTCAACAGTTATGAAAATACAAAATGGCTGAAGTTGTTGACAGGGTATATTGTAAGCCATGCAGAAAAGAGAAGACGCCTCCTAGTAGTTGTTGTTCCCAACATCTCCATCGTGGTAGGGTACTTCTCGTTGACTGCTGTTGCATTATATATATTTATATATATATATATAGCCTTTATGTGGCCTTCATTCTTAGTCGAGGATTGTGAAAGTAGTGGCTTTCTCCGGTGTTTGCAGGGTGATTTTCTCCAACATGTGCCTAATATTGCATGGAAAAAAATGGGAAATTAGATTATTATGGTGGCGGTGTGTTGTGCGAGAATTGAACTTAAAAGTGAGAGAAAGAAACAAGACGTACGAAATCTGGTGTTATACCACCACCGGGTATGTAAGGAGGGGCATGCAAGCGGACACGGCTCTCCATTCGCCGGGTGATTTGAAGCAGTGTTGAACGGTGGGATGTAATGATGACGTCGAGGTCCACACGAGCGGTCTTCCACATCAACCACATACCGCCACTGAGCCCTTTAGGAGATGTTATGGCGCAAGCAGTGTATCCAAATTGCCAAAACACTGGATGGTGGAAGTCATCATCAAGGTGGGTGTTTAGCACCGCTAGTATGTATGGATCATGTTGCATGACCAAGTCCGTAGCAATAGAGGCAAAATCATACCTGTCGGCACCCCGACAATTCCAAGCGACGAGGTTGAGGGCGTTTGGTGCACTATAAGTGAACGGTGATGAGCTAATGGAGACAGGGTAGTTGGTGATTTGGGCACTTATGATGCCTGTGTATTGATCAAAACACTGGTGTTGTAGTGGAACGGGCTGATCTGGAGGTGGAACTGAGTTTCCATGCCGTCGCTAGTTGGGTCGAATTCTTGTCTCGCGCGAACGAACAAGGATGTTGCGTGGGGAAAATCCACTATGTAATATATTGCGAGCTTCATTAGCAGAACGTTTGCAAGCATTATGCTCTACCGCATCCATTATACGGATATTAAGTTTGGCCTAATATAACACTTTGCACACAAAAAATCAAGTGTCATCCTAATTATTGGCCAAAGCAAAGCGGCACCACAATAATACAACCAAACTAAGAAAAACATCATTCATCTATATGACATGCATATAGATACAGCGGCACCACAATAATACAACCAAACTAAGAAAAACATGATTTATCTATATGACATGCATATAGATAACTAATCAAAACATTGATTGAATAAAAACTACAAACCATAAATGAATATTTGTTTCCGATAACAACCCAACATAAGGACATAATCAGTAGCGATTAAATGACAACTGCAAACCATATATGAATAATTGTTCCATGCAAAAACCTTATATAATAACCAACTATACCAATAAAATAGCTAACGCAACACCAATTATATTGAACAATATAAATAACACATATACCCCTTATACATTTATCAAACATATATACATCAAGCAAAAAGCAACTAAACACCAATAAACATTTAATGCAAGTGGAACAGAGCAATCATACAATAATCCTTTATTTATAAAATTATTTAGATATATTCAAATATACATCAACGAAAAAGTCACCAAACTCGAATAAACTTCTTTTCTTCCTCATTATGAAATAAAATAAAACATTGTCGTCATTTTCAGCTAATATTAAGACATTTAATAACAGTTATATGTCACGAAATAACAGTTAAAATCACTTGTAGTCACAAAAAGTAGTATTCATAAGCATGGTCTGAAAACATTAATAGGATCTATTGTTGGGGAAAAGAATGTAAAATATTTGTAAGCTATTTATTTTTAAGGATTTCAAACACTGTACAAATATGAAATTTTAGTAGAGTAAAAAAGAACCGTTTCTTTTTTTCTTTTTTCCCTTTCCAATGTTTGTAAAATTATTTAGACCTTGAAAGTAACTAAACTCCAATAAATATTTGATGCAAGTGAAAAAAAGCAATCAATCTTTTAAATTACATATATATTACTACATACCTTTAGAACAAAAGGGTGACACACAATACGGTTCTTTGCTATTCCTGTTATAAATCCAAACAATACGAGAATTAATTATATATATTAATGCTCCAACAATCCACAAATACACTAAGCCCCAACTACCAAAAAAAACAAAAAACAAAAAAACAAGAACAGAATTTTTTTAAAAAAAATCATAAAAAGACCAGAAAAATCAAACAACGAGACTAACCCAGAAAAGTCCTTCACTAAGATGCCGACTTGCCATCCCGTCCGACCCCTATTTATAGGGGGTTTTTTCGCACCGAAAACCATTAGCTTCTTAAATCACTAATTAAGAAATTACCCACAGTTTAACGAGCTTGGACGGCTGGCGCGTAAGAGCGAAACCCACTCCGGTCGGTGGCCACACGACGAAGAAACACGTACATCAATTGAATGGAAAACGAACCAGATGGCACGGAGGGAAGACGGCCAGCTGTGAATAGAACACCAACAATGCCGTTGAAGACAGATCCAGGCAGATTAGAAATTCTGTGGTTCATTGCCAAGAAATTAAAGTGATAAATTGGTACCCAAGCCCATACCAAGAAATTGCAGTGATAAATTGGGCCAATATAATGTTAGTAATAAATAGCCAAGCCCAACTGAAAAGCCCAAAAAATAATAACACTTGATAAAACAATCAGGCCTAACCCAAAACTCAAAACAAAAAGAATAGCAATCTCTCCCCACATCATCAGTTAAGCCCGCGGACGCGAAGCCCATCTTGCCGACCAATCACTGTTGGACCTCTCCCAGGTGGACACGTCAGCATGATGGCCCGCCAGACCAGCCCGCTACTGTAGCACAAGGCCTAACAGCTTATATATTAATAGTAATATATATATTCAGAGTTTGAATTCTGATGTTGTGAATAGAGCAATTAAGTTGGGAGGGTTTCCCCCATAATAGATTTTTACAATACTCAATTCGAATTAATTGTCTAATAAATTAGAACCGATAGTTGAGACAAAAAAAAAAGTAATTTTTTCCATATAAAACAAACATTTTGCATTTTCCACGTTATTATGTACATATGGTCCAACTCATCCCACATCGCAAGTTGCAAGCTTAAAAAAAAAAAACAAAAGAAGAAGAAAAAACTTGACAGGGAACAGCCTACACATAATTAATATTATTATATATTATTATTGTCCATTTCATAAATATTAACTTTGTCTAATTAATATAATATTTCCATGTATTGATGTGACACTAAGAGAATGTATTATATTTTGGCGTAATTTTTTTTTGATCCAAAGTTGAGTTAAAAATAAAAGTATGAATTAGTCCAGAAGTTTTACAAATCCTTAATTGGATTTTACTTTATAATGTTATCTGCAGTACAATTTCTTCTCAAGGTATAAAAAGTTTGGTCACTAAACTTATGGCCGTTTTTACATTTTATCATTTTTTTTTATTTTTGTTGTCGACTTTCATTTAACTTCATAATTTTGCGAATTATTACTTAGACGGTTAGACATATTTTGGGAGGAAATTATAGCTAAAAGAACCACATAAAATTAGTTTGCTTGCATTTTTTGAGTTTATCTAATTGTATTGGAGTATATTACATGTAAGTTTTTGGAATTTTTTTTTTTGGGCTAAATATTTCGATGACTGAATAGATATGAGATGGTGATATGTAACAAATTTGTGGAGTCAACGAAGGAAAAATATAAATTTAGCAGAAAGAAAAAGAAGAAAAATATAAAGAAAAAAAAAGGTTAGTAAAGTGTGAGAACGACCACAATTCAACAATTAAAGAATGGAATTAAAGCTCGCAGCCCCCTGTGATACCTCTAATGAGCACGAATAACCTTGTGTATCAAAAAATCTCAAAAAAAACCCTGTAAAATTTCTAATTAACAAAAAAAACCCCGGTGTGTTTTACGCGCTCCTGGTGCAAATGGGATAATTTTCTGATATGGGAAATCACCATTCTACCCTCATTATTTGCTAAATTTCGATCCAGTAAAATGCTAAAAAGACCTTCTGTTCTGTTAAAGTTGCAAAAAAATCCTGCGAACAGAAAAATCACAGTGAAACCCAAAATGAATATAGATACATACAGTGACTCACACAGTAGCCCCCTAGGCCCCAACTCCCACCCTTCTTCTTCCTGCAAAAATGGATATAGATACACACACACACACACACACATACATACATATGGAAACAAAATCAAACCAATGTATGTATATAATACAGAAATATATACATATATATATATATACATAACAAAATCTGAAAATGGTAAATTTGGGATTTGAATGGTAAATCTAAAAATTTAATCATATGAATACATATGGAAACAAAATCAAACCCATATATATATAATATAGAAATATATATATATATATATCTATACATAACAAAATCTGAACAAAAAAAAAAAAGACCTGTGATTTCACTTTCTCTTGTCCGCCTGTGATTTCACTTTCTCTCGTCCGCCTGTGGTTGCCCCGTCTCTCTCTCGTCCGCCTGTGATTTCACTTTCTCTCTCTAAAACCCAAAAACCCTTTTTTCAAAACAAAAAAAAAAAAGACCTGGTGGCTTAGAATCCGAGCTTGGTGCGGCGCTTGGCATTGCAGCGAATGGTGTTGTCGGTGCGCATGCGGATCCAGTACGGGATCGGCCTGTTCTGAAATTCGCCGGCTTCTCCCCCTTCGCCCATTGCACCGCCAGATCTGCTTTACCCCTCCCGCCCTGGTGCCTCATATTTGGTGGTGGTGGCCATCGGTGATAGACGGTGGCCGGCGGTGGCTTGTCGGTGTTGCAAAATTTTGATATTTTGGATATATATATATTTATAATATATATATTATATATAAATTTAAAAGGTTATTGATTTGTTGAAGCATAAAAGAAGGGTATAATAGTCTATTTATGTTCATTTGACTAAAAATTAATTTTAGGGGAAGGTGAGCAAATTTAGATGAACACGAGGTTTTTTAAGTGATATATTTTTTCATAGGGTTTTTTCAGCTCTTTTTAAATAACACAGGGTAGTAAAATGTTGTTAACTCATTAAAGAATAGCATCCCTCAGGATACTTGGAATTTATAATTACATTAATTTTACTAATTAATATAAATGAATAATTACATCTAAAACTCCTAAAGTTTGATGTAATTATCGATACACCCCCTCATATTTGACTATTTACAATTAGACCCACTATGTGAAGATTTGGGTTTTATAAAAATGACATTAATGCCCTTAAATAATTGTATCCAAAAAAATCAAAAAATTAGTAAGATTTGTTGGCTACCAAAAATACTCCTATATCTCCATCTCTTAACTTGTGTGATTTTCTTAAGAACATTCATCTTCTCTTGGCGAAAAACCCTAGTCTGTTTAAAAAAAGGCTATGCTATTTTTTCTTACCAAAATGGTGTCCACATACACACACAATGCACTGTACACGCATAGATAAATACACATATACGTAGATCTAGAGTTTTGTAGTGAAAATTGTTAGAGTTCTAGATATTTGGACCATAAATTGTTGAAGATTTGTATAAAAAATTATTCACACACCCAAATTTGAAATTTTGACCTAAAAATTGTTTGGGGGTTTGAGGATTTGGAGATAATGGGTAATGGTGACAGTTTCGGGACACAAACGGGGGTGGCGGCGGTGGATCGGGACGAAGTGGGGATTGCGGCGATGGTAGGCAATGGAAACAGAAGACGAAGAAGACAGAGGTAGCGGCAGGAGACGAAGAAGATGATCAATACAAAGTGGGGGTGGCAACAGTGGAAGGCAACAACATCGAAAGATGAAGAAGAAGATTGTAGTGGTGGTAGCTGGAGACGAAGAAGATGGAGGAGGTGGCAGGAGATGAAGAAGTGGCGGCAGCGGTTAGCGACGAGAGGAGGAGGATAGAGAAGGTGGGTGGGGGGAGGAGAGGATGAAAGTGAATATTGGGGATGAGGGGGAAAAAAAAAGAAAGTAAAAACAATGAAAATTCAAAAAAATAAAGATTTTTATTATGGAAAAATATAAAAATAATAAGATAATTTATATTTATATTTTAATATGAGTTAAAATTTATTTTTATAAGAATTATTTAATTGTTTGGTTGATTTTTTTTTTAAACTTACATTTACAACCCTCAAAGTTCTTGAAAATTATAAGGGATAATTATTCTCATCACCCTTAAGTTTAGGCAAAATTACAAAAAACACCCCCATGTATCGGTTATTATCAATACCCCCTTGAGTTTTGTGAACTTATTGGAATAATAGACGGAAGCAATACAATGCCCATTTTATCTCTTGGATATTTGAAATATTTTTATTAAAATAAATGAAAAAATAGTTGTAAAATTGAATTGACCAAAATACCCCCATTTATTACAACTCTAATCTTCTTCAAACAAAACCCTAACTCATCCCCACCTCCCACCTCCCACCCCCCACCCCCCACCACCGAGCTGCCGCCGCCGCTGCCGCCATTTACTCCACCATCTGCCGCCCCTCACTCGTACCGCCGCCGCCAACCCTCATTCTACCATGCCGTCACCACCACCTCTCACTGACACCACCGTCGCCGCCCCTTCCACCATGCCGTTGCCACCGCCTCTCACTCGCACCGCTGACGCCGCCTCAACCTTTCTCTCCCTCTCTGCCTCTCAATCTCTCTTCCTCTTTCTCTTTCTTTTTTTCCTCTGTTTTCTTTTTACCTTTTATTTTTCCTTAGATCTAGATCTGAGATCTTTCTCCCTCTCTCTCTCTCTCATTGATCAGCAGGTGGGGGGGGGGGTGCAGATGGCCGTGGAGGAGGGCGGGCAGCGGCAATCCTCTCCCCTTCTCAATCTCCTCTCTCTCTTTCTCTCATTTCCCTCATTTGTATCTCTCTTTGTCTCTCCTCTCCCTATGTATCTCTGCCTCTCACTCTAGATCGGACGGTGGGCAGTGGCAGAGGGCGGCGGTAGACAGTATGTGTACATATATATATATATATATATATATGTATATATATATATATATTTGTAAATATTATTTATATTATATATATGTATGTATATGTTTATAAATACTTTGTATATTATGTGTATATAAATATTTATATTATGTATATAAATTTAAAAAATGTGCAAATATATATTTTTTTATCACAGTACAATATTTATATTATGTATAAATATTTATTATGCGCATATATATAGACATTATAAATAAAAAATTGTTCAAATATATTTTCTTATTTGTTCAATATAAAATATAAAATTACAATTAACCCCCTTTCACTGTATTAAATTACAATACATTACCTCAAAAAATGACATTATATAACATAAACATCCATAAGGGTAAAAGAGTCAATTTATAATTGGCAAAATAACATTCTTTCCTTCAAAAGGGCAATTTTGGAAGTTAAATTGGGTTTACGAACGTTGACCGTTAATCAACCAATATTGAAAGACGGAAACAAAATTCAAGGGGGTATTGGTAATAACCGATACAAGGGGGTTTATTTGTAATTTTGCCTAAACGCATGGGTGGCGGGAGTAATTATTCCAAATTATAAATACTCCCTCAAATATCTCACGGTCTAACTTATATACCTGCAAGGACATTATGGTCATGCCAAAAAGTCAAAAAAAAAAGTGCCAATTAATTTCCCGCTAGTGGAGAGATATTTTCGGAAGTTCGCAAATGAAAACTAATTTCCGCAGTCAAAAACCCTATCGATCACTAACGGAAGGGGTATTTGTTAACGGCGCTAACATGGAGGGGTCTAATTGTAAATAGTTAAATATGAAGAGGTGTATCAGTAATTACACCAAACCTCAAGGGCTGTAGATATAATTATCCCTTAATATAAATTTGAACTCGAACACTTTTTTTTTTCCGGGAAAATCAACACGAATTTACAAGGAAAGAGCTGGGAAAATCATGTCCCATGTTATGTGTGCGTGCTATATAGAATCTAAAATATTTCTGATGTTGAAGCCTGTGAAGGTCCTAGCACATCAACTTGGCCAACAATTCAAGGATTTCATGGGCAAAGAAAAAGGAGTGGTTTCCCTTTGACGAAATGAAAGCATCAAAGGTCCACTTTTGAATAAGCTCTGCTTTCGATATGGAAATATGGGACCATAAACTACTCTTATTTGAGCTTGATTTGATTATTAAACGAGTCGAGTTCAAGTAATTTAATATTTTAGCACATATATTATCATATTTTAACTATTCGAGTCGAGTTCGTACCAAACTTCAAATTTTATCTAATGAAAAAATGTGTTCAATATTGATTTGTTATGTTTAACAAACCGAGCTCATTATGATCGATAACAACTCAAACAATTATTCACCCAAAATACAAATTTTGACAAAGTAATAAGACATTACGAGTAGAATGACATTTATCCAGTGTCGAAAAGTCAAGAAAATTGGAAGACATAATAGTTATCATTTAATTTCTTAGTTTCTAACTTATTTTAGAAAAAATCTTATTCGAACTTGGCGTGGTTGAACCCAACAAATTATATGAAAAATATATTGCATTTGTGAATTAATTAATCACTTTTTCTAAATTATCTATTAATTATAAGATAAATATAAAATACTCATCACATAATTAACGTTGATTCAGCCGAATCGAGTCTGAGCTAGCATTTCCCCTTATTTTGAACACATTAAAGTATGTTGTTCAATTTCTGATAGGCTGATTTTATTGTTCATCATGAAACTTATACAAGCCTATTCTTGACAAGGTGAAGGCTCAATCAAGGGAGAGAACAAGCAAGCAAACTAATGAATGACTATGGCCAAAAAACAAACTTGCCCAAGTCTTATACATTTTCATATAACCTTTTTATTGATAGAAGCAACAAAGAAATCTTACACTTGTTTTGTTCCTGCCATCTAACATTAACAAACAGTTCGGTTTTCGACAGAAAGATCAACATGATCATTTTTGCCCCACAATTTCACCTGTCTAAGTAGTGAGAATCGTAGGGAGATTCAAACTTCTGGTTCCAAGAACCTTAGCTTTAGTGTCAGGAAAGAATTCGAACCCTGGACGAGCACTGATCTCACCGTTGCTCGATACATGAATCGGGTAGCTAAGAAGATGGCCCGGAAGATCCTCATCAAACGCATCGGCTGTGTAAATTCTCCAGTTTTCATCAGCGAGTGCATTGACATTTCTCACACAGTCGAGGCTCTGGGGCTGAAGAAACGTGTCATCCTCGCGCAGTAGATGCTCGCACCATAAGGCCATTCGCAGGCCGAATATCTGACCCCTTGGGGGATGTTGTTGGTTTGCTAGGTGATGGGGCTGGAATCCCCCCATTGCTATCTCCGAGTCGCGCCCCCCGTCCATCGATCTTTGGTTGATGTTGGCCGAGCCGACGATTATGTATTCGTCGTCCACTGCAGGTTTAGAGACAAGTTCAAGAAATCAATTTGTTAGGAAAGTGGAGAATATGCCAAAAAAGCATTGCTATATTGCATTGATTTAAGCATGTGAAATGAGGGGCGGAGTCAGAAATCTTAATGTTCAGGAGGGGAATTGAGTTTTGAATGTTCACAATATGCGCGAAATACCGAACTTCCAATGAAAATATATGCTGAATATAATTATATAACGCATATAAAATTGAGGGAGGACGACAGCTCAAACTAGCCTTCAGTTGGAACCAAGAAACACACGCACATACTCATTTTACTCACCTATCATCATTTTTGCGTGAACATATATCATGAATCGCCTCGCCTGTTGAGCTCGACTATAATCCGTGTCAGGATCAGGAGTTTTTGGAGGAATGTACTCGCCAGGAGTCATGATTTCCCTATTGCCAAGGCAAAAGAAAGTTAAATACTCCCTCATGTCCACACCATCAAGTCCCTTATCTCTTAAGGCCTTAGAAATATCAGCATACATCATCTCCATTGTCCTCCTCTGCCAATCCAGGATCGCCTGAACCGACTCGCTCTCGGGTATCCCTTCAGGCCACATGGGGATCACAATGTAGACTGTAAATCTTTCACCCGCGTGAATTTTGCTAACTATTTTCAAAGAAAGCTCCTTCGGGATCAAATGCAACGCGTTTATATCCTCAACGTTGATGTCTCCTGTTCTCCTCCAGTCAAATGAGCTCCCAAGAAAATACTGATTCTCAATGTATATGAAGTTCTTAGCTCGGCGTATGGCATGTATATAAGCGTCCTGGATACTCCTATCTATCACATTGTCCTTTCCGCTGACAAGGCCTACTTCGGCTGCTTCCTCTGGTATATCCGGGAACCCTGAGGCGGCCCCGCCATCGATCGATCTAAATATTTGGACATTCCATGTTTCTGGATCGTCTGATGATGTAGTAGCCTCGGTTGGTTGGACTAAAAACCTGTCCAATTCATCGATGGGAAGTATGTACTGCTTCCCAACCTGTTTCATCCACCTCTGCTCGAAATTGTACAGCACGTCCCACGAGACAGGACCCTCGAGCCTGCAGTGGATATCGTGCCAGGGCTCCCTCGGCCCGCCTTTCGTGATAGACGAACCAGGGAAGTTAGGCTGGTGGAAATCGTCACGATGGACCGTGTCGAGTGTCCTGAAAAGGGAATGACTTCTTGTGTCATATCTCCCATCGCAAAGATCGATCCCGCCTACGAAACTCACTATCCTTCTCTTAGCCCCTCTTACTCCACCGGCCGATTCGCAGTCCACCACAACCGTCTTCTGATGGTGCGTGAACATAGCTCTCACCTGAATCCCCTGGAAAATGCTGTTGCCATCGTCGGGGTTGCGAGGGCACAACACGCAACGCACTTTCGTGTTCTGAAAATAATCTTTAGTCTCTTGATCATGAGTCGCCATTAGGCCATCCTTCTTGAACTGCTCAACCGAAGTTCTATCATCCCACACGAGCATCAAAACATTAACACCCTCATTGGCTTTCCTCTTCAGAAGCTCCCCGAGAATCGTGTCCCCGCCGGGCTTAGTCCTCTTCGGGTCCCTGATCAAGGTGATCTTCGTGTAAACCGACCACCCCGCAACATATATCAAGTGCCGGGCGTTGCTAATGGCGTCGAACACGTCCTCCCAGCACCGTTGGGGCTCGAAATACCCCGCGGACGTGAGGAACACCGTGATGTTATCGTCAGGGACGTGGGCGTCGGGATATAGGGACACTCTACAGCCCTGTCTCTGCCTGAAGAATGTGTAAGGCACCCCTCCAAAAGATGGGCTCTTTATCCCCTGTGACCAGTTGGTTTCTTGATAGACATGGAAGAACTGAAGCTTCACATGTATTTTCGAATCTCCATGGATAGGGTTGAGGTCCTCGTCGAGTATATCAAGCCATCTATCGACAATGTGCCCACTCGTGACCTCCTCAACGGGCAAATATGCTCTGCCTATCAGTGTTGCTCCTATAGGATCCTCAGTCTTGACAGTGAAAACTATGTTTGAAACAGTATGCGCACAGTAAATGTGAAAATCCTCGTACCAGCGCGGATTCGACGGTTCGTGCGTGATCGTCCTCGTCCGCCCCACCCTCGCCCGCTCGAGGTCGACGGTGGCGTAGAGTCTTGTTCCATAGACCTGTTCAAAATCAAACCTTTTGTATGTTTATCAGCTCCTAGATTGGGGCAGAAGAGTCGAGCTCGTGTTATGTTTATTAGCTTGTAGATGGAAAATTCTTAACCCAACCCAGCTTGGCCGCACAAAATCAATCATATAGCAAGTGGTAATACAGTTGTCATGTGATTAGTCACTCTCTCTAAATTGTCCACCAATCACATGGCAAACGTAAAACACTCGCCACGTGGTTAGTTTTGGTGTGGTCGAACCTGGTGCGGGTAAGAATTTTTCCTTATAGATTGGGGGTGGAAATGAGTCGAGCTCGTATCGAACTTTTGAAAATTTTCACACTCAAGCTTGAAAAAATTTAAGTTCAAACACTAATTCGAGCTCGACGCTGACTCACTTTAAAAAGAGAAATTCAAGTTACTTTAAATTTAACAAAAAAAAAAAATTATATGTATATATATTTTAGATCATATTATTGTCTTTTCTTCACATGTACCTAATTTTTATCATCATTATTCTTACAAAATATTAGTTAAATAAATTAACCATTATTTTAGTTATAATTTTTTGTTGCGTTATAATATATATATATATATATATATATATATATATATACATAGCTTATAATATATATTAACAGTAAGATGTTAGTATTTTTTTTTCATTCCATTGATTTTAAAATTTAATATATGTATGTATAACATCAACAGTATATTTTACTTTGTTTTGGAATGAAAATAATACTGTTTATAATTACTCTTAGTATTACTAAAATAAAATTAAATATTAAAAATAAGAACATCGAAAGATCTTGAGTTTTAATTTCAAACAACGGTATTTGAACTCCAACTCGACCAATTAAAAAGTTCAAATTCAAACTCGGAAAATTGAAATTTAGGAAAAAATTGTTTCGAGGCCTAATTATTATATTCACAACATCTCAACTCATCTTACAACCCTAACGAAGATTGACGCTTTTATTTTTGAAGATATTATAGATAGCAAATGTACCTCAGGGCTGCATAACACAAATCTCTTGAATTGTTTTAAGCATCTCCTTGTCCTCCTTTCTGGGTTGCCAGGCTTCAATCGGAAATGTTCATATTATGAGAATATAAACATTAGAAAAATTCAATAATTATATATCTTTTTGATAATACGACACCAACAAAATTATTTAATGTCTTAAAAAATAACTATACCTCACTACATAAACCAAAGTTGAAACCTCGTTGTAATCGAGTGGCCTCATATATAGTCGCATGAAGAGTCCCATGAAGCAAACGTGGAGCCATGTTTTACCTAAAACGATCGAAACAAATATTAGCGTACACTGTTATATATTTTTTTTTTTCACTGACGAAAAATTTATGATGGATAGATTCAATTCATCATATACACAAGACATTTGTGATGAATTCGTAACGGGATGAAACGAAAATAGAGCTCAAGCAATTATCATCAGCACGGCATTTACTGACGACAATGACGGATTTCATTAAATTTGTGACGAATTGTCTGGTTGGTGAATATAAAGATAGAAGGCATGAAGAGAAATGAGTAAGAACCTAGATGTAACAACAACTTTATGTTTGATTAAAGTTAGTGTTTTAGGAGAGGAGCCAAGAATTGATATAGCCCTGTAGATGAATATAAATATTGTTCTAGAGATTGACCTTCACTTGAAGAAAGAAATATCTTTTGCTTTAAGTTTTAAGACTTTTTTTGGATGCAATCTTGGTGATGTTCACCAGGAAGTCAAGAATTTTAATTCTTGACGA
Organism: Petrea volubilis; assembly: GCA_026212405.1. Classification (NCBI taxonomy): domain Eukaryota; kingdom Viridiplantae; phylum Streptophyta; class Magnoliopsida; order Lamiales; family Verbenaceae; genus Petrea; species Petrea volubilis. The sequence continues at coordinate 11,844,490 of CM047879.1, forward strand.
GATTGGTTCCATATAATTTTTTTTTGTTTTTAAATTGTCATTTTTTAATATTTGATAAAAAAAAAAAGTATATATATATATAATATGATCATATATAAATTTTAGGGCAATTGTATATATGCTGGTATTTAATTCGATATGCCTTAGTTTAAAGGACAAACTGCAGAGACATTTGGTGGCTTGTTACTTAGGAAACGAATTACGTATGCCAAGAAAACCAAGTAAATGGATGATTGCTAAAATGGGCCAACTTGAAAATTGCAAGAAGAAGCTGAGTTACATAGATAACTTGGAATGTGGGTTGTATTTGGCCTTTCGGGGTTGGAAAATCTGAATCGCAGATCGTTGCAAGAAAGCGTTGTCCTACTAATAAAAATTTTATGACGAAAAGGTTTTATCACATATTTAAAATATTCGTAATTGATTAGTAACAAAATTCAATATAAACAAGATTAGAGAAATAGTTAGTGATAGAACATTTACTAAGAGATTTATTATAGACAAAATCTGTTACATAAACTAAATATATAACGGATTGATTTGTTAGTGAAGGGAATTCATTCTTATAACATTTGTTCAGACCCAATAATTATATGGGCATTGCAATTCGTTACTTTTTCTAAAATGTACCCCAAACCCCAATCATCAAATGAGTATAATACACTCGGACAAGTGATTAGCACTGATTCAATTGAATTGACGCTGAACTAAATCTTACACCAGGATTTGGGAATAGTGGTAAAACTTTCGGAAAATTTTCCTTGTACATAAATGATGTTGTAAGATACAAAGATTTTGAAGATAAATCTCACACATTATCCACCAATATAGCCTAGACCTACTCGATTAAATATGTGTTAATTATGCATCGAGTGATTTACAATTGTCATTTGATTGGAGTACACTAGGGAGAGTAATTGAACCACATGATTAATTTCATAACATTTACTTATAATTAGTTGAATTTGGTCAAAACATGTCTTGATTAAAAATTTCCATATTTACTTACATCATTTTTTATTTTTATTTTTTTGGGTAAAATACATCCACACCTCCTGTGGTTTGCTTAATTAACATGCTAAGCCCTATATTTTTTTAATTGACGTAAAAAAAATCTAAATAAAATTCGATTCAAAAATAAGAATTTTTTTTTATCTCGAAGGAGATTCAAAAATAAAATTAAATATACTCATGGTTGCTATAATCAAATATTTTTTTCCAAATTTTGTGATGTTTTGTACTTCATGCCAGGGGAGAACCAGCAACCCTTTTTAGTTCACAAAAAAATTAGAAGTGATCAAGATTTTCCTATTCTTTTTATTTTTTTTCCTAGTTCAATAACCAAATTTTCTTTTCAGCTTTATAAAAAGATTTGCAAATGAAAATAGTTTAGAAATTTATGCTAAACCACAAATTAAAAGGTTGATACAGACTGAAAAAAAAAAAAAGAAAATCCAATATTCAAGATTGATTTTATGAAAGATTTTGCAATATGAATTGGATTCTATTCCAAAAAAGAAAAACACACACACACACACTATGATTAAGTCAAGGAAAAAAAAATCATAATACATTCTATATTTTGAATAAATTAAAAGACGAAATCATGCATTTGGAATGGGTCATATATCACCATCCAAGTATAAATCTTATTGAGAAAATTCAAATTTTTGCTTGAATATTAGAATTTAACAAAGTTATACACTCTCAATTATTTCGATACTACACTTGAAATGAAAGATGCCCATAATGAAAACCAATGATCAATTTTTGTAACCAAAAACTATACGAATCCAAAATTTCCATATATTGTCACAAAACTAATTTTGGATCTTATGTTGTTATTTCACAAAACTTTATACTAATCTAGGTTTCCCAAGGTGTGATCTTTGTTATTCATATATTGTCCCAAAAACTTTAAAAATTGATTAAATAATTGAATGAAAGACCCAAAAACACAACATCCACAAAAGAAAATTGAAATCTTCTTTTAACTGATAAAATAATGTTAAACAATTATACTTACAAGCAATATATGGTGTTATGACAAATTTGTGCTAGAAGTTGATGTATCATCGAATTAAATAAAGCAAAAACAAACAGCTATACAGAAAAAAAAAAAAAAAAAGAAAGAAAGAAGAAGGAAAAAATGAAAACAAAAGTCAAATAGACTTACCACAAAATCAAGAGTTACAACTGCTCCTTTCAATCAAGACTTCAGATTTTATTACAAATCTAACCTTGTCCATGGCAATAAAAAAACAATACAAATTAAAAGTAAACATGAACAATTAAATGCATTTTTAAGAAAATAAATTGTCACTTAACATGAGATGATAGAATGGAGATGATGCAAAACTCATTTTATCTATACATATGTAAATGTAGTTTTATCTTATTTTTAGTATAAACTAATTTAAGGAATTTGTATTTAATTTACTAAAATAAATTAATTATAATATAATTTGACAAATCAAGTTATCAAAAATAAACCACTAAAATGATCAACCATTTGCAAGATTTATGTATTTAATGGGTTTCAAATATGACTCAATTACATAAGTATAAGTTGATTGAATATATTTATGGCTTATAATATTAATTTGATTGAATATATGTATATATACATACAAAACTTTACACAATACAAACATGTTTATGGTAAATGATTATGTATACAATTCATATGAATTTTTTTATTGTATGAACATAAATTATTATTATTGTTGTTGTTGTTGTTATTATTATTATTATTATTATTATTATATAGACATATATACAGATAAAAGTTGACATATGATTGTGGTTGAAAAATCGGGCCAAATTCATATATAATGACTAACATGAATTTGGGCCAAAATTAAGGAATTAAAGAATTTAAAATAGTAACTAAGATAATGACTTTATTCTCTCTCTCTCTCTCTCTCTCTCTCTCTCTCACACACACACACACACACACACACACATATATATATATATATATATATGTATGTATTCTAAATAATGTATATGAATAGTAATAATAGGAGTTGATTAAGAAAAAATAGTTAAGGTAAAAGATAATTATAATGTAAGGATATTAAATAATGGAAATAGCTTATAGATACAATTTAGGATACTTTTATTTACACGTGTATTTGAATTTGATCGGCCAAAATACGAAAATAATAATTTATGACATTAAATGTGAAAAAAACTAAGCAATAATCGAAAAAATCATCCTTAAAATCAATACAAAAGCTATCATATTGAGACAACATACACACACACACACACAAAAGCTAAAATTTGCACTTATTGAGAATGAGTTTGTACCCAAAAAAAAGAAGTTAAAAAAATCTAATCAAAGTTATAAATTATGTTTAAAAAAATAAAAGTATAAGGAGTAATTTCATGAATTATATATATATATATATACATATACATATACGTGAAGATAATGGTATTAGATGATTTCAATTAAGGAAAGTTTTTAATGTGAATTAGAGTGTCAACATGTAGATATGAAAAACTTCTTATATGACAAAATAATGAAATGACTACTGTCCACCTCATTGTCCATATAAGTAAGAGATAGACACATACGAACATCGTTTTAAATATATATTAGATTTATGTTTCTTAATTATATTCTTTTTTAGATACATAATTAATTATTTATTAATTTAAGGTTTTTGTCTCTTTAGAGATGTTCAAGATGAGATAAGACAACACAAGTTGTTTCCTCGCCAGGAAACACATAGATATATATATACATATATATATATGAAAATTATTTGTTTATTTATTTTATTAGGAGGCTATTGCTTTTTCATATATACAGACAAGTGATGAGATTTTATAAATTCCTTAATAACTCAAAAACACTGTTGTAATTTATGCTCAACCCTTGGAACATGTCCTCGGACAACGACAAGGGTATTCTTGACTTTTGCTTAATAAAGAAAACACACTGTGCTTTTGGAACAAATGCGAAGGTTTATTGAAGATAAGAAATTAATCCTTTTAGAATATTTAATTAATGGTTAAAATCATGATTAAAAAATTGGTGAAATTAAATATGCTCAACAAAATATTCTCACTTTATTCGGATCATGATCATCAAGTGTCACGAGAATCAATATTAACCCAAAAATTTAACGTGTCGAACTCAAACTTAGGTAAGCATATTATGTCTTCTCACTTTATTTATTCTTTCAATATGCGAGACAAACTCATATCGAATTCATGCACAAGAAACAAGAACAAATGGTTCGTACTTTAGATGCGCTAAAGTCGTTTCAAACTTATTTTCAAATCTTAACCTTATCGAGTATCAATATTATTTCTTTGTATTTTGATGGAATAGTATCAATATTATTAATCGGTTATCTCCCTATTAAATAATATTATTCTTATAAACATGTGATGTTTATACTTAGATTAGAGGAACTAACTATTGAAAACCATGACTTTTTTTCTTTTTTTTTTTTGAGAACTTATTGAAATCCATGACTTAATTTTACACTAACAAAAGAGTTTTTTTTAGGGTAAATATTTATTTTTTGTCTACTATGATTTTTGTTAACCTTATTTCTTTTTACTACAAGCCCTAAGATCAGGGGAAGATTGATAATATCAAGAAAAGGAGGGGCCTAATTGCAAATAAAGGACACATTTAACTACCTCTACCGGTCAAACCAATGGGAATATTTAAACCTCTCGAAATATATACTTTTGGATATTCGCATATTCCCGCCTTCTCCAACCATCGAATATTCTATTCTCCCGCATATTTCCTATCCCATCTATACACGCACAGCCGTGTATATATACAGTCACACACCCACACACACACACACTCCCACTTCTTCTCCTTTTCCTCCGATACATTTTGCTGGAGACCGAGAGATGAAGTTCTGGAAGATTCTGAGGAAATTGCTGGATGAGATATTTCCGGATTGGCAGGACAAGTTCATATCTTACAAGGATTTGAAACAGCAGCTGAAATTGATCTTTCCCGTGACGGGATCGCCTGAGAATGTTGTGGGTGGCAATGATGAGAAAAAGCGGCCGAACAAACGCCGGAGATTGGGAGATAATCGATTGGACCAAGGGGATGAGGGGAAGGAGGTGGCGGAGGAGATGAGCGATTTCGTGAGGCTTTTGGATGGGGAGATCAAGAAGTTTAATAAGTTCTTCATGGATAAAGAGGAGGAGTACATCATCAAATTTAAGGTAGTTTTCTTTTTTTTGAGCAAGTTATTTTTCTGTCTTTGTTGTTTAAAGGTTGAATTTTTGTGAGAATCTTTCAAATTTCAAATGTAGTTGCAGTTCGGATCTTTGTCACACAATCATGTTATATTTTCTATTATATTTGTTAATACACGCTACACGTATAAGGAAAAAGAATGTTTATATTTTTTTTCATATCATCAATTTTTTTTTTTTATCTCAATCGTTTCATTGACAAGTATAATAAAAGATGTAGTATGATTATACAATAGAGAATTTGAACTGATGTAATTGGATATAATTGAGTTACGAAATGGTGTAAATTAAGTTCTTAGAGCTCTTGTGTAATCATTCAAAACCAAGAAAATCAAATGTTTTTGTTGATTTTCTGGAACCGATGGCGCGAATGAAGCCTTATAGAACTGTGGCTGCTAAGTTAGAAGCTATGGAATCAGAGATTGTGTGAAGCGTAGAAGGTAGAAGAAAGTTGAAGCCAAAATGCAGAACTTTTTGCATTGCATTTTTTATGGAGCCTTTAATTGTTACATGGTCTTTGTTTAAAATCTCATTGCTATCATGAGCATTTGCTAGTTCGAGATTGTAGATATATCCCTGTTGTGGGACTATAGCTTGCATGGCACTGCGTACAGTAAGATAAAGGGCATCGTATGGACTGGCATGTTTAATCTGCAGTTGCAATGGTGATAAAAAATAGTGTCCCACACTCAATTCTCTGTTTCTCACCTCAATATGCTAATGAAATAATGAATCCTTTGCTGCTTTTCTTTTACTTTTTTTCATTTTTTGGTTGTGATCTGAATGGTTTTTGGTTTGATAGCTGCTGAAAGATGAAGCTGTCGAGTCTAAGGATTCGAAAGAAAAGCTTATGAAAGTAGGAAGAAAGCTCGTAGATTTTCATGGGGAGATGATTTTGTTGGAAAACTACAGTGCCCTTAACTACACAGGTTTTCTACTGCCATAAGTTGCTATTTTTGCAGTTTAAATCAATGGATGTTCACTTGTTTCCTTGTTGGTTTTGGTTGGCATACGTACGGTTATCTTCCACATGGTATGTGTAGCAAGAAATATAACAGCTAAATATTAGAAGCTGGGTGTAGTTAACAATGCTTTGACTTGAACGGATGCAAGTTCAAATAATCGTTTGTCAACAGTTAAACAGAACAAACTTCATAATCTAAGTTCGTGGGATTTCCAAACTGCTTGGTTGATCCTGCAGTGGATCAGTTTCTGCTTACTGTTTGTCCAGAACTGTGAAAGTTTAACGCCTCCGGCTGAAATTGTAATTTTAACTGATTCATTGATTTTGAGCTCTACTCGTTTCCTATATAGAGTGAGGCTGATGACCGAACAAGTAATAACATCATGCTAGCACTTGTGAGACCTCATATGATCTATCTTGACATAGGGAGGTGACACATAATTAAGTTTAGAAAGTTTACACACCATCAACTCTTTACATGTTTGTGAACTATAACCAATGGCTCTTAACCGTTCTTTTGCTTGGAGCAGGATTGCTAAAGATCTTGAAAAAGTATGACAAGATAAGCGGTGAGCTGATTCGATTGCCTTACATCCAAAAGGTCCTACACGAGCCATTCTTTCGAACTGAAGTGATAAACAAACTAGTAAAAGAGTGTGAGATGATGATTTATCGCATCTTCTCACAGCACGAGCAATTGGCCCGACCCGAAGATACTGATCAGAAAGAAGGCTGCAGCGACGAGCCGATGGTGGCTGCGGAAGAGAAGGAGAAACTCAGAGTCCCCGAAGAACTCGCGGAAATTAAATGCATGGAGAACATGTATTTGAGGCTAACTATATCGGCCTTGCGGACCCTGAAGGAAATCAGAAGCGGGAGCTCAACTGTAAACATGTTCTCATTGCCGCCGATGCAAAGCGATGAGTTTGATGAATCTTGGAAGTGAAAAAAATCTGGTTGTAAAGCAAAGAAAAATTTAGCTATTGTGTTCAAAGTATTCCTCAAAAGAAACGTATATACATATATATATATATATACATATATATATATATGAAGAAAATATGTCGTAAAAGCAAGGAAGTTTTGGGGTAGCTAGTAAATGTGCACTTGTTGAAAGATATATAAGTTAGAGCTTAGTATTTTTTAGCTCTTTATTTCTTATTTTCTCTCTTGTCAATTTGTGAGTTGGTGGGAGGACAATACATCTGTTAAGATGATTTCGCAGCAGCTTTTGGTGCCACAAATTTTCATTCAATTGCTGTTTTTGAAACTGGGCAGAGTTTTGGTTCTGTTTTCTTCAAAGTTGAATCTGTAAATAAGTTGCATTTGGAGAGGTTTAAAAACAGTCGTGCTTTTTACGGTAAATGTTGTTTTTTAAAACTAATTAATTTTGCATTTTAATGCAACAATTAAAAGTATTTTAAAATGTATTTTTATTTAAATTATTTTAAATATTTCTTTCAAAAAAAAAATCATTGTTTGACTTTTTGTTGGAGTGTTTTTTTTTTTAATCCAGTCAAACACAATTTTTTTTTTATGAATGTCTTTATATATATATATATATATATATATATATATATTGTAAGTTATATCTCATAACCTATAAATAGTAAAACGTTAAAATGCATGTCCACGAGAAGATAGAATCATGCAACCACATCTAAGCATGGAACACTTATAAAATTCTAGTCCAAATTTAGTTTAACCCAACTCATCTAATTATGTAACAAGTGTTATTATACTTGTCATGCGATTAATCGTTCTCCCTAAATTTTATACCAATCATATAATAAATATAAATTACTCAGTACATAATTAACATTAATTCGATTGAGTCGAATTGTGCAAGAAGAGCTTGAGACGGATTGCCATATGCTAAGGAAATTCTAGCCCTAACTTCATGCGATCAAATTAATACTACTTATACGGTGAATATTTTTTTCTTTTAAAAAGTATCGAGTTTATAAGTTCGTTAGAATCATATATTATTATAATATACAGACGATTATAATGAAGCTCAATTTGTAGTGACGGAGTTAGAAAATTTTATTTTGGGGAAGGGGTAGATCAAATATTTACAAAATATTAAAGGTATTTTTATTATTTAGGAGACGACAAAATCTAAATTTTGAAAAAAGAAGTACATATAAAATTTAACTCGATAAAATAGAGTTTTCATATTTAAACTTATTATAGAAGAGTTTCATATTATTAATTTTTGTTATTTGGTGGTCTCAATCATCATCAGCGTTCCAATATGTTTTTAATTACCCAGTTAAGTGCATTAGTTACATAAATTTATTGTATGCTTATATTTCAATTAAATCTTAAACAATCTAAAAGCATTGAGCATAAATTCGTCTAAATTAAATATGCATGACAGATTTGTAAATTAGTACTTTTTATTAATATTTTATGGACAAGTCCTTAATTACTTATACAATATAGTTTGTATAAAATAGGTTATATGATCAAACTTGCATGAAAAATATGGATTGTTATCGTGCGAATCCAGCACAAATAATGACCTCCTGAATAGACGAAAATCTGGGGCAATTTTTGTTTTTTACAACAAAATATTATTCAATTTTACCGTTTGGATTTTTTTTTTTAAATTGGGATAAAAAAAAGACCATAAATCTATATATATCTATACTATTTATAAAATGGAAGGGGTATGTAGTCGGACGGGATCCCCTATTCCAAAACGATGCCCTATCTCATGCCCCATATTCTAAATTCATGACACGTGTAAAATCTTATTAACATAACTAAATAATCTGTTGTTAAGTAAATTTTGAAGATTTACACATGTCATGAATTTAGAGTATAGGGCATGAGATGGAGCATCGTTTTGGGATAGGGGATCCCGTCCGGTATGTAGTAACCATTTTTTGGTGTTTTTTGTATGACATCTAATTTCTCATCCCACTTATTTTTTTTCTCTTTCTTCAGGTGTTTTAATTTTCTCTTAATTTTTTTCTCTCTCATCTCATCTTCTATTTTCTTTCTTTTTCTATTTTTTAAGTTTCGCCTTATTTTACATTTATTTTTGACATCATAAATTTGTGAAAAATATTAAAATATTTTAAAATATGTATTCCAATTGATAAATATATTGAAAATGTGAAAACATGTATTCCATATAAATAATTTATTGAATATTTAACTTCATAATTAGATTCAAATATGTAATTAAATTAGATTTCATTTTTATTTTTACACACGCATCGAGTGTAGTTATTCCACTAGTACTATATATAAAACACAAGAGCCATTTAATAACTACTTTCAGTGTATTTGGTCTGACAATTTTTATCTCTCTTATCTCTCGTGTCTCACTTTTTTCTCTCATTTTGTGATATATTATTTCACTTTCTTTTATTCTCTCCTCCTTTTATCTTATTTTATCTTTGATATTTCACTTAATTTATCTTTTTATTTATTTTTCCAGTAATAAAATTTAATTTAATTTAATTTTCAATTATTTTAATTTTTCATAATATATAAAATTATAAATTTGTCAAACCTGTTATTACATTATATTTTATTTTTTTCACCTATATATAGGGTATGCCATACCTGCTAGTTAAATATATATATATATATATATATATTTTTTTTGGGTCAGAGAAGTCCTTTACAATTTAGGACTCATCAGAAGCTAAAATGTCCTGCACCACAGAGGGTGGATCATCCTATAAAACAAAGTTACAAGTAATATAGTGGCCCAGTTTGGCAAGTGAACCTGCTGCAACATTTCCGCCTCTTTTGATATGTTGTACTGTGATGTTCCATGGCAATCTAAGTGCCCTTCTGCAATCTTCGATCAGGCAGCCTAATGGATGAGTGGAGGTATCTCCTTCTCGAATGAGTTGATGTACAACTTTAGAATCTAATTCCACTTCGATTTTGGGTACACGTCGTTCCCAAGCCATCATCAGCCCCTTCCCTCAGTGCGAGTAATTCTGCAGTGTTGATCGAGACATTGCCTAACTTAGCCGAAAAGCCAACTATCCATTTTCCTCTGCTACATCGCATCAGTCCACCAGCAGCGGCTGAGTTTTTTTTAGCCAGGAAACTCCCATCAGTGTTAAGTTTAACCCAGCTCTCCAATGGTCTCCGCCAGTGCACAATCACATCAGCAACTTTCCTAGGCCTCGACTCCTTGCCGAAGACACTCAACAGATCCAAGGCCAACGCTTTGATGGAAGGAAGAATTCCCGCTCTATGTTCCATGGTGCCTTGGAAGATGAACTTGTTACGAACTTTCCAAAGGGTCCAAATAGTGGCGAGGAACATAAACCGCCACTCACAATGCGGGACAAGGATATTACGAAGGGAAATTATGAGGTTGAGATTGAACCAATTATCATGACTAATAGAAGAAAAGCGTGCAAAGTCCGTCGGCACAACAATGAACTCCCAAATACTCCTTGACCCAGGGCAATCTAAGAGCACATGCATAATGGTTTCCGGGTGCAAATTACACACAACACACAAAAGTGAAATATGTCGTTTAGTCCTAAGTTTATTAGTAAGAAGACAATTATGATTGCACAACCAAAGGAAAAGTTTTAGTTTTTCCGGACAATTGTGCCCAGATCCATCTCCAATTCTTTTGGTTAGCCAACGCTAAGCTGCCATCTTTTTGAATGCAAGTGTATGCAGAACAACACGAAAACATGCCATTTGTAGCTCTCAACCAAATCCTAGAGTCAGGCAGAAACCTGCCCCTAGGAATGGGCACACTGAGGATATCCAGTTTGGTGTCTTATGGGATAGACGCACACAGATTCGAGAGGTCCCATGAATCGGTAGGGCTGATAACATGAGAAACAAGTAGGTTCGTTTCGTGTTCCGGGATGCTCACCCCTGCCACATCACATAACCGTTTGCTCCCCACCCATTGGTCGTACCAAAAGGAAATTTGGGGTCCATCACCAATGCGCCAAGCCACATGACGCTTCACCGCATGAACACTCATGACAATCCCCTTCCAAGTCCTAGACGCATAAGGTTTGGGGCAGTGAACGAGGAGATCATCTTGTTTAAGGTACTTAGTTTGGAAAATTCTACTCCACAGGGATTGATCCTTATTAAAAACTCTCCAACCGACCTTAGCAAGAAGAGCTATGTTGTTTTTTCTAGACTCCCTAATACCTAAACCCCCCTCATGTTTGGGCCTAAGGACCTTGTCCCATCCCACGAGATGCACTTTCCTATGTTCAGAAGACAAACCCCAAAGGAAGTAGCAATTTATCTGATCAAGCACCCTACAGATTTTAACAGGAAGCCAAGCATTGTGCATCGCATACACTAGATGTCCGAGGTGACAGATTTTATGAGGGTGAGCCTTCCCGTGAGGTTAAGGTGATTGGCTTTCCAAGTGGACAATCTAGTCTGAACTCCATCAACAAGATGTGTGCAGGAGTTCGCATCGGACCGGCCACTTTGAATATTAATTCCAAGATACTTTCCAATGTGGTCGGTGCTGTCAATGCCAAGAGTGTCACAAATATCCCTTCTAATATATATATCAGTCCTAGCACTAAAGAAAACACGAGACTTAGCCAGGTTCACCTTTAACCTGGAGGTACTCGAGAATGAATCAATGACACGCTGAATGGTTTGGGCATTTTCAAGAGTAGCTCGACTAGTTAAAATGATATCGTTGGCAAACATCAAGTGTGAGAGTGCCGGGACATTACGACAAGCTGTGATAGGCGCCCATTTTCTCCTAGAAACCGACTCTTCAATGAGATAAGTCAGACGCTCCATACATAACACAAACAAATATGGGGAAAGAGGATCGCCTTGCCTCAACCCACATGTTGGTGTTATAGGATGAAGTGGTTCCCTATTCCAAAGGATGCAAGGTTGGACACATTTCACACAATTGATGACAAGAGCAATGACATTAGGAGGGAATGTGAAAAAATAAAGTGTTTGTTCAAGAAAATCCCAACAAATCCTATCATAAGCCTTTTCTAAGTCGAGCTTAATGATCATTCCGCCCTTCTTACTCTTGGATTTTGCAAGAGTGTGAACGAGCTCTTGGATGGCAAGAATGTTGTCATGTGTACTTCGTCCCAGGAGAAAACTACTTTGACATGGGCTAATAAGAGAGTTTATGAAAGGCTTTAATAGTAAGACCAAGAGCTTAGTGATGGTTTTAAGGATAACATTACACAAAGCGATGGGCCGAAATTCGGAAACAAGGCCATGATTATTAATCTTGGGTATAAGGTAAACGAAGCAATCACCAACCCCTAACGGAATTTTGCAAGTGTGAAAACAACTGGACACAAACGCAAACACCGAATCTCCCACGATATCCCAGAACTTTTGATAAAAGAATGCTTGACAACCGTCCAGGCCGGGGGCCTTGTAAGGTTGTATACTGGACACAACTTTGTAAACCTCCTCTTTGGAAACAACGAGACAGAGGCTTTCGACAACCTCCTGACCGAGGGCATGTTGGAGGGGACTCAGAGGAAGAGAAGTGGAATTCCTAGTATTATGAGTAGTAAACAAGGTGGTGAAGTAGCTAAGGACGTGTTCCCGAATGGTATTATCCTCAGTATGCCAGCCTCCATTGATTTCATTGATTTTATTTTTTTGTCTTCTACTAATGGTAGAGAGATGACAGAACTTAATATTTTTATCACCATATTTGAGCCAATTAACTCTGGACTTTTGAAACCAGTGCAATTCTTCTTGGTGAAGTATCATGTTAAATTCTTTAATAAGGTCTGACTCAAACTCAAGCAAACTATTACTAGAATTAATGGCAAGTTTTTTCTGCACCCCTGCAATTCTAGCCTTGATACGTTTTTTCCTATGAAAAATATTGCCGAAGTTGTTCTTATTCCACTGTTTCATTGCCCCGGGTAAGGAGGATAAGGCAGCAAGCAAGTCGTGCTTTTGGCTCCACACGGATTGAATTTGCCTATTACAATCCTGGTGTGTTGCCCAAAAGAGCTCAAAACGGAAAGGCTTGTTAGATATATTCTGGTCGAGACCATGACAAAGAATAAGAATAGGGTGATGGTCGGATCGTAAAAGGGGTAAGTGAAGCACCATACCATCCACGAATGCTAATCTCCACTCCGTGTTAGCCATGGATCTATCGAGACGCTCCCGAACAAGTTCAAAGCCTCTCCATTTGTTGGTCCAAGTGTATCCAACCCGGATTCTCTGCTACAAGACGGTGTTACATCTTCTTCTATACTAATCAATACACACCATGTGTATTAGTGAGCGGTTGAGATAAGAAAAGAGAATCTTCAAAATTTTTTCTATTTATCTCAACCACTCACCAATATACATGATATATTTTGATGAGTGTAGAAGGAGATGTAACACTGTTTTGTAGCATTGAAAATTCAAGTCCATGAGATTGCATCTACTCATCCCATCGAGCAGCCTAGTAAAACGACTTCCATACGCTGATCTTCCTCCCATTTTCTCCGTCGGTCTTCCTGCTAGTTGAATATAATGGGACAAAAACGGCAATAATCTCAATTATATTTGAAAATTTTCAGATCTTTTAATCAAAAGTCCCATTTAATTCCGCAAAACAAAAGAAATCTATACGCCGACGCAAAAGAACCACGCTTCTGTAATTATCACGTTTTTGAGAGGGCATAACGGTCAACTGGTCATGCCCTTTCAATAATTGAGCCTGAACCTCCATTTAGAACCCTATCGCTCTCTCTTTCTCTCTCTATCTCTGGTCTCTCACTAGACTTCCCCCTGTTTCTAACGTTTTTCTCTGCAGAGCTTCTTCGAAAAGCCGATCTTAACGTCGTCTAAAGCCTCTATCCTCTCGATCGGATTCAACAGGTACAGCGAACGAAACCCTAGCTTTGATTATGTTTCGATTTGTTTTTTTGGTACCTAAGTGGGGATTTTCCGTTTTTCCCCAAAATTGAGGGTTTGGGTAGCGTGCGTGTGAACTCAAATCTCTGCTTGAATTTGAATAGATAAGTAACTGTTGCCACTTTGACCCAAGGGAATGATGGGAAAATTTTGATTTCTTTTTTTTTTTTTCTCTGTTTATGGGTTCCCTTATTTTAAAATTTTCTTATTTTTTTTGAGTTAAGTGGAGTTTTGTTAAAGATCTGCTGTTTTGTGCAGCAGACAGCTAAATGGGAGACACAAAGGAGAACGATGCGTACGAAGAGGAGCTTCTCGACTATGAGGAAGAAGAAGAAAAAGCCCCTGATTCTGTCAACGCTAAAGTGAACGGCGAGTCCGGAAAGAAGTAAGTTTCCAGTGAATATTGAAAATATTTTCTTACCTAAGTGGATCTTTTGTTTTAATTTGTTGCAACTTCTTCCTGAATCTGGGGTTTTTCTTAATGTATATTTTGTAACCCTTTTTGTATTGTAGTTTCCGGTTTTATGTGTTAGTTGAATCTTTTAAAGTTAGTTAACTAGAAAGCTCTTAGTTTTAGTAAGAGAATTTGTACGTTTTACTAGTTGGAGAGCTGCATAGGGTAAAGTAGACAAGATCTGTGCCTTTCAGTATGGTTTTCTTCAGTAAAGTTTGCCTTCCTTTTATAATTTAGCTACCCTGATGAAGACGAGGGGTTTTGTGTTCTATCTGCCCGCAATCTATGTTAGGCAATTGCTTAAGGCATTTTGCATTTTTTGCAGGGGTTATGTAGGTATTCACAGTTCTGGGTTCAGAGACTTCCTTTTGAAGCCAGAGCTCTTGCGTGCTATTGTCGATTCAGGGTTTGAACATCCATCAGAAGGCAAGAACTTTTATTCTGAATTTATCAATCCATGATTGTGTGTCTCATGTTGAGTTGAATTCAGTTTTGTATATGCTTTTGTTGAATGTCAGTATCATTGTTGAACATAAACTACTGAATACATTTCGTAAATGTTTTAAGAATCTTGGTCATTTGGTTTTTGCAATATATATATATATATATATATATATATATATATATTTATAAATACATGCTGCGGAAGGGGTCCTGTCCTTGTTGAGTGCTCCATAGGCTGTGTTATAGAATGATCTGTCACTGACAACATGTATATTACTTCTCAGGTAAATCACTATTATCACTCTACCTTGGAGAAGTTGAATGGTAAAACCTTTTTTAATTGAAACTGAGGCTTCCTTGGATCAAATTTCTTTGGTTCTTCATCAGTTCAACACGAGTGCATACCTCAAGCAATTTTGGGAATGGATGTTATTTGCCAAGCCAAGTCTGGTATGGGTAAAACTGCTGTATTTGTTCTTTCAACAATGCAGCAGATTGAACCCGTTGCAGGTCAAGTTGCTGCACTTGTTCTTTGCCATACGAGGGAACTGGCTTATCAGGTATACGCCCTACTTCTGAACATTTTTGCTTAGGGGTTTCTAGATGTTTAGACATGTTGCCTCTTAATCTCAATGTATCAACATTAATAAGGCATGTTATGTTGGGTATGGTAACCCCTTTATGTTTATGGCTTTGATAGTGGTTGTTTAACATTTCACTTATGTTACTTTCTGTTCCATGATTTGCAGATCTGCCATGAATTTGAGCGATTCAGCACGTACCTGCCAGATATCAAAGTTGCTGTTTTCTATGGTGGTGTCAACATCAAAATCCACAAAGATCTTCTGAAGAATGAATGTCCTCACATTGTTGTGGGAACACCAGGGAGGATACTTGCTCTAGCAAGAGACAAGGATCTTTCTTTAAGAAATGTGAGGCATTTCATTCTGGATGAATGCGACAAGATGCTCGAGTCTCTTGGTAATAATTTTGTCAGTTTTGTTATGGTGACCTCTTTGTGCTCTATCTAATTAATGCTGGTGGGAAATTTGGTTATTTATTTGCCATTTTTGTGCATCCTCAGATATGAGGAGAGACGTCCAGGAGATATTCAAAATGACACCTCATGACAAGCAAGTGATGATGTTTTCAGCTACGCTTAGCAAGGAGATTCGACCCGTATGCAAGAAATTCATGCAAGATGTAATTTCCCGTGGCCAGTCCTACTTGAATTTTGAAGTCTACCATGTTTCCATTATTCCTGCTTTCTGAAAGCGACATTTCTGTCAAGAATGCAGTGGTTGAAGCATTGTATGCTTGCCTATATCATGTGTTTATCAATCCATCTGCCCTCTGATGATTCATTTGAAAAGGTTTGGTTGATGGGGTCGTGGAGAGTCTACTAGTTTTATAGATTGTGTACAAATGGTGCCTTTTGCACATTGTTTTGTCTTCTCCTTGGCTATTATTTTTTCTCCTGTTTTTTTTTTTCATGTATAGAGTTCAAAGTGTGTGTGTGTGTGAGAGAGAGAGAGAGGGCTGGCAGGGGAACTTAGGCTGTTTCTGTTGTTGGATAAGTAGTTAATTGAGAGGTGGTCCGTCTGAGTGGTAAAGTCTCTGCAAGGAGTTGATACAGATGGACCAGAACTTCAATTCGGGCCATGTTCGTCCGTCAATTCATTTCATAATGGATAGCCTTAAGGTTCTCATGGACCCCTAATATCTTTACTATGACATTTCTTCCTTTCAGCCTATGGAGATTTACGTGGATGACGAGGCGAAGTTGACGCTTCATGGTCTTGTACAGGTTTGATTTTGACATCTTGGTTGATTTCTTTAGTTTTGTCAGTTACATTTTTCATGAATTGGTGTCCCTTTACTGCAGCACTACATCAAATTGAGTGAGTTGGAGAAAAATCGGAAGCTCAATGATCTGCTGGATGCGTTAGACTTCAATCAGGTTGTGATTTTCGTCAAAAGCGTCAGCCGAGCTGCTGAGTTGAACAAGTTGCTTGTGGAGTGTAACTTCCCGTCTATTTGCATTCATTCTGGCATGTCTCAGGAGGAGAGGTTAGTTTGACCTATTTGTTCTCTTGTATTTGAGAATTGTTTCTCTTGTTTGATCTGTTTGAAATTAACTATATATGCATGGTTGGACTAAGCTTTCATACAATTTGTCCATGGTTAAGCTGTGTTTATGATATTTCTGAAGTTGGATTGTGAAAGGCAATGTGTATGGTTCTATTCATAATTACTCTTTTGGTTAATTGAAGTCATGGAGGTTTCTTAGCACGGACAGTTATGATAGATATATTGATGATTTATTTATTATTTACGGGTGATAATGAAATAGATCATGTTTGGTATTTCACCACTTTCTATTGTCTTCATTTATAATATCCCCAATTGGTTGGATTTGCAGGCTGACTAGGTACAAGGGATTCAAAGAGGGGCACAAGAGGATTCTCGTAGCAACAGATTTGGTTGGAAGAGGAATTGATATAGAACGTGTGAACATTGTCATTAACTATGATATGCCAGATTCTGCCGACACTTATCTGCATCGGGTATAGTTGTGTTCTTTTGCCTTCTCAATGACAAAGTGGAATTTTGAATGTTTTGTTCTGACCTTTGATTTTCCTGTTTGCTCTAGGTGGGTAGAGCTGGGAGGTTTGGCACTAAAGGGCTCGCCATAACATTTGTTTCTTCTGCTTCTGATTCAGATGTTCTCAATCAGGTGTGGTGCTATAATTTTTTGTTCACTTGTTAACTTTTGATTGCTTTTGCTACTATGAGACTGATGCCTAATATGTCGTGCAGGTTCAGGAAAGATTTGAAGTCGATATTAAAGAATTACCTGAGCAGATTGATACATCTACATACAGTTAAGTCTTGTGTGTCGGCTTTTCACCAGTGGCATGATGTGTTTTTCTTTCTTGTTTAGACATAACATGCATGGTTTCTTCCCGTGTTGGATATGTGACTTGCACATTGTTTTCATAATTGCATCTTTTGTTCTGTGGTTGGATTTGATGGAGCATGTTTACGCATTTCTTGGGGGTACAATGTTCCAATTTTCTGCCACTTTCATAATCGGTGATTGTATGAGATTGGCTTGTTTAAAAGAATGATGTCACTGGATTGCTTTGTCCCTTACTGTTTGAATCCATTTCTACGATGCTCCTTTTTTCCTTAAGATTTTTTAAACTAAACTTATGAGTTGCTGTAGCTTGTATAGTTTGCTTTAATGATGTAATCTTGGGGATAAGTGCCTGTTCTTTGCGACTGCAAGGGGAAACTTATCTTAACATATAAACCAATAATCCTAACTTGGTATTTCTGATAGAATCTTGTTCACTAACACTGCCCTTTTAATATGTTATGCAGTGCCATCTTAGAGGAGTTCATGTCTTGTATACCAAGAAACATGTCTGCACGTAAGTGGGTGCTGCTGCTCCTTGTTGTCGAGCTTTTATTGGATCCAGTTAATTGTACTCTTCATTTGTTTCGGCCCACCTAGTCGTATTTTACTTCCGGACACCTAGTCGTATTTTACTTCCGGACACCTAGTCGTATTTTACTTCCGGATGGTTAATGATATACTATCTGCTGTATTTTGTTTACTCCTAGCTTGATGGATTGAGGCCAAAATAGATCCCTATTTGGTAGGACCAGGAAGGAGCAGTTTACTATTTTGACTTCCCCGGCTGCTTATTGTAGTCTGTTATATTTGTGAGATTGTTCTCTAATTGTTAGCTGTTCGTAGCGGGTGATGAGTGAGTTGATCTTGTGTAAATTTTTCATCGATGAAGTTGAGGTTCCTAGATTTTTGTTTATGAACTCGTTATCTAAGACTGGCTAAGTTTTCTTCTTGTTTGCATTTTCACCATGGATGGCAATATTGTAATGTTAGGCTAGGTTTCACTCTCTTACATGGAGGCATTTTGAGTGTCCAAGGAAAAAGTGATTTAAGAGAGACAAAATTACAAAAAAGTAAAAAGTACAATATCATGCATGATCTGCTAACTGTGACAAAAGATGCTAAAATGATGTCCTAATGACCGAACGTTTACAATGATTTTATAGAAATTCTTTGTTGATCGGCCGTCGGATTTTACATATCCGTTCAATTGTTGTAATTGAGTCACGTCATGTATTTAAATATTGTTTGTCAAATAAATTTAGAGTGAAGTACGGTCATTTGGTGGATGTATGGACCCAACACCTATTGCGTGGAAGAATTTTTGATAAGTTTGCATACATTCTCTCAACGCATTTATTAATGGGAAATTCCTTTATGAACTAGGTTTGGATCTTATATATGTAGGTTTGGATCTTATATATGTATTAAGTGGTTCAAATTTTGCTACATTATTAATTCACTTTAAAAAAAAATTCAACATACAAAATATAATATTTTTTTTGATGGGTTAACTACAAAATATAATGAAATATCGACTATTTGGTCCAAGAAATTATTGCTGACCTGATAAATGATAAAGAAAGGTGTTTGTTTTTCATTTGAATTAGAGTTTGTTTGGCTGGATTTTTTTTTTTAATTTTAAAAAGTATTTTTTTTTTTGACAAAAAGTACTTCAGTAAAAAAAATTGTGCTAGGAGTTTTTTCAAAATAGTAGAAGCTAAAAAAAAATAAATTATATTTTGATTATTTTAGAAGTTATTTAGAATAACTTTAAATAAAAATACATTTTAAAATATTTTTAGTTATGGATTTAAATGCAAAATTACTTAATTTAAAAAAAAATTCTAAAAACAGCGTTGTTTGAATATATATATATATATATATATATGTTAAAGCTAATCCCGTTAGGTTCTTAATCTCACTCAATTCCGTCACCAATTTCAGTATAAATATTTAAATTCAGGACAATAACAATACTTATTTTCACATTATAGGAGTTCCAGCATTGAATGGATTTTTTTTTAATTTATTTTTTGATTAATGTTACTTCCCTTTGCCTTGTTTGGAAAAAAGACAAGGTAAATGATTTTTGTTTAATTTGCTTCACTGGGGCTCTAACACGGCAAAACGTGACTGTTCAATTTTTTGAATTTTTTGCCGACAATTTGGTGTAATGTATTGGAGATGTCTTCCCCAAAGTCAATGACCTCATTTTAAAATAAGGGATAAAAAAATTTTCCCTTCCAAATTTTTCGTATTTTTATATTTTATAATTTAAGCTTTTTTTTTATCGTTTGTCATTTAAAATTTGCGATTTGGTATTAGTAACCATCTCCAGCTGAATAGTCAGTCGGAATGCCTTCAAATGCCCCATGTGCCACGCATGACTTCTTTAAGGGCAAAATGGTCTTTTTATAATTTTCTCTAAAAACAAAATTGAATTGTAATTGAGCTAAATTACACCAATTGAGATACATTAATATATTTGTCTTGTATTAAGCTTGCTAGTTTGATTAATTTTAAATATAAATAAGATTAAAGAAAAATAATTTCATTTTTAAAAACTGGACAAAATTATTATTATTATTTTAAATTGATCTTCCAAATTTGTCTTGTAAAAAAAAAATGGACGAAATTAATATACTTGTCTTGTAAAAATATTGAATGTAAAATATAAAAGAAAAAAATATTGAATGTAACATATCAAAGGTAGATAAAAAAAATATTTGATTTTAAGGGCATAACAAGATTTATTTTTTAAAAAAAATAATTTTCATGCGTTCTTTTCTTTTCTTTTCTTTTTTATAAAACTTCTTTTTAAAATTAATTAAATTTCTTTAACCACATTTTATTTGAAAATAAATGGAATCAACATGATTAGATTTTTCTAAAAATTTAGTTAAATTAGCAAGATCAATTTTTTTAAAAAAATGATTTCGTCCATTTTTTTTAAATGCAAAATTTTTTCTTTAATCCCATTTATATTTAAAATCAATCAAACTATCAAGCTTAATACAAGACAAATATATTAATCTATCACAATTAGTATAATTTAGTTCAATTGGCCGAGTGGTTAAATGCCCTTTGGTCAACCTGAGTTTGAATCATGAAACATGCAATTCAATTATTTTTTTAAGGAGAAATTATAAAAGACTACTTTGCCTTTAAAGAAGTCACACGTAGGGCACGTGAAGGCATACTGGCAGAGTATTCGGCCGGAGATGGTTATTAATACCAAATCACAAACTTCAAACAGTTAAAAAAAAGAAGTTTAGATAATAAAATACAAAACATAAAAAGTTTGGAGAGGGAAAAATCCCTTAAAATAATAAGATTCAACAAAGACAAGGAAAATAAGCAACATTACCCTAAAAAACATAACTGTCACAATAAAGCTTGATTTTTGCTACCTAATATAAAATTTTAAGATAATTGATACGGAGTTGATGAATCTTGGTTCTATTGGCTCCAATTATCCAAACTCTCAAACCATCCTCTGTTTGAGAAATTAAAGTAAAATAATCAATGATGGATATTTTTTTTTTTGGGCACTAGAGTGCGGTATATTACAAGCAATACCAATTCATATTAATTAGCAGTTGGTCTAGTGAGATAATGTATTAGATTCATATTTTATAATTCAAACAATTGAATTGTGAATGGAGCAAATAAGTTGGAAAAGTTAACCCCATATCGAGTTTCTACAATATTTGAATCCTGATTAGTCGGCTAATGAATTGAAAATCGAGTGGTTAACACCGAAAAAGAAAAATTATACCAATTAATCACATTAATACTTTAAGAACATGTTTGCTACTCTTGATGTGATTGGATGTTATTCACTAAATATGGATTATTAATAAAGAAATTATATCAAATCCTTAGTTATTTATTGTTTGTTAATGTATTTGTTAATTCAAGATATCCCATGCTTTTACTAATTTATTGTTTGATTGTGTGGATTTATTATGTTGGATTAAATAAAAAAAATTCTTTATTGTCCTCTCATTTTTTACATGTTTATCATATTCACTCTCAAAATTTATAACACCATTTCAATCATGAACATACTTATTCATTGTCTCACTTTTAAAACTATCATCCACCTTTTGATATGATTTATTCAAATAATTTCATTTAAATTAATAAAATTATTTTTATAAGTCATAATATTGTGAACATTCAATTTTTGTTAATTAAAAATATTTTCAACTTTGTATTATCTAGAATTTGTATTTATTAAGATAAATATTTAAATATTGAATATCAATTAATATAATGAATATATAGTTTTTGTTTGATGAACTTGTATTAAAAACATTATTATTTAGGTTCTTTATTACAAAATCTGCAATCATTCAAAATTTGAGTATTTATATAAAAAAATCAATAAAATACAATCATTATCGAATATTACAAAAATATAAATTATTACACAGAATTAGAATAACATCTGCATTTATAAAAGATTGGATGCATAATCTAATATTACGATTATGAGATCTACTCCTTATCAATGGGACAAAGATGCATCGGCACCGACTAATAACCAAAAATATTTTTTGACACTTCTTTAATTTTTCAAATTGTAAGTAATCAATGCCAAATCCAAAAGCCCCACTTTGTTGACCCCCCATTGATTCCCGATTTCCCCTTTATCCCTAATTTTTCTCAATACTAAAATCCAAAAAAAAAATAAATATTGTAATATATCTTAATTAGTCATAAAATAAATAAAATAATAAATACAGTACGATAATTATTATTTTTCTAAAAAACAAATATAAATCAATCCAATCGAAGTTGCATTTCGATATCAAATTCTCACCCTATAAAACCCACATTTGCCTCCAAAATTTACATTTACATATATTCACTGACGAATTTCCACTAATTTATTTATTTATTTTTATAAGCAAAAAACAAAAAAAAAAGGAAAAAAAAAGGAAAAAAAAGAAAAAAAAAACAAGGAAAATTTATAGTTCACTAGTTCTTATAGATGAAGAACTCCACTCCCTCTCCACTTCACACCCACCCGCCCCCCACCCACCTCGCTCTCTCGCTGCTTGGAAGAGCTCTCTCTCTCGTCCTCTCCTTCTCTCTCCACGACCACCGCCGCCGGCGCACCACCACCAATGGGGAAAGGCGGAGCACTCTCAGATGGGGTGGTGAAGAACATCATCCTGTCCTACACCTATGTCGCCATATGGATATTCCTCTCCTTCACCGTCATCGTCTACAACAAGTACATCCTCGACAAGAAGCTCTACAACTGGCCCTTCCCCATCTCCCTCACCATGATCCACATGGCTTTCTGTTCCTCCCTCGCCTTCGCGGCCGTTCGCCTCTTCAAGCTGGTGGAGCCCGTCTCCCTCAGCCGCAGCGTCTACCTCTCCTCCGTCGTGCCCATCGGCGCTCTCTACTCTCTCTCCCTCTGGCTCTCCAACTCCGCCTACATCTACCTCTCCGTCTCTTTCATCCAGATGCTGAAAGCCCTAATGCCCGTCGCGGTCTACTCGATCGGGATCCTGTTCAAGAAGGACGGCTACAAGAGCACCACCATGGGCAACATGCTCGCCATTTCTCTGGGGGTGGCCATCGCCGCTTACGGCGAGGCGAAGTACGATTCGTGGGGGGTTTTCTTGCAGCTGGGCGCGGTTGTTTTCGAGGCCACGAGGTTGGTTATGATTCAGATCTTGTTGACTTCAAAGGGTATTAATCTAAACCCGATTACTTCGCTTTACTATGTCGCGCCTAGCTGTTTGGCTTTTCTTGCAATTCCATGGGTGTTTGTGGAGTACCCTGTGTTGAAGCAGCAGATCTCTGGGTTCCACTTTGATTTTGTGATATTTGGGACTAATTCATTGTGTGCATTTGCTCTGAACTTGGCTGTGTTCTTGTTGGTGGGCAAGACTTCAGCTTTGACCATGAATGTAGCTGGGGTGGTCAAAGATTGGCTCTTGATTGCATTTTCTTGGTCTGTGATCAAGGATACTGTGACCCCATTGAATCTTTTCGGATACGGGTTAGCATTCTTGGGTGTTGGTTATTACAATCACTCGAAATTGCAGGCGTTGAAGGCGAAGGAAGCGCAGAAGAAGGTGCAACCGAACGACGAGGAGGGGGGGAAGCTGTTGGATGAGAGGGATGGAGATGGAAAGGGGAGAAAGGGAGATACACGAGATTGAAATTGGAAAATTTACTTATTTTAGAAAGAGCGAGAATGAAATAGATGTTGATTGGAATAAAAGTGAGGAAGAGATCTGGGATTTTGCAGGTCTACTTATGGTGTTTTCCTGTGGATCTGAAGATTTAGGCCTGTTAACTGAGGGACTGATCTGTTGGTTTTAAGTGTTTGGTTGTTCTTGATAGAGATCCAAATTTCTTCTCCACAATGCAGGTTTATGTATTACTAGTAAACTTAGAATTTGAAATGCTTCATTCATTTTTTATCACATTGTATTTTCCAGTTTTCTTCTGGTTTTGACCCTTTTGGTCTATTTGCTTTGGACATTTGAGGCTTATATCAATAGATACATGTTTCTTCATGCTGGAAAATCTTGCAATGTGCCAGCTTTTCACAGTTATATACTTATTGCTATTAGTTTATCTTGGCATTGGTTAGATATGAGCAGATTTGTGTTTGAATGGCTGTATGATGCTAAACTGTGTGATACCTATAACCTTTCAAAAAAGAAAGAATGTTGGCTCATTTAGTAGGAAACTTTGCCTTGATCTGAATACCGAAGAAAAATATGAAGCGGGGGTTGGGTGGAATTAGAGTTTGAGCGAATCCAATTTGAGCATTTTGGTTTGATGATCCGTATCTGCTTCATGAATCTTTGTTGGTTTTTCAACTGTTTCAGGATGTCGAACTTAAGACCGATAGGTTCAGATGAATTTTGGTTGGTTTCGCAACTAGTTTAGTATCTCAAACTTATGAGGAGCTTAGCACCAAACTATCTGGTTGTCCTTTTTAGGGATGCTTTCAGTTAAGCTTTCAATTGAGATGGGCTTGGACATGAGTGTTTTTGAATTACTGTTAAGATAATAAAACAAGAAGCTAGGGTCAGTTAGGTTGTTCTTATGTGATTGGTCAAAGAATTGAAATGCTAATAGAGTTAGGTGAGCCCCATGGGACTTTTTCTTGATTTAATTTGGCTGTAAATTTGATTACTTCTTCTGCCTCTGCCCTATGGACCATAGTTGACTTTGCACAATTTGGTTAGGAAGTTGTACACATCAAGACACTTTATGGGGATGGCATTAGAGTACACACATGCATTTCAAGAAAAGAGGCTTACTTATAGGGATTGAAAGGTCCCCCTAATTTGTATGGCAAGGTATGAATGTACATACTTGTAGTTAAATGGCTTTAATTGAATTTTAAAACTTGTACTTGCCCTTAAAGGGCTCCTCCTTTAATCTTTCAACTTCAACAAGGATTCAGTGGACGGATACATTTTTAAATTCTATTTATGGTTGTTGTTTCATCATACCTAACCTAGATTATGACTCTGGTGATTTGTGATTATTAATGGCAGCGGCAACAATTTATTTACTCTTATGTCCCAAAATATTAATCCTTTTAGGTTTTTTCACACTTATAGTACTAATTAAGTTAATTAATACTTTTCTTTTTAGCCAATTTTGTAATAAATTGACAAAGATGAACTTCTTTTTAGAAAAATGTAATATGATAATTAATGAATTTTAGTTGAAAAGGACGAGGGTAAATTTGGAAAGAAGAAATAAATAATCTGTTGAATTTCTCAAAATAACAAGTAGTGTGGAACAAAAAAATTATTTGAAAGGACTAGTATTATGGGACATAAAGAGTATTTATTTATTTTTTTCAAATATCAAATGGTCTAGTGGGATGAGATGTTAGTTTTTTCAAGCGACGTATATGGTTCAAAATTTGGAGTTGCAAATGGACAATTGGGTTGAGAGGTCACCCACATATTGAGCTTTTGTAATACCCAAATTCGAATTAGTTGGTCAGTAAATCGAAAAAGGGATGCTTAAGACCAAAATTTGAGAAGAAAAATTCTTGTTAGAGTCAGGCGTTCGAACCCTTGCATAAATCGAAAGGTCCACATTATGTTTTGTTTTGCATTTTGATAATTTTTAAAATGGATTAAAAAAATATAACATAATATAAATATGAACCGTGTAGCATATATACAGGGCTCAAATGGGACTATGGGAGGTATGAAATGATGCTAGTGGCGCCGTCTGTGGCACTCTGCCAATAAATTCAATAGTTTGAAATTTGAAATTCTTAATTCTATAATTCTATAATGCCACACACACACACACACACACACATATATATATATATGTATATATATTTGTCCCGCTGATTATGATATGTTAAAAACAACACACCCATAATGTGCATTAATAAACTAAATATTCTACTCTTAAATCTGACAAAGGCAACCAATCCTGGGGTTAGAACATGTTAAGTAACCTAGCTTTAGTGCCCATACTGAAAGTGATAACCTTAAAAAACAGTGCTCCTGCCTTTCCGATGCTTTCATTTGGATCCAAACCTTTTGTCTTTAAGCTGCATTAAATAAAATTTAATTGTGTCAAAGTTCAATTATTAGGATTTGACCACCTGTCACACTGGGTCTTATCAAGTTTTCATCTTTTAGTGACCAAAAATCAACCTTAAATTGTGTTACATTTCTTATTTTAAACTGTCATAAATTAAACACGACAGCATCTATATAATGATGATAGTATGGTCCAAGACAAGTGTGCACATTTTTCGCTTTTGATTGATGAAATTGTGAAGGCATTTTTATCTTTCTACCTTAGATGTAATGTCAAGAACTTGTTCACGAAATCGAAAAATCATAACGAACGGAGACAAGAATGATAAATAAAAATTTAAGCACAGAGGCAAGAAATTTTTATGTAGTTCATTCAAATCGGGCTACACCTGTGGACGAGGAGAAGGGAAATACACTATAACCAAAAAGAATGTATGAATAAAAGATACAAATCATAACTCTTTCATTTTAATGCAGACCCTCAGCATTACCAGAAATCTTTACACGAGCATAATCCATCTTTGAAGTGGTGGAAACGGGTTCTGTCTCTCACCACTATTTCCCGATTATATATCACCGATATAAGCTTCGTAGCCGAGTGGCAATCGTCGCAAACTCTCAAGTTTTTCATGAGTCGAATGGGTGATCCGGGAGGCGTTTTCAATAGCGCGAATGCGATAGCTAGCTTCTCGCTGTGCCTATTGAGCGCGCCCTCTTTATCCTCTTCATCAATATCGAGCAGCACGTTTGATGTTGTGGCGACGTATCCAGCTGCTCTCATCTTCTTCTCCATTTCATTGACCATTTCATAGATCTTTGGGTACTCGTCATGGGCTTTATCACCGGAAACAAACTCGTATATTCCATCACCAAGCTCAATCATGGTGCTCCCTGGGACTTTCTTGATCCCTTTCTTCGTCATAGCTTCTCTAACTCTGGTTTTCTTCTCCCAATCCGACATTTTGGCATAGATGCTGGAGAGTAGGACATAGTTCGACTCATGGAAAGGGTCGTCTGTAATGAGATCCTTAGTTATGATTTCGCCAAGATTCAGATTGCCATGAGCGCGACACGCGGTTATTAAAGTTCGCCAGATGACGGGATTTGGAGCCATAGGCATTGTATCTATGAACTCCATAGCCTCTTTCACTAATCCAGCCCTGCTCAACAAATCCACCATACATCCATAGTGCTCTATCCTAGGCGTGATTCTATAATCATTCACCATTGCATGGAAATATTTTCTTCCCTCTTCGACTAAGCCAGAATGGCTGCAAGCAGAGAGCAAAGCGATGAATGCAACATCATCGGGTCCCACCCCAGCCCCCGTCATCTCCTCAAACAGCGAAATGGCCTCCAAGCCACGGCCGTGCAATGCCATACCAAAAATAACAGAAGTCCAAGAAACAACGGTTTTCTTGCTCTCAGACATGTTCCTGAACAACCTCAATGCCTTGTCAACATCGCCGCCCTTTGCAAACATGTCTACCAGCGCGTTACCTATCTCTTCTCTCATCTCAACTTTCTCTCTTTCGATAAAGACTCGACCCACCTCCCGAGCTCAAGCGCACCCAAATCGGCGCATGCAGATAGCACCATCACTATAGTGATCTCATTAGGCCTCACCCCATCAATCTGCATCCTTCTGAATAATCTGATAGCCTCACTTGACATTCCCCACCTTACATATCCGCACATCATGGTACTCCAAGAGGCCGCACCTATCTTAGACATTTCATCAAACACCTTTTCTCCAAACTCAATGCCGTTCTCACAACTGCAGTACATATGAATCATAGTGTTCAGAACATGACTATCACCACAAAACCCGTGTTTTACAACCGACCCATGAACCATTTTGCCTAAACTCAGGTCTCCAATGCCAGCACAAGCTTTGAAAACAAAAGGGTAGGTATAGTTATTAGGATCAACCCCATGACTAAGCATTTCTTTATAGTAACAAATTGCAGCGTGTTTGACATGAGAGGTCTCGGCGTAAGCTTTAATAACAGTGTTGAAAAGGAAGGTATCATAGCAACGGGGCTCTGATTCTGGGGAGAAAGTGAAAGAACAAGTATATTTGATAGCATTAAGACTTGCAGAAATGGAGGTGAATTTTGTGAGGACTACAGAGCTTTTTTGGAGACCAAGCTTGAGGATTTTCGCGTGGATTTGTGTAAGTTTCAAGAAAGAGTTGCATAGCTGAAGGAGAGCGAGGCAGTTTTGCTCTGTTGCTCTTTTATACATTCTTAAATCACAACTCACATTACTTCAAGAAGAACCAGCAAAGGAAACAATTTTAAAAAGAGTAAAAAAGGCCGTGGGTCAAACACAATAAAAACAGATCAAGAATATCATAAAAGAAACATATACACAGAAGATGCTCACTTGGGGTTTGCATTTTAAGGCAATTTGAGGTAAAGAATCTTGAGTTGGACCCAAAGTTCGAGTCGTTGCAATTTGATGATTTCAGGGGGCTGAAGGACTAAATCCATGTCAAATATCTTTAACCTTTCAAAGCTCATCACTAGCAGAACTAATCAGAAGCTGCCGCTTTTCTCACGCATTCAATCAAGATTCATCTCGGCATCGGCTGTTTTAGTACCCACTCACCAGCAAATAGCCCATCTCATTTTAGAGCAAAAATCAGCAAACCAAGCACTCCAAACCTTCGAATGGGCCTCAAAGATTCCCAACTTCAATCACACTCTGCCTACCTACCGGGCCTTGATCCACAAGCTCTGTACTTTTCGCCAATTCAAAGTTGTTGAACAACTGCTCGACGAAATGCCCAAGACAATAGGTTTGTTCCCAGATGACGACATTTTCATCACAATTGTCCGTGGTTATGGGCGGGCTAGAATGACGAGGGACGTGATCAGAGTGCTTGATTTGGTGGCTAAGTTTGGGAAATACACCCCTTCTTTGAAGCTGTTGAATACAATTCTTGATGTTCTGGTGAAGGAAGATATTGATATTGCTAGGGAGTTCTATAGGCAGAAAATGATGAGGACTGGTGTGAAGGGTGATGATTACACTTACGGAATATTGATGAAAGGTTTTTGCTTAACGAATAGAATTGGCGACGGGTTTAAGCTACTGCAAGTAATGAAGACACACGGTGTCAAGGTGAACGTTGTTGTGTACAACACGTTGATTTATGCTCTCTGTAAGAATGAAAAAGTTGGTAGAGCCAGGAGTCTAATGAATGAAATGGAGGAATTTAGTGATGTCACTTTTAATATTTTAATATCGGCGTATAGTGATGGCAACAATCTAGTGCAGGCTCTGGTGATGATGGAGAAATGCTTTGGTTATGGCTTTGTGCCTGATGTTGTTGCCTTGACTAAGTTGGTAGAAATCCTATGCAATGCAGGGCGTATATCAGAAGCCGTTGAGGTATTAGAGAGAGTTGAGGAAAAGGGGGGGACTCTTGACGTTGTGGCCTATAACACTTTGTTAAAGGGTTTTGTTAAAGCAGGAAAAGTGAGAGCAGCATATGGCTTTCTAAAGCAAATGGAGATGAAGGGATGTCTGCCGAACTCCGAAACGTACAATATCCTGATCCAAGGTTTCTGTGAGGGTGAGATGTTGGATTCAGCTCTTGATATGTTCCATGAAATGAAAAGGGTTGGCGTAAATTGTAATTTTATCACGTTTGAGATGCTCATATATGGACTATGCTCGGGTGGAAGGACACAGGAGGGGCTTGAGATCTTTGAATTGATGGTTGAGGATAGGCAGGGTGTTGCTGGGCGTATTGGTTCGTACAATAGCATTCTCTACGGTTTATACAAGGATAATCATACGGACAAAGCGTTTGAGTTTCTGAACTACATGAGAAACATGTTTCCTCGTGCTGTGGATCGTAGTACAAGGATTGTGCGATTATGTCAAGAGGGCAATCCGGAGGAAGCAAAGCGAATTCTTGGTAACATGAAAGAACAAGGAGATTTTCCAAGTGTTCTTGTTTATGCCACTTTGGTTCAAGAATTTGGCAGAAACGGATGCATGAAGGAAGCGATTGAGTTAATGAATGAGATGATTGGCCGGGGTTATTTTCCGGTCGCATCGACTCTTAATGCTTTGGTCGGTGGCTTCTGCCGGCAAGGAAAAGTTGGTGTTGCACTGAAACTAATGGAGGACTTGAAGATGAGAGGCTGTTTGCTTGATTCTGAAAGCTATGGCCTCTTAATCAAGGCCTTGTGCAGTCAAGAGGAGTTGCAACAAGTTTTTGTGGTGTTTGTGCAAATGGTTGAAAGGGGTTTTACCCCTGATTCTTGTATATGGGATGTGCTGACTAGAGTAATATTGAAGTCGGAGAAGGTTTTGCAAGAACATAAATTATTGCAAGCGGTGATTGATACCTGAATTTGTATTAAATAACCATTGATGGATAAAAAGAAGTTGATACGATTTCTCTAACAAAGAGAACCGAGTCTCATGTTTTGTTCTTCTTCATTATATTATATTTTTTTCGTAGGATAAAAGGTCAGATTGGAAACTTGATATGATATCTCCAATGAAGGGAACATAATCGCCGCGGAGTGTTTTCTAGTTGTCATAAAATGTTCCTTTTGCTAAGGCTCGCTGAGACAACTCAGTTTGATCACTGTAACTCTACCAACACACTAGCGCATTAGATCCTATCCAAAGCTCGTTGAGACAGCCCAACCATAATCCCCAGCAACACATTAGCGAATTAGACTCTACTTTCATTGGATCATGCACTTGTAGACCGGCCACAACCAATTCATAATATTCTCAAATAATTAGTAAGTTCTATGTTTTAGTGAGCTTTGAATTTAAATATTTAATATGTGTATAGTGAAACTTTATTCATTGCAAATACTTCTGTGTTCAAATGCAAGTACTAAATAACTAAATATGAACATGGGTTCCAGTTAGATTGTCATATATACATACTATATATATATTTATATTAATTTAATAATCAAATATACATACAATTCACGTATCGAACTAATACCAAACGAATAAATAAGTTAGTTCGTAAGTGGCTGGCCACAGCCGTGGCCACGTCAGTCAAGTGCCCTTCACTTTGAGGTGGTCTTTTAACAAATTCTTGCAACTAATGGCTTGGGCCTTAATAACGAACCTCAATCAAGACGACATTTTTATGTTCTTCTTGGACATAGCCTGAAAATTCAGTTGATCTCCACAGAGAAACAAAGAAAACCAAGCAGATTATCAAGAAAAAGGGGAAAAATTCGAGAAAGAATATGAGAAAACTCTTGTTTTCTCTGTCCTCTAGATTCTCTCATCGACCCTCTAAATTCGCCGTCACCCATTTTCGGTTTTACTGTGATCGCCCACATTCTTCTCTCTCCAGGCGCCCTGGTTAGTGTATGTCTACAAAAGAAAAACACACACACACATATGGGTGTGTGCCCGTGCGCGCGCTTATTTATTTCTTGATTCTTGAATGTGGGTTCTTTTGGTTTTTGGTGGTTTTTGAAGTGTTTGCTTTCTTGATTGATATTTTCCTGTTGAGTGCGATGATTCCTTTTCTTTTTTGGATTCAGCGAAATGGATCTTTGTTAATTGATTTTTGGGAACAGCATCCACTATTTGTTCTGTTTTATGTATGGCAAGCTTCAATTTTTGAATGTTTTGACTGGTGATAGAATTTGTCTTATCATATGTTCTGAGAATTTGTGAATCTTTTTCTATTTCTGCAAAATGAAATACCCTTGGATGAAAAATAAAAGGGAGTTACCCAATAAAGATTCTGAAGTAATAATAGTTTATTGTCAAGAGTATAGTTGCTCACTTGGTTAGCTAATGTTGTCCCAATTGTTCGTGGGCTTTAACATTCCTTCGCATTGCTGGGGAAAAAAAAAGAGAGTATCTTGAAGATTGTGCTCATATGAGACCTTTTCATGACTTTGGTAACCAAGAATGGAGGCTCAAAGTTAGGATCAAAATTGTACCCATTGAAATTGTGATTAAATTTTCACCAAATTCATATTTTTGGTCCAATTTTAAGCAACCAAATATGACATTAGTCTACTCATCCAGCCTTCTCTCTGATTAGTGTCTCTAAGAACCCTCACAGGTTTGCTTTGAATTCTCATTCTCCGTTCTCGTCCAGGGCCGCTTGCTTATTATAAGAGCCTCGTTAATCAAGGGAAGTTGAAACATGATCCTTACCAGGAAACGGTTGCTGTTGAACTGGATAATTTGCTTGGGAGGCTGGCCCAGTACGAGAAAGACATGGAGGAATACCATGTAAGACTTATGTTTATGTTTTTCTGTTTCTCTATCATCTATGCCTGTGCCTTCTTATATGTTTGTTTGTTGTAATTGCATAGACAAAACTTGCTAAATGGGAAGAGGAACGGGAAAGAGAGCGGAGGCGGCTTTTGATGGAGGAAGCTAGGGCGAAACAGCAGGGAGATACATTATCTGTAAAAAGGCGTCAGAATTTTTTCCAGAAGTGGATGTCACGGTTCGCCAAACATATTCCTTTTTATTTTATTTATTATTTTTCTATTTATATTTTTTTTTGCACTTTCTTGTATAGTGATCTGATTTCTTGCCACCTGCACTTTGCATGTATTGTGGCTGAAGTTTATTTTATCATTTAGAAATTTGGAGTTTTTAGATTGATCTTAAAATGTTACACATGGGTACTCTTATGCTGCCAGAGTCATCAAAAGCAAAATGCCCTTAAATTGTCTTTTGCTTGAACAGTGTGAGCTTGGAGATTTGATTGATTAGAGAGAGAGAGAGAGAGAGAGAAAAAAGAACTCTAAATATGTGACCTTAATACAAATTACTGATTTATCATTAGGTGTTGAAAAAGAGATTAGACATTCAGGTCCCGACAGGGTTAAGATTACTTTTTATAGAACTGACTGGCTTATTGGATAGTTTATGTTTTTTGTAATATATTTCGATATCTACACTTATTCATCAATTTGTTTCATGATTCATTGCATATTATTTGATAACTGTAAGACTAAACTTTTTCTCTTTATTGTCTGCTTACTTTAATTCCTTCATCTAGTAATGGACTTTGTCTTGATTCATCAGAAAATCTGATAATGTTGAACCAGGCGTGGGGAAATGGGTCTCATATCTTAACAGAGAAAAGAAACTAGATTCACTGGTTGGCAAGCGCCCCACTGCGCCACCAGCCCCAAAGGGACTATACATTTATGGAAATGTTGGAAGTGGTTTGCTTCTGCGTCTTAATTCTCTTGCTTATGTCGCACTATTTTTGTCTAAATTTAATTTACCTAATAATTTCACTACCTTCGTGCTATCTACAATATTGATGAACTTTCATACTGGAGTCATTTTCCTGTAGATTCTTGCAAGTTGGGTTTTCATCATTCAGTCATGAATCTAAAACCAGGATGCCTTTTATAGGGAAGACGATGCTAATGGATATGTTCCATGGTGCCACTGAAGGAATCGTTCAACATCGAAGAAGGCTTCACTTTCATGAGGCAAGTTCTTGCTTCAAATTTTCCCCGATTTTCTGTCATTAATTGCACTGACCTCCCTGTAACTATGTGTAACTACATAAACTTCCCCCTCTTAGCTTCAAAATTATAAATATTCTCTTTCACTCATTGAAATTTGACAAACTTATGAACAAAATTTGGATAGCATCACCTCATCATCTCATTATCAGAAAGTCATTATCATCATTTCACTATCTAGGTCTTCTTTATAATCAAAAATTGTGTGATTACAATCTGCAGGCTATGCTTCAAATACATGACCTCATGCATAAAGTATGGAAGAATCAAGAAACAGAAAAATCTCTTCAGTCTAGCATTTCAAACTGGGTTATGAATCTTCCGTTCGATACCAAAATTAAGGAATGGCTAGCTGAAGAAGAAAAATATAAGGAAGGCATGAAGATGAAAAATATTCTTCCAGCTGTTGCTGACAAGTTTCTTGTTGATAGACAAGGACATCGACGAGGAGCTAGCATTCTTTGCTTCGACGAAATACAGGTTTGAGTACTTATCTTCTCTTATCTTGGTGAAATGAGTCATGATTGACTTATCAATCTCTAATGTTGTTAATGGGTTTATTTAGTCTACCCCATGTGCTTCTATTGCTTTACACCCGATTAGAAAAATAAATGTTAGTACATCATGTATGATCGACTTGTCGGTTCACGTGCATGTTCTTGTGTTGTTGCATCTATTCTGCCAGAACTAAGGTATTTCTTTCGAGCTGAATGGCTTAGCATATTCGTTTTCTGTTACAGACAGTTGATGTATTTGCTATTGTGGCATTATCTGGAATTGTAAGCAGATTATTGAGCACAGGAACCGTTCTTGTGGCTACCAGTAATCGTGCACCATCGGATTTAAATCAGGTACATCTCATGTAAAATATTCCAGATGAGTAACTCGTTTCTTCCAGCAAATGTTCATGATTTTTTCCCTTAGGTTTTATTCGGACTCAACCAAAAACCTCCCCTCATCCACCCCCCCGCCCCCAACTTCTTCTCAGGATGGCATGCAAAAAGAGATATTTCAAGAATTTGTGGCCCGACTGGAGGAACACTGTGAAAATGTTCTGATCGGAAGTGAAATTGATTACCGTCGTCATATAGCACAAAGTTCTATTGATGAGGCAAGAACCTAGGAAATGTAGTTATTACCATTTGTCTCTAATATCAAAAATTGACAAGTATTAAGCAGATAATGTTTGAATATACGCATGTTTAAGATATGGATTCTTCTTAATATCGAATTTCTTGGTATGTCTTCAGACTCATTACTTTTGGCCTCTAGACAGCACCAAAATAAAAGAATTTGATAGTGTCTGGAACAAGATTGTGGAACAATCAGGAGGGAGGCTCACTTCTCAAACTCTTCCAGTGATGTTTGGAAGGTACTTTAACCGTAAGAACCAACTCATCATGTACATGTTTGGACTTGTAATTGTGATATGTGTGAGTGACCACTTATGACCAGAACACTGGAAGTTTCTGAGAGCTGCAAGGGGGCGGCATGCTTCACATTCGAATATCTATGTGGTCAGCCGGTATGTTCTGCCCTTTGGATGAAGATTTCTCCTAAATGTTTTATCTTTTTCACATTGTTAGAGATAGTAAATATATAATGTTCTTCATTTATAACAACTAAAGCTTTTAGATGATGCGGTTATTTAATACTGTAACATAGCTAGGTTATACAAAAGGTCATGGGTCCTAATCTAACACCACTATCCATTGCCTATACGGGTGTGGCTCTTGTCTCTAACAACTTAAGCTTTTAAATGAGCCTTTCAATATTCAACGAGTTATTAAATGTTTGGAGAGTTTTGATAAAGATATCTATCAAACATTTCATACCAAAGGGACTCATTGATGGAGACTTTTACTTTGAGCTAGAACAATCTAAGAGAACCACAAAAGTAAGCAAAAGACAGCTCAAGTAAGGACCAAGCAACATATATAAATATAGTGAACGTGAAAACATAACCAGTGAGGGATATCTTTTCCGGTGATGCACAGTTTTGTTTTCTTTTCCTTACTCTTTATTCTAAGTACACGATCTTAGTTGGATTGACATTTTCATCAATATTAGTCAATGATTTACCTTTCTGAAGTCTCATTTTAAGCATTTCAGGTAGGGGCAGCTGATTATATCGCCATTGCTAAAACCTACCACACAGTCTTCATAGCAGATATTCCCATTATGAGCATGCGTATCCGAGACAAGGTAAAATTGCTTTTGCTAATTTTATTACCTTCCCAACTTTAGAGCTGAGATTTACGGCCCATATGTATATGTGTGCTTGTTTGTGTTTGGGTATATGTTATTCCTCCTTTTGGGTATAATTTAACTGACCTTGCAATGCTTGCTCTTATTATTTTCCCTCACCATATTCTTCATTATTTCCGGATTCAGATGAGCGATTTTTCCATGCTATTGTTTTCTTTATTCTTCCAACAAATTTGTAGTTTCCCGGGAGATTGTTTTGATGCTATAGATTTTTTTGTTTGCCAGGCTAGGAGATTTATCACCCTCGTCGATGAATTGTACAATCATCACTGCTGCCTGTATTGTTCTGCTGCTGCTTCTATTGAGGATCTATTTCAAGGAACTGAAGAGGGAACATTGTTTGATTTGGAGAGGCAAGTATCTTAACTAGTTTATTGCAACCTTGTTAACATGGTATTAGCTGTCCCCCTGCATGTATGTGACTGGAATGCAGTCTGAGTTTTTTTCTAATAAAAAAGAAGAAGAAGGAGGGAGAGAGAGAGAGAGAGAGAGAGAGAGAAACTGAATCAGCATATTCTTCTTTTCCAGCTTCCAATTTGAAACAGAAACAGAAAATGCTAGGCTTCGAAGAGATGTTTTGGCAGAAGGCAATGTGAGCATGGGAGGAACGCCAGCAGGAATTATTTCCCTTCTATCTGGTCAAGAGGAGATGTTTGCATTTCGAAGAGCTGTGAGTTCTGTTTGTTTCACTCACAATAATTCTCTTTCTCACATTCATGATATTGAGACTATAGTTCCTTTTCTTTCTTCAGTTAGATTATGATATGGCTGTTACTCATGTTTGTGCGCTAAAATAGTAAACCTCTAAACTCCCATTTTGCAAGCAAGTAATTATTGGTGTTCAGGATGTTTATATGCTTACACGCATATGCTCGCACGCAAACACACACACACACACACACACACACATATGCATAAATATATATATACTGAATCAAGAGATCCTATTGAGTGATAGTGACCGGAGTACTTGCATTCATCTTAGTTACTAGTTCGACTTTTGAGGTGTATGAGGTGAAAACTTATGCTAACTCATTAAGAAAATATATCTTTCGTGCAGGTTTCCCGCTTGATTGAAATGCAAACACCGTTATATCTTGAAGGGGTACGTCACATTCATCCTTACTTCCAGGAAAACCAAACAGGTCCTCAGATGAACATTGCTAACAGTAATTCTTCTTAAGAAGCTATCATATAAGTGTTGTATTTAGTTCACTGCATCCAGGCTAATTAGTCCTCAAATTCATTCTAAATATTCGTTTGATTTATTTCAGACTGTTTTAGTTAATTGGTAGATTGGAGAAATAATAGGTTTGATATTACACTGCATAAAGGAAGAGTGAAGGCATAGATAATTGGCTATTGTAGCCATTTCATTTTATCTATTTACTCATTGTACTAGCAACCTTCATTTCATAATTGGCGTATGTTGTACATTAGCAACACTGTTGATTGAACCTAAAGTGTTGTTAAGACCAGTTCTTGTTTTGTATGTAAATTAAAGTTTCCTACTAAATGGAGATAGTAGCTGTGTGTGTGTGAGTGTGTGTGTGTGTGTGAGAGAGAGAGAGAGAGAGAGAGAGAGAGAGAGAGAGAGAGAAGCCTACAGGAAAATTTTCAAACAAGACAAGATTGGCAACATGGAGAACCTCTTGATCGGATCAGCAGCTGGTGCCATTTCTAGCAGCGCCACATAAGTGGCCCGTAAGTAGATTCAGGTCGCACTTGCTAGCATAGTAGAACAAGAAGGAATAGCAAGCCTGTATAAAGGGGTAGGCTTGAGTTGTTTGAAGTTGGTGCCTGCTGCAGTGATATCGTTCGTGTGTTGTGAGGTGTGCAAGAGGATTTTGGTGGAGAAAGAAGGATGACGAATAGGAAGAACTATTCAAAGCAAAACCATTTTTTTTTTTATTAATTTTACTGTATATATAGACATGGATCAAAGATGTACGCAGATTCTTTTTTTTTATTCTGTTTTACCATGTCAAGAAACTCTTGTAGACAGGAACACACAAGATATGTAAGTTAACAGGATATGTACGCAGGAATGTATCTCTGATCATAAAATTAATGCAAGATATGAAGGTGAATAATAACAAATGATCACACAACAAAAGTAAACAGGAACTGCTTCCATTATGGAGCTTTATATTCTATCAGACAAAAGAGTTTTAACAGTCACCTTGCGGAATGGTCCTGCTCAACTCATAATAAGAGAACACTGCAAATTAAGCATAAAATAGTCCAAACAAGCAGAGTTATAAAACAAGAAATCAAATCGATCATTAATTGTCATAAAGTTTGAACAAGAAAAGAAAGGAAAAGCAACAAAAACGAAACAAAATCAATTGAATACTAGTAGCCTATGTATAAGGAGTACGTTATGCATGATTACAATTTAATAGCAACATCAATGACTAGAAAAAAAAAAGTGCCGTTCAATGACTAGAGAAAAAAAAAAAAAAAAAGTGCCGTTCATCTCCACATATCAAGCATCAAGCATCTTGCATACATTGTTGAAGGAGAGCCACATCGGAGTCACTCCACCCGAACGGATCGATGGATAAGTCGTCTCTATCTACTAGAATAGGCAGCAACGAGTCGTCTCCGTATACCGGAATGGGATAAACGCCGGTCATAAAATTTTCCCAATCGAAGTTAATAAGTTCCTCTAGAGGAGGCTCATCTTCTGTCGGCAACCTGAAACTGATGTCTTGTGAGCAAGTGATCACCGGAGCAGTCTTCTGCCTTTTGTGACGACCACACGCATCGTCTTCTTCAACTTCTCCAATTGACCTTTTCTTTATTGTCATGTTATCCCCGCACGAGCCAATACTGCACTCCGCTCCATCAACAATCCTTTGTGTTCGCTCGCGTTCGTATTTGTCCTTGGATAATGTTCTCGTAATCCGACAAACAACGTAATCTTTGTCCTTTATCTCGCTTTCCAACGAAACCCCCGAGAGGGAGTATTCATGCATGATCCAATTGTCGTCGTTCTCGTTGTTCTTGGACCTAAAACTTAACATCTTGGTGACCCCAATTTCTCGTCCCATGTCGTCACATATCTTCTTTTTACCCGTCTGTCCATCCCACTTGCCACACCCAGCGGTTCTTGAAATATTTCGACTCTTCTCGGTTAATGTGGAAATCTTGGACAATCTCGTAAAGATATAGATGACTCTCTTGACGGCATTCTTCTTGGGTTCCTTGGTATCCTCCCAATGAGAATCACTCACATTCTTGAAAACGTCCCAAGGATTCGCATTCTCGCCGTAAACATTAATCTCCAACAAGTTATGTCCACAAAGCATTGGCAGCCCCATTGCTTTTCGGAGAAGATAGAACCTGATGATTTCTTGATCGGTCGGTACAAAGCGAAAGCCAGGCGGGATCATCACTTCCATTCTGTTCTATGCCACTGTCTCGTGTGTTCTTGTTTTTTTAGTTCTTCTCTTCGTGTGTTATCTGTCTCGTGTTTTCTGTTTAACAAATACCAAGTTTTCTCTGATTCTTAACAAATATATATCACCCTAGTATATAACAACAGATATTTACTTTTACCACAAGAGACAGCACACAAATAAGGTAAATATTGATTTTCTTGATTTAACGGTAATATTAGTTGGCATTACCGACTTACCGTCATAAAGGGAAAAAAAAATAACGCTATTATCAGTTTGGATTACCGTCATAAGTAAAAAAAAAAAGTTTCTCTCTATATTTTCAATATATTTTTAATGCCTGGAAAATATTTTTGAGTAAGCAATAGATTGGAGTTATATTGTTTAAACATATTAATATTTTGGAGAAAAATTGCGCTAGGAGTAATAATATAGAAAATAATTTTAAGAAAAAACTCTAAGAAAAGTAAAAAATCATTTTAAAGTCCTTTAAAATATTTTCTTAAAGTCCAACTATATAAATTATAGAAAGTATTTAATTTGAATTTTAAGATGTAGATTTAATCAATTAAACAAAAAGATCAAAAATATTCATAAATCTGTGGTAATATCTTTTTTATATAAATTAATATATGTAAATAATATTAATACATAATTGGATATCAATAAAAAAAATTTAAATGTAAGAATTAAAAAAAAAGGGGAAATCTATTAGTGTCAGAAAGTCTGAAAATAGGGTAATGATCGAGCTTTTTCAAATAAAAAATTGGTTAGACGTATTTCATAGATAGAACAATAATTTCATGTACTTTTTAAATATAAAATATTCCTATTTTAAAAAGTTTTAATATTTTCTTAAGAAAACAAAATCATTCATTACAAAAGTCGTATCTTATATCGAAGACATTTAATAAACGAAAAAAGAAACACATCACTACAACTACTACATATATACATTTGTATTTTTTGTATATTTATATCTTTTTTGCAAATATATAATTATATTTATACTAGTGCAAAGGGTATCCTATGGCCAACGTTCAAATTATGATACACAACACCATCCACACACACAATTAGAACTTGCACCTCGGCAATAAGTTTCCCTTTAAAAGTGTTGCACATATCCATTAGATCAAAAGATAGCGCACACATGCATACAATCCAGAATTTAAACCTTGGTGACAAACTCTCCTTTAAAAATGGGGTACATATCCATTAAAGCCAAAAGAGTTGTGGATAAATTGCTTTGGAAGTTGCTTTAGCAAGATACGTATCACTTAGGCCCACTTTGTCTTATCTTCGTATCCACAGCTAAAGACATGGATTGCTTCTTTCAAAAGAGTTGGTGGATTTATTGATGGTGGAATGCCTCCATTTTCCATAAAAGTGGCTGCAATGAAGACTGGGGATTGACCAAAACTCTATTCCAATCTCTTCTGAGACATAAGAAATGACTTCCATCCGGTCAAATACGTGCAAGGCAACTCGTATCAATCACCATGTCAATAAATCAAATCCCATATGAGCAAACAGTCAAACACTACCAAACGGTTCAAATCAGTAAGACTTAAATTTTATAACACATGGTAAGCTTAGAATTTATTTTGGCAGGTCCAGTGAAGCATTTCAACATCAGAGTCGACCCAAATTAGAGCAGAGCGAAAAAACAGTATAAGTGTGCGCGTGTGTGCATGTTTTTGGCCATTACTCTGGCAGCGACACTAGTGGTAGAAGAAAAAGGTTGAAGAAGATGATCAAAAAATAAAATTACAAAAAAAATGAAAAAAGAAAAGAAAAGAAAAAAGGGTTTATTAAATTAAAATAAAAATAACATAGGATATTTCAAAACTTTAACAAATAAAGGGGACTTATTTTTAAAACTAGGTAAGTTTATTTAAATTTATAAGAAAATGGGTATAATAGTAATATGTTTGCTTTTAAGTGCATTTCGGTCATTTTAATTACTCTTGAAAGTCAAATGAAACTAAACTGCACACATACCCGAACCCCAAGCGCATGTACTTCAGTCTTCACCTTCTATTATCGTGGGAAAACACACACTGTTTACAAAACAACTAGGGGTTTTCACCTATCTTTAAATTATGAGGTTTTCAACAACTTCGCCAAACCACTAGGGTTTTTTTGGAATTTTCCATTTTTTTCTAAAAAAAAATTATGATATATATTTGATTTTGTAAAAACTTTCAATTATAATATTATAAAACTCTGGTAGATTATCTTAATAGCTTACTCATAAAAAATAAAAATAAAAAGCTACTATTATTAAAGAATCAAAATAACCTTAAAAATAATCAATTTACTATAAATAATAAATTAGAATTAATAATTAATGTAAAGCTTTTATTAATTATAGGCCAATAAGAATATTAATGACTTACCAAATTAAACCCTATTGGGTGGCCACCCAACTAGGTGGCATCAAACCCCCCTATAAAAGTGTGAATTTTTTTTGGAATTTTTGATTTGCCTGAAATATTCCTTCAATAGTTCTTCTTTTAAGAGTAATTATTTAAATTAATAATTTATCCATAATCAAATTTATTTGAATTAGAATTCTATTATTTTTTTTATTCATTTTTAATTAAATCAGAGTCTAAGAAGAATTAGAAAATATTATACAAGGTTTCACACACTACTTCCAAGCTCTCGCACTTGCGTAGGCGCAAGTCATTGCAAGCTTTTATCCGGTGGTAATTTTCATTACTTACTTGTTCTATTGTTATCTGACTTTGTGTTATCGCATTTTTTTAGGCACTGTTGCACGGGGTATGTAAAGAATCATGAATATGAATTTTTCTTATTGTTTTTCCCTCATTACTTGCGAATTTAGGGGTTTTAGTATAAACATAACTCCGTTGATTGTTTTTAAATTTTTAACTTTGTTTGAATTTATAAATTAATAAAATAGTATAGATTAAATCCAAGGTTTAATATTAGTCCCTAGTTTAATAAAGTAGATTATAAAAAGCGCCTCTGTACAATAAATATAAGATATTATTTGATTACATGTTTAAATCTTAGTGTTTGTTGACTTATTTATATAGATATATATTTTTAATGATGTTCTATTTTGTGTTGTTTACTTGGGTTGCTTTAATCAAAGCGAAAATGAAATTAATTAAATTTGTCTTGATTAAACTTGTGTTTCAGTCGAAGCAATTTAATTAAATATATGATTTGGCCATGTACTTTAAATATGTGGTTGATTTCATATCATTATCATAAACGTTTTTCTTTTTTTCTTTTTTTTGAAATAATCATCATTATCATATATTTAGAACAAATGAAAAATTAGATGTTTCTTATTATCTACACGTGTGGATGATTTTTTGTTAGGGCTGGACTTGGAGTTCTTCAAAATAATAAAGAGTTTAGATGATTGGAGTAATTATTCTATAATTAATACATGAATGTCGAATGCGACTTGAGGAATTAAATTGAAAATAGAAAATTTTACTTCATTAATTGTTGCGATAATGGAAAAATTAAGCCAACACATGTTGAAATTCCAAATGAATTACATGAATTATTCACTTCTCAATCAGAAGAAGCCATCAAGTTTCGGAGAGACATCCGTGCATTGCACTCCATATTCTATTTTCCCTTATTTGGAGTGAAATTAGATAAAGAGTTAGCATGTGCAATGCGAAGGGTTTATACTTCAAGCACAGAGAACCGTCTACCATGACATTCCAGGGTTACTTCCCAATGCCCTAGTTACTTTAAGTTGTATTTCTGTGAAATAGAAAATAAGTTCGAAAATAAAATGAAAGTATTAGAAAACTCAACTTTATTTGAAGATACTGTGAAGTGACTCATAAAAAAGTTATGTAAATCCATATGCAAAGTTTTTAGAAGATTAAAGGAATATCCTACTGTGGATATTGTTTAGCTTCATATCTCAAAGGATGTGAGACTAGATCGACGAGTGTATAACAATCCAACAAGTGATCAAGTTGTTTCTATATGGGTTGAGCAAATAATGTCACCATACCGTTTAAAAGAGACATTATAATCCATGCATATTTAAGTCAAAGGCACATGATAAAGCATTATTATAGTGTTTAGACCTGAAAAATCACTTCAACACAGAGTCGGGTCAGCTCATAGTAGATCGTGAGTAAAAAGCCAAATATGGCTATTTATGGGCTTGAATAAAAGCCACAGCTTAGGTTATAGTTTA
The DNA here is from genome assembly GCA_026212405.1 of Petrea volubilis. Taxonomy (NCBI): domain Eukaryota; kingdom Viridiplantae; phylum Streptophyta; class Magnoliopsida; order Lamiales; family Verbenaceae; genus Petrea; species Petrea volubilis. The sequence goes on from CM047879.1 coordinate 11,888,366, forward strand.
TAAAATAAAATAATTGACCCATAATAAAAGACCATGAGCATAAATAAAGTTGAGAAAATGTGACGTACTTATCTAGAGATTTTTTGAGGAGCTTTTTGCAACATAAAAATCCCAACAAAATTTGGCATGCGACAAATGAGGAAACTTGTTTAGGGCATCTGAAATTCAAAAAAAGCAATCCAAAAAATGGAAAGTTTGTTGCAAGCTTAAATAATAAAAAGGGAGGCAAGCCTAGGAGTAAAGACAGTACAATACTCACCAACACAACAACTTCAAGAATCCCTCTTCTTCAAATTAACATCCATAAGCCTACCTTTATTGATATTTTAGTTCAAATGAATCAAGATTAGCTTAATCTGTAGGAGTTAGAAATCCATTTTTTAAGGAATCATAGCCATACCCATTCTGGATGAGATCATCAATGTGATTTTCTTAGAAGCGTAACTGGAGTCATAGTTATACCTCACCTCTTTAGAGTGGATTTTATCAATGTGCTTTTAGTAGTATATCTCGCATTCACATCAAGTGTCATGCATCAAGAAGTTGTAGCCATAGTTTGTTTTATTTGTGTCCAATAGAATAGGCTATCAATGTAATTTCTTGCTTATCTTTAGTTGTAAGCTTTTTTTTTTTTTTTTTGAACAATCTAATTTGGCATTACTACATAGATATAATAATCTCTTTATTTTTTCAAACAGTGGTCCACGTTGTAATGCAGATTCCATCCCATATAATTATTGTTATGCAGAAAATAATACTTTTCAAGGTAAATATAAATTTTAAATTAAAATTTTCACTTATGTAAGCATTTCAAATATTTTTATTAAATTGAACTTTTATCTGTTATTTGATCTAATTCTTTCTTAATTTATGTTGAGAATTTATGTTTCTTAACATGTAAAATAAATATTCTACGTTCAGTAAGTGTATTATTTTTGCAATTTTAACTAAGTGTTAAAATTACTCAAAATTTTTGAATTATTTAATATGGCATCATAAATTTTACAAACATATTACATTACATTATATATACTTATAAAAGCAATCTATATATCTCTTAAAATGTGGTTATGAGTTGCACACAATGTACCAGAAACAAAAGTTGTAATGAGTTCTCATCATATAATGAATCAAATTTAACATGTTTCACAATAATTTCTCTTAAAATTAGCGTTAGAGTCTTGCTTATAAAATTATGAGATTTGGTTCTTAAAAAATATATGATTGCGGAGGATGTTCCGAAAGGCATTAATAGAGAAAATCTGTTGTAGTTTTTTGTGGAGTTTAAAGACAAAAATCCTAAACCTCACAATACTTTTCTTGTAATTATCAAACAATTATACTGTTCATGCATGAGTTTTAAGTAATTTTCATACCATATTTTGCAAATATGTATGGGGTTGTGATCAAAATTAAAAATTGTAGAATAACCTTAAACTCGAAGGCTGTAAGAGAAATAATATAATGAATGAAGAGTAAGTGAGATTAATTGTCTAATTTTGTCGTTGAACAATATATCTTAAAAAATAAGATTAATAGAACAGTTCCATTTAAAATACATTTTAGCTTTATTTTCCATTATCATTATTTTTTCTACTCCTATGCCATTATATACTTATTTAATATTTCAATTTTGAAATATATAGATTTCAACCGATGGTAGTAAGCCCTTAGGAAGACATGTCACGAAATGAAAGATGTGAGTTCCAAAAAATTATTGATCAAAATCTATTTATTGTCATCTCAAAGGTTACTACAAAAATGTATTTAGGTAAGAATTATAATGCAAAAAATTATATATAACAAAGAAATACATACAATGTATATAGTGACAATAATAACTTTTTATTTAGGTAGGCTACAAGTACAAACTACGGTAGTATCAATTTTTCAAATAAATTCAGATTGCGAGGAAATTCACCGTATGCGACAATGGTATGCAGTTAGTTAAAATGATAAACAACCATCAATCGAACTTTAAGAAATATATATTTGCTTACTTCTTCTTTGTTTTGTAGTATTAATGATCCAAATGAACTACACAACCCTATCCATGAAGCAACAAGTCAAAACTGCGAAGGAGGTGACTCTTAAAGAAGTCATACATAATAGATTTGCATCTGTCAAGGTAACTTCACCAAAAAGTAAATACATACTACATATACATACTTCTAATTATAATATATTTATTTTATTTTACCCTTTCTTTTTGTATGATACATATTATTATTTTGAAGGAGTCTCTCAAAATGTTGAAAGTAAGACATCAATATGGTATGGTTCATGAAAAAATTGTACCGAAGCTATTTATATATCTTGCAAAAAGTGTAATGAGGAACACATAGAAATTTCACGAAGGTACTAAAAATTATATCATTTTATACACTATATAATTCAATATGGTGAAATTGATTATATATAGGGTTAAATACACTTTACCCTCTCGAACTATACAACTTGCATCATTGATCTCCCTAAACTGCAAAGTGTAACACTTGCCCCCCTTCAATTAAATTTTTGGACCAAAGTACCCTCATCCATGTCCATTTGTATATTTTTATCACTTTTGTAGTATTTAAAAACTTGTATTAAACTTAAAATTTCTTTATTATCTTTTAAAAACCATTAATAACTTTAATTCAATTAGAAATTAAATTAATTGATTTGTATTTTTTGAAATATGAAATAGATTAACCCAAGTTATTTGAATTCTATGAATTAATTAACTACTTATTTAAAATGAAGTTTAACTAATTAGAATAGAAAAATAAATATATATTTATTAACTATAACTTAAATATGTGCTCTTATTGAATTGTAATATACTTGGATTCGTTTTGCCCAATCAGGGAAGTAAAACGTCGTTTCCAGTGCCCTCCTCAAAGAACGACGTCGTTTTCTAGGTCTAGCCAAAAATAAAAAAACAATATAGTTATTAAAAACTTAATTACGTGTACTTTTTGGATATAAAACAGAGTAATGATCGAACAAAAAATTGGTGAGATGTATTGTTTAGACAGAAAAACAATTAAATGCACTTTTTGGATATTAAATATTCTTACTTTAATAAGTTTTGTAATAATTTTTTTAAACAAAAAAAAATATTATTCACAAAGATTGCATCTTTTATTGAAGACATTTAGAAAGGAAAAAGAAACAAAATGAAATATATTACTATAACTAGTATTTGGCACGGGAAATAGATATTTTTATGTATATATTTTCATAAATTTCAATTGTAATAAATAATTTGATAAAAATAAATTAATTTTTTATAACATAAGTCAATAAATAAATATATTAAAAAATCATATAATAATAGAATATGTTTGGTCTCAATATTAATTTTGGTATTATTAAGGCAATGAAATTTTTAAAAATTTATGTAGAATCAATTTTTTAAATTATTATTAAAGTAAATGATAAATATTGTAGATAAAATATTAATTTTGTTATTTTATTTGAATTAAAATTTAATCCATCTTATTTTAAAATACTTGATAATTGTTGAATTCTTTTGGATAAACATGAATTATAATATACATATTTAAATTCATATAAAAAGTATTTAAATTTAATACATGGCAAAATAAAATTAAATGAGCTATTAAATAGAGAGTTACAAACCTTTTACATAATTTTACTGTTTGAGATATTAAAAGTACATATTTAGAAATTTACATAATAAATGCATTAAATATTTATAAATATAAATTTATACCATTAAATATAATTGATATGTGAGTTACACAATCATAGATATAATTAATGGCTTATATATGTATAGATAAATGTTACGACATATCTATACAAAAATATATAAAAATAATTTTATATCTTTAGTTTGATATTTAAAACTAATACAATTGATATTTACTTATTATTTATCTTCTATTTGGTTATCATATTTTGATATCAATTGTAAAAAATATTTGTATCAAACTGTACAATTGTATGTCATGTATGTCCTACGTGGGTATAAATTTTACATAAAGTTATTCAATCTATTTAAAATTACACTTCTTTTGCTTCTATTTAAAGTTGGAGAAAGAAGCTTTATTAATGTTTTATTAAACTCAACCTTATTTAGTACGTGTATAGACAAACTTCCGGAGCATCAAAGAGACTTGTTAGCTCTTGACTAATAAACTAAAAAAAGCAAAATAAAGAACTTTATGATTCATTACCAACTTAAAAGGAAAAGTATGATATTGTCAAGAAGATTAGAAGAATCCATTGCCAATCAAGAAGATAATATAAGTGGAATATATTTAAACTTATAGCAAATGATTGAGATGATAAAATGAAAAAAAAAATTATTATGATATACAATATGTGAATACATACCTTCCAAAATAGTGATTCCATTTCCATGAATAGAGAATCTGAAATTTATCCCAAAGAGATTCGCAAATTTAATTTTCGTAAAATAGAGAATTTTTTTCTTTTTCTTTTTAACAAAAGTTGCATTCTGTGAATCAGTTTGACTCTATGCGAAGACATAAATGACAAAACTTAGATTGTAGATGTATTAAATATGAACTTATATAATTCACTTACCCATTTACATTCAATTTGAAATTCAGATAAGATCATCTCCAACATAATACCTGTCAATCATCCCAAAATATTGTAACTTGTAAGTAATTGTGTAAGAAAGAAATTCACATGCCCATTCAAAACCATTCAGAAATTAGAAAAAAAAAAAAAATGTAAGAGTAACAAAAATATGATGCGGATCAAGGAAAGACAAAAAAAATGGAGAAACAAAGAAACAATTATGAGATTAGTTTTGGATATGCACACACATATATAAATATATCAATATTATCTTTAATTTTTGAAGAAAATCATACTTTGCTTAATATCTAAAAGAATATAGTCTATTTTAATATGTAATCGAAATTTAAATTTTAAAATTATCAAAAGCTACCAGGAATCCAATTTTTGTGGCCTACCAGCTGCACAAATGCTTCATTCCATCTTGCTTATTCAAAATTAGTTCATATTAAAGTATAATCTAATTTGAAATTTTAAAATTATCAAAAAAGATGCTAGCAAGATTAATCCAATCTCATTTGGGATATTTCTATTTTACTTATCCGTATATCGCCTAATTAAGTGCCTATTATCTACCTACAAAAATTTAAATTCAAGTTATATCTGTAACTTACTCATCTTTATAAAATCTTGGATTCTTTTGGATAAAAATAAATAACAAATAATATAACCATCACGATTTTATATAATATTATTTATTTACGTGGCAAAATAGATTACAATAAGGTTATCCAAATGTGCACATAAATGAAGCTTACTTGAATATCCTCAAGGCTTTTGAATTATATATATATATATATATATATAGATTACTACATATAGATTTTTGTATTTTTTTATATTTATACCTTTTTCTAATTTAAAAAATAAGTATATTTATATCCTGTTTGTAAATATATAATTATATTTTATACAATATATAATTTAGAGTAAATTATGTTAAACATCCCAACTTTTACAATGTATTGTACTTTAGTACCCAATATTTTTAAATGTGCATTTTAATACCCAATATTTATCATTTGTGCACTGATGATCTTTCTTACTATTTTGATTTAATCTTTCTAGAATATTCAAAAATATTCTGAAAATGTTGGAAAATATTCAACCAGAATAATGTCATAAATACCAATCCGCAAATGATAAAAATTATATACCAAAACTCACATTTATAAAAATTAAGTATCAAAATACAAAAAACACTCCAAAAAGTGAAATACTTAAACATAATTTATAATTTATATAAACTCAAAGACTAGAGGCGACTGTCCCTACTGATCCTCCAATCACTCCTCATTCAAGGTCTCTTAGGCAAAAATAAAACACTAGGAATTAATTCTTTATTTACTTTCTTTTCTTGATAGTACACATGCGCGCGCTGCCAGTGCCAAGCTTCGAACCAAGTCGCTAGTCTCCACACACCTGGAAATAGTTACAAAACAAGCTTCGAACCAAGCAACATTTAGGATTCTGCGGATTTGAACATTTTTTTGGAGTTACAAAACAACATTTTTTTTTTTTTAAATTTTGTGGACAGTGTTTTTTGTACACGATAATCAGACTATACATTGCTGTGAGAACAAGCTCAGTAGTCTTCAACAGTAACCTAAAAACTCTTAACAAGATATAACCATGAAACAACTGAACACACGCAAATGGAGACCCATCTTTTTCTTTGCTAAGAAACGGGGAAACTAGCAAAATTCGTCGTCGTCGTCGCCGCCTGCCTCCATCTCATCTCCCTCTTCATCAGCCCGATTCTTGATTTTCTTTTCCACAAAAACGAGCGAACTACCCAAAACCCGGTCATCGCCTATCTCCATATCTCATCTCCTTGCACCTTATCATCTTTCATCAGCCCAAAATCGAACATCTCAACATCAAAACTCAGTCACGTGCCTTCATGACTACGATCTGAATTTGTACAACCGTTAGCAACAGAAACACACTGCTGCAGATCAGCCAAAGAGAACGATCTCCAGGCGGGGAAATCCTTCCCGAGAGGAGACATTGGTAATGATCCGGAAGAATTGGCTTCTCCGGCTTGCTTGATAGTGCTAGAGTGTTTCATGGCTAAAGCTAAAGCCAGAGTCGTTCGGCTTGAAGTGGTCACCCTCTTGGATATACCACCACCATTGCTCCTCAGAAGGGAACTTCGGTTCTTGTCCCAGCCAAGGCTGCACGCCAGAAGGTTTCTGCGCCTTCTCATGTATGCGTTCTCTGGCTTGACGAGGTCTTTCATGGAGGATGATGAAGACGCGTCTGCTAAACTCGTAAAGGACTTGGATTTACCATTGTAAAATCTTGAGATGCCCCTCCTGCATTGGGGTTTCGGATCGTCAGGTTTCAGGAGAAAATGGCTAATGATGATAATGATGAAAAGATTTTAAAAACAAAAAAAATTGCACCCCGGATAGCGACAGAGCCAAGAATTTTATAATTTTATCATTTTTACAAGCAAAAGTTCAAAACTTTAACAAAAACAAAAATGTAACAGAGTTTTATATAATCTTCATAGCTACCCTAAGGTAGAGTTGGGCATAAGCGACAAGCAGAGGGGACCTAGCAGAGACAGAGACAATTGCTCCATCAAGGATAAAAGTTATATTTCATATATATTTTATTAAATTTCAAGATTTTGCAACTCTGACAATAATTGAATTATCATTCATATTTGTTAAAAAAAAAAAAAATCAATGTTGCTCCCATTAAAATTCCTGACTCTACACCTAATTATACAAGTAAAACAGCACTTCAAGAATCCATTGCAATTAAAGCACAAATAAACACTACTGTTACTTATAATCAATATCATGATCCTTCAGTTTTCATACAAACTGAAACAAGAAACAAAAATTACAAAAAGAAATTTTTAACCTAAAAAAACTCCATAACTCAAAGCAAAGAAAGCCACAGAAATTCCATAAAATCATTACTCCACTTATAATCACAAGAAAACAGGATAAACATTATATTCAGAAAATCAAGACAATTAAAAAAAAATAAAACTAAAAATTGAAAAAACACAAACCTTATTGGCAAAACTTCCTCTAATGCTTCCATGGCATTCAAACCCCCTTTATATTTGCTCTGAACCTCTTCATCATCACCTGATTTCTCCATTGAATTCTCCGAAAGATCACTGTTTTTCCCTATGGAAGATGATTCATCTGAACAACAACTATTCTGATTAACACATGAATTCTTGGCAAGCCCCTCTTCTTCTTTATCCTCAACGCCTTTAAAATCAACCCTTTTCCCCATCAAAAACAACCCCTGATCTCCTCTGTAAATTTCATCACACCCACCTTTGTTCACAACACTTGTGGGCATTTTCCTAAAAAAAATGGGAAAACCTAAAAAAAGAAAACTGTTTTTTTCTTCAAGAAATCAAAAAAGATGCAATTTTTTCAAGAATCAGCGTGGTGGGCTTGGAAAAATCATGAAGAAAATAGCATTTCAAGAAAAGGGTTCTCGCTAGAATTGAAATTACTATCGTATTTTCTCCATAGATGACGAGATCTAAGCAGGAACCAGAAGTCTTGAAAGTGAGAAACAGTATATATTTATATCATTTCTTGTGTGGGGATCAGTAGAGGAGCTGTTGCAGAGTACATACTAGAAATTTACAAATGAATTTTCAATATTGTTTTGTTTATGTTTTTGGATTATAACGACAAAAAGTGGGCACAAGGATTTGAATTGAATATTCTGTGTGGATGGGTATAAAATACAGATATAATAATAAATGATGATGAGATATACAAGTTAGGTCTTATCCTGAAAAGCGAAAGCCTCATCCACTACTCACTAGTCATCTTTTCTTAGAGGAAAAGTTTAATTTATATCCATAAATAAATAAAAGAAAGAAAAAAAAAAGAAAGAAAAATGAAGACGAAGACTTTTGTGTTTGTCTTTTGTTGGGATTCTTTTTAGTAAAATTGTTATTTTAAGTACTTTTATCCATTGATTTACCCGGTCAACATAATATTTTTTAACTTGTTTTTCCCCAATAGAAACCTTTGATATATATATTCAAGCCTTTTCAATAATTGATTTATGAATTCATACATTTTTTTTTAAAGTCAAGTTGTGTATCTAAAGGTTGTAAACAAATCTAATCGAATCAAATAGAGTACTATTTATGTTTGATTTAATTTTTTTTACTGAATTTAAAATATTATTTGAATTTAATTTGATTATTTAATGGGTAGAGCTTTAATTGAGCCGAACTCGAATTGAATTCGAGTATTTTAATATCTTTATACATATATTATTATATTTTAATTAATCAAGTTGAGTTCGAATAGAACTTTAAATTTTATCGAATGAAAGAATGTATTCAAATTTAATTTGTTATGCTTATCGAACCGAGTTCAAATAAACTTAATCGATCTCGAATCGAGTATTGAGTAGATTGATTTATTTTTTTCACCATATATGTACCGTATCTCAATTAGTTATGTGAATAGTTTCAAATGAAAAATAAATTATTATATCTACCACAACTAATAATCAGTATATATATATATATATATATATATATTACAATAAGAGAAAATTGTTGACTTTTTAGTCCAGTATAAAAAGACTTTTGACATAATTGGTAATTGTGTAGATAGTATATACGGAAATCCAAACTCTCTTTTCATCCTTCCCCAAAAATAAAAAATAAAAAAATAAACCCACACACACACACACACCAAACCAAAAATATAAGTATATAAATAGAAAAAGAGAAAAAGAAAGAAATTAAAAAAGAAGATTGGGAATTAGGATGCTTGGAGGTGGACACGTAATGATTAGTTTTTTTCTTATTCTATTTATTACAATTTTAGAAGTAATTAAGGTCAACTTATATAATAATTTTCGGACAAAACTACATGATTAAGTTTTCTTAATTTAGAAAGTTAATTCAGCTTGAGTTGTAATTATCCTCTAAAAAAAAATAAGCGTAAATTTAACACCATATGTCTACCATAGTGTTGGATAAGATTGATTCGCAAACTTCAACTGCAATTATCCATCTTTTTCCTTAATGCAAATATATGTCATGGCATTTAGTACACATTAAATACACAATTCGTTTCAGTTTTTTCACATGAATTAAGGAGAATTTAAAAGTGTCATAATTGATAAATTTATCCTTATTAATGACTTTTTGATATTTTACAATAATTCCTGATAAATGCATGAAATATTTACTTAAAACAGGTTATATAAGTGTTATTTATGTAAAAATAAATTTGAAAAAAAAAATACCTTGAATATTATCTTATTTTTGTAAAATGATAGATATATATATATATATGTGTGTGTGTGTGTGTGCGCGCGCGCGTGTGCGCCTATTAGGCATTTCAAATTGATGAAACTTACCCCAAATTCCTAAAAATAATAAGAAGAAGAAGAAGGAATTGAGCAAAAGCATTTGCTCCCTCTCTTGAGTTAAAATTGCCAAGCTGCTGCAAATTACATTACATGTTGATTGCAGGGAGACATGTAAACAAAATTGACCATAAAGAGGAAATTGTAGTTGTTCAAAAATCATAATGAAGATGTGACAATAATTAGATATGCGGGGTAGCTTTGGATATTTGATTTGAAGTTAATGCTTATCCAGAACTCATCAATTTAGCTAAAGTTTTTTTCAATCACACTAAAAGTAGTGATAGTTTGGTTGGAAATTAGCTGTTGCATTGGGCTTGTACTTCCCAAAATGTCCAAACATCTAATGCACCAACAAGTCTTTTGAGTAATGACAAAGCAATAAAGTTTCATTACGTCCCCACACTTATCCTTGGATGTTGATCACAAGATCTTTGCCCTTCTTTTTCCTCTCTCTCTCTCTCTCTCTCTCTCCTCTATGATTCATTTTTTATTCAAAAGTGGTTTTTGAAATCATTATACAAAGACAAATGATAGCCCATTTCTAGACTTTGTTTGGGTTTTAGACTACACATGGTTTTGGTGACCTTGGATTAGTAAGGGGTTTAACCTAAATCAAGACAAATGCCTTAGGGTTTTGCTCTATGAATTGTCCAGGATATATTTAAAATTTAACCTAATATAGTGTATCGAGTGATTGAATAAATACCATATATTCAACTCATGATTTTATAATTTCGACTGGTGAACTCGAAGAAAAAAAAGGAACAGAACTTATGGTTTAAGTAGCCATTTTCATCCTTCTAACTAGCCAATGTAATGAATGCGAAAATCATTGAGGTTACAAAATTTTTACACAAGTTTGAAATCTTGTTGTTAAATCCCATTAAGGAGACAGATATCACTCGCTTTAAAATTGATCCGAGTGTTGTGGTTATATTACTTGCATTTAAATGGCCATAAATAATTGTACAATATTGCTAGATATTATATCTCTAAACAAATTCTTGATTCATCGACAGCAGCGAAGTCAGGGGGCTGGAGGGTGCGATCACCTCCTCTTAACTTCATACTGAGCTAAATTTTATATGCATTTTTTTTATGAAAAATATAAATTTTGCCCCTCAAAAACATAGAAATACCCTTAATATTTTATATCAATTTGATACCGCTCCCTAAGCAAAAATTTCTGGCTCCGTTGCTGTTCATTGATCAGACCTTGTTTCTGGCAATGATGCATAATATGAATTAAATAGATTATTGATAAATCTTAGTCCTCAAATCTAATTTAAACAATCAAATAACACCAAACCTTAATCTATAATTCTATTTCATTAGTTTAGAAGATTATTGTGTATTAAAAAGCTGAAACTATAAAATGATAATTACTAAGCTCACAGGATTAAAGCAAATTCACAAGCAATTAACTGTTGGGCCCTCTTTAGGAAAATGAATCACGCTAGGCCACGGATCCAACTTCCAGGCCCACAACTGATGCTCGAAAACGGTCAAAACGCGAGCTCAACTCAACAATTTAGGAGTTTGAGTTGGAGTTGGAGTTGGAGTTCGAGCTCATTTTTTTAAATAAAATCTATTTCTAATACAATATATGTATCTGTAACACATGAACTTAAAACATTCAAATCATAAAAACTACTAGTTCTTTTTTATATAGATATACTTTTAATAAATTACATTGTCATTTATTTATATATGTCAAAAATATAAATTATTAAAAAAGTAAAAGGCTCATGAGCCAACTCGGGTGTTTCCGAACAGTTCGAGCTAGGCTTGTCGACAAATTCAAACTTGAAAAATTCGAACTCGAGTTGAGGTCAAGTTAGGTCAGTTTATTAAGTTCCGGAGCTTGACTCATATTACACTTTAGTTAGGTCTTCTACTACATCTTCGTGTAGTATCTTTCGTTATTTATAAATACACATCATTTATCCATGAGAGGTTGAAATTAAAAAAAAAAGTATTAATAAATATAATAGGAAATGTTACACAAAAGTGCAACCAATGATACGAATTGTTATTATGTCAATAAGTAAAACCCACATGTAATTAACATTACTATCATCAGTACTTTGAGTTTGTATCAATTAATAAATGAACTCATGAGAGCCCATGTAAGAAATTCTTAACAATGCTGTTGAATTGCCTTGGATCTTCAAGTTGAGGCACATGGGATGTGTTTTTTATGACTTCTAATCTCGCCTTCTCTCCAAGCAATCTACAAAACAAATTTAGCATGTAAATTACATGAATTGAATTATACATTCCATTGTATAATGACCACACTACATATAGATATAAAAGCAACATAATTTGAACTTTTTTTCCCATTGAAAAAATTATTGCATTGTTCTATACACTTAAAAAAAAAAAAAAAGCAAGCGTTGTTTGCCGACGGAATATTCTGTCAAAAAATGTCCAACTTTATAAACCATTTACCAATAGATTAACATCAAAATACACAGTTCCGACAACTTACTAACGATTTTTCGACAACTTTATAAACCATTTACGGATAGTTTAACATCAAAAAACACAGTTCCGACAACTTACTAATGATTTTTAAACAAAACATTTCGTCGCAAACAACTTTTTTTTTTTTTAGTGATAAGTGAAGTTTGAATAATTGAAATTTTATTGTGTTGGTTTATATATACCTTTTTAGTTCTACGGCCTTTTCTAATAAAAATATTTGGTCATGCTCTCCCCACACAATCAACACTTCCTGCATCAAGAAGAAGAAAATAAGAAGATAAATAACATAATAAATAGGAATAATTATAATAAAAAAAAATCACGCGGTTTACTTCAGTTAAAGGAAACCTCCTCTGTCAATTAAAATTACAATTACACCTGATATTACTAACGGCTGGTATTACGTGTAAAACGAAAGCAAACCTTCAAAGAAGTAATTGTAATTTTAATAGATAAACAATTTTTTTTTAATTTTTTTTTTTTTTTTTTTTTTGTAATTGAGACAAATTTCAAATATTTGTTAGTAATTAACCCTAGGTTGCGCAGTATAAGATTGTATGTGATAAGAAATTATTGGATATGCCACAAATATGTTATTAATCTATCGCATTAGCATGTTTGGTAGCAAATATTTAATAGTATTTTTCCATCATATAAATTCAAGGATTACACAGTAAATTACAAATTTCTTTGAACTTAATACAAAAACAATTGGATTATTCTCGTAAGTTGATGGAAAAGAAGTTGAATTTGAATTTTATAAAGAATCTAAAAAATATTTTATCAAACATAATTATAGATGAAATATTCATACAATCTCGACCATAAAATTGTATGGAACACAATTCTAATAAATAAATGCCTATTAATAACGACAAAACAAAAAGTACCTGAGAAAGGGGGGAAATGTTTGCCGAGTCGTCTTGTCCGAGGTTCAGTCCTTTCAAGAGTTCCATTTTCTCCTTCCTATTTTCGCAGTACAATATCTGGTCCCATTTGCAGATACTGTTAATTAATATATTCCAATATTGAATTTAAAAAAAGAATATCATAGAAATTCAATTTTCAATTACGAAATCCCTCGCTTATTATTCTGATTCTTCAGGGCATGTTAGTTAAGCCCTTAGATATTACTTCACAAAAAAAATAATTTAAAATGGCTTTTTTATTTCAAGAAACTTTTTTTTTTAATATTTGTCAAAAAAATTTAAAGATAAATTTAAAATCTTTGAATGCTAAAGTGCCTCCAAAAGATAAACATGACGGTATATTTAAAAATTAAAAAAAACAAATTAAAAAACTCGAATCCTGCACAATCTTCGTGTTCACAATATATGCCGTTCAGGGTTTTTTCTTCACACGAATCAAGGAGAATTTAAGAGTGTACCACGGTCGACAGTTTTACCTCTAGTAATGACTTACTAAAATTTTAACAATTCCAAACACATGCATTAAATATTGACTTAAATAGACTATATGAGTGTTATGTATGTGATAACAAAATTGAAAAAAAAATGTATTAAATATTACCTTGTTTTTGAAGCAAAACTAAAATGACAAATAACAAATATTGTAAAACAAAGGTAGAATTTCTTATTCACTATAGGCCCTTTTATAGCGGATTCTTATATTATATATGCTACACAATTTTGTAACATTCTTTACCTTATTACACCACTTGTATAGATAGGTGATAGAGATAAATATTCTTAATAATAATAATGAATAAATAAATAAATAAAATGTTTACAATTGAGTACCAGAAAATCTAGATCGTTTTATGCTTTTCCAAACGCAAATAAAACGATCATGAAATTAAACCACTTGAATAACAGCATGCATAATGCATAATGCATAATGCATAATGCATAACGCATATATATACTCAAAACATTTATTTGTTACAAATAAAATTTGTAGCAACTGGTAAGGTCTAGATGTTTCTATGGGAAATTCTAGTCCAAATTCGATCGAATCGGATCAGTGTCAATCACATAGTTAGTATTTTATATTTGTCATATAATTGGTGGATACATGACTTGTTGGGTTCATCAAATGAGATTTGGGTTAGAATTTTTCCTATTTATTGTTAGTTTTTTGGTAATTATTAGCTGGGAAATTCTAGCCTAGATTCGATTCGGTTAAATCAGTGTTAATCATATTGCGAGTGTTTTACACTTACCCTATGAATAGTCGATAATTTATGAAGAATAACCAATTACTTAAAAAGTACAATACAAATTATATATAATTTATTAAATTCGCCCAAACCAAGTTTAGATTAGAATTTTCCTTGTTATTAATAGTCAAATAATTAGGCCGCCTAATAACACTTCCGGGCATGCAGTTGAGCAAACAAGGAATATGTGAAGATTATTGCATTAATTAACTAGTGCTGCCAAAGCAAAATAGTTAAGTGTGTGTGTATAAGTGTGAGTGAGAGAGAAAGAGAGAGAGAGAGAGAGAGAGAGAGAGAGAGAGAGAGAGAGAGAGAGAGAGAGAGAGAGAGACAGAGACAGAGACAGAGAGAGACAGAGTGTGTGTGTGTGTGTGTTCTGCCAAGGCAAATTAGTTGTGTGTGTGTGTGAGTGAGTGAGTGAGTGAGTGAGAGAGAGAGAGAGAGAGAGAGTCACGTTGAGGAAGTCATTGAGGAAGAAATCAGGTATGTAAGGACGGCGAAAAATGGTCAAACCAATCAACGTCCTCAGCTGGGCGGCGGTGCTGGGCAGCATCAAATCCTCAATCTTCTCCATTTTCGCTCTCTTCAGCAGCCCCGAATTGTCCCTCCGCCTCATGTTCACGCCGGAGCTCGCGATCACCACCTTCTCCACCCTCTCCGGCCACATCGCCGCCATCCGATACGCCACGAATCCACCGTAGCTCGTCCCCACCACCGAGTACCTAATACCACAATATATCACTGCCAATTAATTTTTAAAAAAAATGAAAATGTAATTACTTCAAAGTTCAAACCTGCGAATCCCGAGTTTTTCGAGGAGTTTCGCGACGGAGGCCGCCTGGAAAACCTCCGACCTTTCGGCGGACCTGGTGAACGATTCGCCGAAGAACACTAAATCCGGCACGTAGACGTCGAATTCTCCGGAGAATAAGGCGGCCTGGCGCCGCCACTGCCAGACGCCGTGGGGGCCGAAGCCGTGGATGAGAACGAGGGGGGGTTTGGCGGTGGCGGCGGGGGGCCCCCATAAGTGGATGGTGGTGTCGCCGTCGATGTCGACCGTCTGAGAGGAGAGGCCGACGGCGGCGAGGGAGCGGCGGAGGAAGCCGCCGTAGAGGGAGACGAAGCTGAGACAGGAGGCGACCATGGCGTGATTTGCTAGAAAATAGAAAGCAAAAGTCCCAAATATGTAGTTGTATCTGTCTAAGTCCCAATTTATTGGAGAAGGTCATGCACCCCCTTTTTGGTTGAGCATAGACAAGAAATTTTAATTGCTTCCTAAGTTGGAAAATAAATATTAATTTGGTTAAAAATATGTATATATAATATAATTAACTAATTAAGCAAAATGAATTTGATTTTTTTTCCTTTTTAAACCCCCAAAATAAAAGTAAGTTTAATATATTCAACGTTGTTTTAAAATAATCTCACTGTCAATCGGTCACAAAATATTTGTTTCATCATAACTCATTTGAACAAAATCAAATCAAGATTACATGTGGGAGAACTTATCACCACGATGTCGTCGATACACTAGCAAATTAAAATTGTTTCACATTGAATAAGGCCGAATTCGATTCAGCCAAATTAATACTAATTACATGGCGATTATATTGTATTTATCATACCATTAATGTATATTTTAGGAACCTGACCAATTATATAGCAAATAATAAACATAATACGCTTACCACGTAACTAATTTGATGGAGCCGAGTTTGTAATCCAATTTGCCCGACACATCATTGAGATAAATAGGAGGTTGATACTGCATTTGCAGGTTAAGCTATATTTACTTCCTTTTCCCCAACGTCGCTTAAATTTTCTAGTTTAATGTGTAATTTATCTTTTACCTTACTTTACACGTACGGAACAAGTTGATCTACTTTATTAGATCATATATCTTAATTTATATTTTCATCTTTTATTATTTTTATTCACGCCAAGTACATTTGATATATACCCCAATGCAAATTTATGGAAATATTATTGTAAATGTGAAATGCGAAGCAAAAATAAAAAAAAACACATTAGTTGAATAGAAAATTTGTATTTTCACAAACCAAGTAGTTAATTAACAATTTTTTTATATGCTTAATATTAATCTAATTGTGTAATTAAAAATAAAAACACTATTGATAATAAATAATCTTTAGCTTAGGTTGGTTGGGAGACTGGCTAAAAGACATAGAAAAATAATAGAAAAGAAAACCTCCAAATTAGATGGTATAAATAATGATTTCATACATTAATTGCCTGAAATATAACAGATAAGATCTTCTATTCTAAATTAGAGTAATATTTGATCTTTTATTTCATAACACACAATTTATGTTATATGTATAAAATCAAATTTTAAATTATACAGTTGACTTGAATTTTTTATATTTGGCATATAGTTGGGAGAAATTTTATGCACAAATGTCCGTGATTTGTGCATGCAACTCTATATAAATTAGCGAAGTTGGCACCAAATATAATTATATATTTAAATTTTAATAATAAAAAATTACAAATATTTATTAAACCTTATACATATAGTTTATTAACCATTTTTAATGTATTTATTAGTTAATGATAAATAAAAGAAAGAATAATTTAAAACAAATACTATAAAAGGAAAAAAAAATAGCATGCAGTTAAGTTATGACATTAAAATAATTTTTTTTTATTATAATAAACTTAAGACACCCTATAAATGTCAATCAGAAAAACACCCCCACACACGCACACACTCACTCAAGGATCAATCAGAAAGACACCACGATGTCAATTAGAAAGATACCCCCACACACACACATACTCACTCAAGGAGAAAAAAGAGAGAGGACAAGAGGGTTCGAACTCCTGACCTCACCGATGTCGGTTGCCCCCCCCCCCCCCCCCCAACTAGGTTACAACTCTAATGGCATAAAAATAAATTATTGACATAATTTGTTTGCTTAATTTTACGAATTGTAAAACATTAAATCATACGCAAAAGCGGGGAAGATAGAAAATATATTATTAATCAAAAGCAAACTTAAAAATATGATGAAAAAATTAGTCCGTCGCCTGAGAGATTCGAACTCTCGCGGGGAAACCCCATGTACTTAGCAGGCACACGCCTTAACCACTCGGCCAAAGCGACTTGTTGTCTTATATTATCCGCGTTTATTTATTAGTAATACATTTGTTGAATTACGCGCATTCCAGCGGGTCCATGGCCCTCACCAGCAAAAGCATTTCCTTGGTTTTGTCTTTCTTCTTCTTCTTCCTGAATCGAAACCGTCGGAGATTGTGAGATCTGTGAAGGTGTTTTCCGATCAAGATTGGTAGTTTTTGGTTGATGCAATGGCGACTATGCAGGCAGTTTTGGGGAAGTTAACCGCGACGGAACGGGAATTTTTGACCGCCGTTAACGTCGGCGCCTCGAGCCTCTCACTCTTCGGCTCTGGCTTCATTGTCCTATGCTATTTGTTCTTCAAAGACCTACGCAAGTTCTCCTTCAAGCTCGTCTTCTTCCTCGCTGTCTCCGTAACTACTCTCTCAATTCTCCTTTTTTTATTTTTTATTTTTTTTTGAATGTTTGCTTCCGTGTTCCCAAAAATTAGGTTAGGTTAAGTACTACTTCTCTTTAATCAGTTACCGAAAATATTATCAGCTGATAATTGATAGTGTGTTCTGAAAAAAAGTTTATGGTGTTATTGTGATATTCTCTTGGCTAGGATTTGAAATTTTTCCAGGAATTGGAATGTGATTAGTTCTATGCATTTGTGCAGCTTGGAGGCTAGTAGGTGTACGAATGGTTTCTAAGTGGTTGGGGTATTAAATGAAATCGATATCTGCCTTGCAATTATCTAAATGCAGATACTTTATTAATTGCTGATAACCGAAGTATGTTTATAATGTGTTTGGTTCGGTATACTTGTACAGCTGAAATTTATTCTGTTGAACAATGTTGCTGGGGCTGAATTTGAATGACATATAATCAATTTCTTTGCTGGCTTTGCTGATCTTTAATGTTTAAATGTTCTGTTTAATTGCTCTGATCAAATTATGTGACTTTCAACTGTGAAAATAGTCGTTTTATCCTTAATCATTTTCTTTCTTTGACTATCTTGCCTGTAACATGCACAAGATTAAATCTTTGTTTTATTTTCTCGTGCAGGACTTGTTCTGCAGCTTCTTTGGCATCATCGGGTATGTGCTTGTCTGTGTGGCTGACAAGATTGCGTATTCTCACTTTTCTCCTCTAAAATGGGATTTGTTATATGCAGGGATCCTTCTAAAGGATACTTTTGTTATGCTCAGGGCTATACGACGCATTTTTTCTGTGTTGCTTCTTTTCTGTGGACAACAACAATTGCTTTCACTCTGCACCGAACAGTTGTTAGACATAAAACCGACTGTGGAGGACTTAGAGCCAATGTTTCATTTGTATGTCTGGGGTATGCTTTTGTTATTCGGCAGTTCCATCTTCTAGACTATTTTCTCTTTAATTCTCTCTTCACAAGGACACTATGCTTCTCATTTGGTCTCAGCCTATTTAGAGTCTAAATTGCTTTTGCAGGAACTTCGGTTGTTATGGCGGTAATTCGTTCTCTTGGCAATGACCACAGTCATATGAGCCGTATAGGTGCATGGTGTTTGTCACGAATGGGACGTACCGGAACGGCAAGTCTATAAGAGGCTTTACTGTCGGCATTGTTGTTGAACTAAAAGTTCTTGTTGATGTGCTACCTTCCCATTGCTTATTTGTCCTTAATTATTTTTCCCTTCATATAGTCTAGCCGATAGTGGACCCTATGTGCTGAAACTATTAATGGAAGAAACATGTTGTATGACATTTACGTAGTAAGAGTTACGTTCTTCTTTGATGTTTCTGAAATAATGTTGGCGGCTGAAAAATGAGTAGATCTAGTCTTTTTTACTCTAGATCAGCCTCCATCCCTGATCTGCACCCGTTTTCTAATTACCATTGCCATGTAAGAATGCTTCCATGGTTGATAGGAACTTATGTCTAACTTTTGTTTCTAAGTAGGTATGGTTAGAAACTGAATATGACACTTTTTCCCTACGGACTGTTATGTGCAATGAGGTTATACCTTGTGATTGCTTAGTGCTTTGATAGTTGTTGGGAATCCTCTTGACCCCTTTGAAAATCTACACTTGACTGAGATCAAATTACTTGATAGCTGGTGAAATCTAAAAGTTTAACGTTGGGTTGATTAAATATATATATATATATATATATATATATATGAACTCGAATGAGTATCTGCTTGTGAAAATGGTTGGTGTAAGTAGATGAAAAGTCTCATATATAAGAATTTTGTCTGATACTCATTATAACCTCTTGGTTTTATGAATTTGATAAATTTTATGGTGAATTCTGAACTATGCTTCAGATGACAATTTCGCCTTCCTCATAAATATTTACATTTATAATGCTTTCTTCCTGCAGGCTCTTCATTTTATAACATTTTATGCACCTCTATGGGGTGCGATTCTTTTCAACGGCATCACCTATTTTCAAGTGATACGCATGTTAAACAATGCCGCTCGTGTATGTTATCATCTGGATCTCTCTTTTTCATGCCTTATTCCTGAGCTTGTGGGATTAGGATGGAGGTATATTGATGGTTTGTGTCTTTATTTGGCGGATTGAGTTCACACTGGTTTGAAACCTGTTTTTTCCAGATGGCAGTGGGAATGTCAGAGCGGACATACCAGTCAGATGCACAAATTAAGGTAAGTTTCTTCTCTATCCAACTTAATGCCAATGACATACGAAAACTTACAACCAGCTAGGCTAGTTAAAAAACATCCTCTGTAACTTACTTTATCAGTCTGCGTCCAGCTATTCACCTCATCAGGGACATTGATGGCACTATTATATACCATCATGCTCCCCTGAGGAAATACAGGAGGCAGAATCACATCGGAGCACTTGATATGGATGTTATGGTTGCTTAAGATGCCAATAAATTTGAATTTCCTCATATTTTGGAGCCCCCTGAATATGATGGGATGCATTTTAGTATGTTTCTACTTATGGACATAATTTCTTGTCTGTTATTGATTCAATTTAAAATTGTCTTTCTTTGTGAAAAAAAATATGGTGTTTGATTATCATCTTTCAATATTAGAGACATCGGCAAGTTTCTTGTTCTTCAAAGTCATTCTAATACCATTAGTATTCCTAGCACATAAAAACCAGCTGTTTACTGGCTTATTTTACCTGAATGGTTGCAATCAGAAGACTTAAAACTTATTCGGGAGTGCATGGTGCCAGGAAATTGAAGATTTTTCTTAGTTTTCTAAATTTCCTTGTCTTTCTGTGACAGGCACTTAATCGATGGGGTTACTATCCTCTTATTCTGATTGGGTCATGGTCTTTTGGCACAATTAACCGCATACATGACTTCATTGAACCAGGCCATAAAATCTTTTGGCTTTCTGTTCTTGATGTTGGCATGTCCGCGCTTATGGTAAATCTGCAATACTTTAAGAAGATTTTCTCTAACGCTATGTTTGATTCTTAGATTTTGGTAAGGAAAATAGGAAAGAAAATTTTTTCATTGTGTGAAATGATAGTACTCTTTGGTTCAATTTTTGATCACTTTCATTTTCCTTCTATTTTTCCTTACCAAAATCCTTGTTCCAAACATAGCATAAGAGTCTAATATCTTGCTTACCATATTTGTGACTTCCTATATCTTTTGTTTATTTAAGGGCCTCTTCAACTCGATAGCATATGGTCTCAACTCTTCAGTGCGGAGAGTCATATACGAAAGATTGGATCTGTAAGTGTTGAGGACATCTTTGCTAGAAAGCTACTCTGATCACCTGCTGTTCATCTTCTGCTATTTACTTTGTCTTATTTATACCTTTTTTCTGAAATTGCTGGAACCTCCACTACCACTTCCCTAAGAGAAAATGACAAGAAAGATTTCTCCTCTTTCCCCAACCAAATGCCCAACTACCGTAAACACATCACTAATTTGAGATACAATTGTTTACATTATCAGTTGAATAGAATTTTTTTCATCCACAACACCCCATCACGTGGTCGTATATTTTGCGCGTTTTGGGTGCATTTATCATTATAATTTTGTTTCACAGTCATGATTCCTGTGCATTTTTCAGGTTACCAGAAAGGTTTAGAAAATGGTTTCCTAAGAGCTTGAGGCCAAGAGGCCAGCAGCAAGAGAGTGAACTAGTTTCGTTGAAAATTGATGACGAGCAATAAAAGTTGAATCACGAACCTTACGTGCACATGTTTTAAGTAAGATTCAATTCTTTTGCTGAAGATTCTTAACCAGGATTAGAGACGAACCCTGTTTACATTCTACCATCAGTGAGATTCATTGATTAGTCAACTGATGCCGGCTTTTTGCACATTGGCGCTCCCATAGATGAATCGATGTTGTAACCCTGACCTACTTGATTCGTGTAGCTCTGGGTCATTTGCCTGTACAAGTATTGATGATATCTGTTGGTTGAATGGATCGTATTGCTGGAAATGGCTTCTAAAAGCCCTTGTACTCTAATGGCTTCTAGTGTGGCCAAGACTGATATTCTTGTGTTGTATGCCCGAGGAAGGGAGAATGTTGTCTTACTACTGTGTCAATTATTAGCCCACATTGAGTTTTGTGTTGGTTCTTTAGGTGTCTTGATATGTTCACAGCTCAGTACGAAAATCTTGGTTCTTTGCTTCTTTAGGTGTCTTGGTCTTCCATGTACATGCCAATTATTAGCCTACATTGAATACATACTTTTTTGCGTTGATTCTTTGTGTATTTTGATATGTTCGCAGCTCAATATGAAAATCTTGGTTCTTTAGGTGCCTTGCTCTTCCATGTACTAGCAGGAAATTGTTCATGCTATTCAGTTAGGTAGTGTCCAATTAGTTGTTTTAGTTGTTGGACTTGAATGTGATGATAGCAAGACGTGTTAAAATAGGCGAGGAGAGAGAGAGATAATAGGTGGGCCATGAATCGGTCTCCCAAGAATCAAAGAGGGTTGTGACTTTCATGCCCCTGTAAAATGTCATGTGCATCATCTTCGGAGATGACGATGATGATGATTCTCTTGTTGTGACTGTTGGTAAAATTGTTGTGATCTTTTTTCAGATAGTTGTTTGGTTGGTTTTGTTTGGTAAGAAGTGGACAAACTCTTTTAAATCTTGGCAAAATTATATTTTTAGTCCTCAAATTTATGGGCCTTCACGCATTTAATCTTGTTACTAGATTGATTTCAAATCTGGTCCTCAAATTCGCTTCATTTTTTTCTTTTCCTTCCCTAACACTCACTGTTGAAGAATATCGTTATTGACACACCGCAAAATGTCACTGCAGTATTATGATACTTAAAATTTGGAGGTGCTAACTGAAATATTACTACAAGATTATGTAATGATACTTACAAATTGGGATAGCTTATTGAGATAATTTAGATATTTTATAAAAGTGTCACATTATGTATGTCAAATTAGATTTTTAATTCAACAAATTCTAGTTGAGCAAATTTGATTTGGCAAAATTACCTTTCGAAAATACAAGATTTCATGGTACCTTTTATTTTCCCTGATTCCCTCAACATTTTGATATTCACTACTAAAAAAATGGATGGTAAGACACCGCGTAATGTTATTAGAAATAGATGTGGTAACACTTTTTAATTTTAATTCATAAGGGGTAACCCCATTACAAAATACGTTGACAGTAATACATGTAAAAGGACTTCACTTTCATGGCTTTATTGCATTTTTAGGACAGTTAAGATGTCACTTTTCGATTTGAGGACACTTTTTATTGGGAGTGGCAAATGTAGGATAGAAACTTTTTATTTTTTTGCAATGTAAGGACTCCAGCCAATTATGGCCGGAAAATGACACGTGGCGCACACGTTGTCACCCAAAAATGACATGGCACACACGTGACAAATGACATAACACACACATGGTGCACACATATGCATTTTCGGTGAAGACGTGTGCGCCACGTGTCATTTTCGGGCCAAAATGGTCAGAAAATTGACCGGAGTTCTAACAATGCAAAAAGATAGAAAGTTCATGTCCTACATTTACCACTTCCAATAAAAAATATTCTCAAATTAAAAAGTGTCATCTTAACAGTCCTAAAAATACAATAAAGCCTTCGCTTTCATTATCCACGCAAGGAATTGTACACTGCAAATTTATTCCCATTTTTCACGTTTTCCATTTTTCTAATAATTAAATCAGATACAGACAGAAAAAGTTGCTGGTTTTTTTAATTATTTTCTTTAATTTGCTTTCCCACGTACGTACTTTTAAGTTCACAACATGAGCTTGGTAAACATGATCATGTCACAACATGAATTTTGGAACATGATGTTTTTTGTAATGTACCTGAAGAACACAAAACCACAGAGATCAAAGAGATTACAAATACCCCCCCTAATATTTGCATTTGCATTACAAATTCCACCTGCTGATAAGGGATATCCGTAACACGGAGCTGAACAACAGGGTTGTGTGTAATTTTCACACCTGAGATTCTGCGAAGATGGAGCTAATCAAGGGGGCTTCCGCACGTAACTGACCCTAAATGTTTTTATCTAATTTATATCGATCCTATTATGAATATGAAAACGAGTTGTATTTTTATTAAAAACGAGACAAATAATCATATGAAACTTATACCACGAATTGTTGTAAATAGAAACACTAATTCATGTGCCTGTCTGCTACAGAATTATCAATCCGGTTTCAGTGTAGGAGATGAAAAATCAAGATATTTTTGCCTCTACAAACTTGTCGTGTTCCGAATTCAAGATAAGAAAACAACCTTTTTTCTGCATTTGAGATTGTTTAATATTGAAAGGGTCATCTCGGGTTGTCTCAATCAGAGTCCCACAGATTGAGACCAGATATTTTTCATGGCACCACTGCCTCCATCTTTTGCATCCAAGGAAAAAACACACACAAAAAAAAAGAAGGTAACAAAATCAACCCCTAATATCTACTGTTCAGAGGCTGATTCTCCGCATCGTGCAGTTTATGGGGATAGACGCGGCAGAAACTATAGTTCGGGAGTACATTCTCCCAAGAACACGTCGGAGGTGAACACACAGAGAGACATGTTAACAAATGTAAAAAATTTTAATATGTCTTTTGTAATGATTTAAACTTTTAAATGAGAACTATGCTAGATATTCAAATGACACGTTGGGCAAATATCATCATTTTAAGCTTTAACTACTGAGAACTAATCGATTTAGCGTGAAATTTCATTATTTAACTCATTTATCATACTCTTACCCTACAAAGACAGTTAAACGACGCTGCATTGGTTTGAACTGAGATTAAGCATACTAAAGAAGAAGAAAATAGACATTAACAACTTTTGATAACCAACAATGTTGCATTAATCAAATCATTGTCGTACTACAAATTTGAACACAACATTCTTGAATTATTACATACAAGAATATTAATACTAAACTCAAGCAAATCTATGTTACAAAGCAAACAATTACTTAACCAACACTTAGCTCAAATTCAAGAAACAATCAAATTCAACTATCAGAAACCAACTTTTTTTTTTCTTTTCTTTTTCAATCACCCAATGAAGGAAAACAGCTTTCGGATCGAGCCAAACAAGGCTTCCTCATCGGGCTGGGCCCTCGGGGCGAATCCAAGCTCCTCAAGACCAGCTGTTTCACAGCAGAAATCAACTCTTCAGTAGGATTCTTAGGCGGGCTTAGAGCCCGAAACTTCTTGCAGAAGCTCATGTGCTGATTCAGAGCCTCCTCTTCATTATCAATCCTTTCATCTGATCTCAAAAGCTCATCCTTCACGGCCTCAGCACAGAGCCCGCATATCCACCGGCCCGAATAACGGTCACGGACACGCTTTATGTACTCCTCCGTGTACTCCTCCGTCAGCCCGCAGCACTCGCATTTCGCAAACGCGACATCACTTCCCTTCAACATAGCTGCTGATGCTTGTGCTTGATGAGCAATCTCCATAGATACTGCTCAAAAATTGAAACTTTAAGAAATTTTAAACAGTTATATACAAAAAAACACTAACGGATACCACAATTTAATTCTATTGAATTCAAAAGCGCAACACGAAATAAATAAAGGGGTCTTTAATGGCAATAATGCAGTCAAAAAAAATTTAAAAAAAATCTGAGGGAGATGTATAAATTTTTCACCTGCTGTATTAATGGCGACCGATAAAATCTGGCTGAAATCTTGAAAACCCACTTGATTTTGAACCTGGATTTAATAATTTCTTGATGGGTTTTTTTTTTTTTTTTATCTTTCTTTCTCCCACTCTCCTTCTTGTTCAACAATCTCTCCGCCGATTATCAGAGGCTTAAATATCATATACATTTCAGAGAGCCCCTCTTGGCTCTACTCTTCTTGATTGATTTTGTGCTTTTGTAATTCTACTCTCAAACTACAGATATGAACTCAATAGATGCATATATATATATATATGTGTGTGTGTGTGTGTGTGTGTGTGTGCAGAGGAGTGAAGGTTCAACAACTTACCTTCTTCAATATTTCTTCCATTTGCTATTGCGCGTATGCACAGTTCACTTCTACAGATGCACACACACACACAGATATATCTATATATATGACTAATTATATATATGATAAAATTAAAGTTGGAAAGATATTATGAAGTCTTTTTGCAAATTTTGCAGTGTTAGAACGTGATTAATATTGGAGACAATGATTGGCGAGCCACCGTAAATCTTTTTCATGGTTTAACGGCTGTTGGGCCGAGCTAGGATCTGCTGCTTCGTGGGCAGAGGAATATGTTGCTCCCGGTATCTTGGCTCTTGATCTTGCGCGGATGGGATTTGCAAATCGCGATCAATGCGTTACAGTTTGTTTGGTGATACTCTAATGTATCTGTTATTGAGTTTTTTTTAAATAATTCATCTTGATATGGCTAGAAATAATGAATCTTTTTTTAAGTGTAGTATTGATATGGGTAAAATCAACGATAAGGTTGAAAAAGTTAATTTTTATGTTTTTTTAACAAAAAAAAAGATAGAAAAATAAGAAGTTGGAAGTAGCTCTAAACGAACTTTTTATATGCTTCGTAATATTTTTGTAATCTATGTTTAAGTCGATTGTGTTGTATTTAAGCACTTTTCAAAAAATAGTCGATCTATTTTTTTTTCCCACTTTCACTCCTTTTTTCGAATATTCATAATGTTTATAATTATTTGACTTTTTAACAAAGAAAGTTTTTCCTACAAGTTTAACTTTTTCAAAAATAAAATTGTTAGCGAATATCCTCTAAAAGTAAATGTTCAATAAAGTATAAACCCTTGCTAAGTTCTGGTTGATCTCGGATCCCCAAATTTGGGTAACAAAGGTACAAGACGATAACATGACAACCACCAATTTCATTATTATAAATTGCTTAAATTTCGACTCAAGAAAGAAACATTTACAAATCATTCCGAATTTTATTTTGTTATATTTCTTTCATTCTAAATTTTGATTTGAGTATCGAAAAGTAAACATTTATCTTTTTTTTATTGTTTAATTGACTGTTTATCAACAATATTTTTCATTTTTTCAAAACATGATCCGAAGTATCAATCTTATTGGATATAATGCCTTTCAAAGTTTACCATTTTTTCTTTTCATATTTTAAGATAAAGTCTCATTTTTATAGTTAGATCAAGGTCCGGATAGGATCTGTTATTTCGTATCATATATATAAAATTATTTTCCTACTTAGGCAATACCTGAATATTATTTTTGATCGATAAATTAAATATAATAATATTATAATTCTATTCTTTTATTTTTTTTTTTTCGACGTTACACAATTGAATAGGATGAAAATTTTCATGTCGAACAGTATTATTGACGTAGGATGTAGCATAGACCTCTGTACAGCAGATTAAAACTAGTCAGTGGCAGTGCCAGCTGTGACGGCGACGCTTTGTGGGGTCTCCGGAAAAAAGAATGGCCTACGTGTTTTTTTTTGGCAGGTGTGGGGCCAACCACTGTGTCTATTGCTGCGACAATGTGTGACCCTCCGCTGGTAAGGTTGAACCATGCTATTTCTAGGGCTCTTTTGTTTTTTATCTGAAAATTACATTTTGGATCAAAGTAGATCTTTATTGGGCACTTTTTCACAAATTATGAGCTCGTATAATGGGTTTTTTTAAAAGAAGAAAAAGTAAATTTTTTTTAGAAAAAACACTTTCGAACAATAACGTATATTTGAATTGATTTTTTTTTAAATAAAAGTCAGAAGAAAAAAATGTCGAAAAAATGTCTTTTTTTTAGAAATTATTTTGAATATTTTAAATAAAAATACTTTTAATTATTATATTCAAATACAAAATTATTTGATTTGACAAATAAAAGTTCGAAGCATCGCCCAAAAAGCATTTTTATTTTTTCAAATCCATTCAAACGGGCCATATATTTGCTCAAGCATATAGATTTCTGTTCTCTCTCTACTTGTTTGTTTTTTTTGTTTTGTATTTTTTATTATTTATTTATTTATTTTTTACAAATAACTGGAAGAAATATATATACAGTATTTTTACTCTCTACTAGTTAAAAAGTGAGTCTTTTATATTTTATGCTTTTTATGAGTATTCTCGGATGTAAAATTACACCGTGAGTTGTAGAATTGAAAAAAAAAAATTCCTTTTTATTTAAGAGAAAATGGTGAATTTATAATCAATTGGGAATCTAATCAATTGATAGTATTGGATACATCATATGTGGCAAAAATGAGATTTAAAGATTGTTTCAATTGATATTTTTAGTTTGTTTTGAAAAACTTTATGTGATTACGGGTTTTACAGTAAATATATATATATATATATATATATATATATTGGTTGGTTTTTGAGTTATTTTGATGGATATCAAATTGATGTATATAAATAATTTTTTTTGTCTTAACCACCCGATTCCGGCTCATTGACCGACTAATTCGGATCGGGTACTGCAGAGGCCTATTAAGGGAGCGACCTTCTCAACCCAATTACTCCATTCATAACACCAAAATTCGAACTTTGGATGCTGCTTAAGGGATCTAGCGCGTCTTCCGCTTGACCAACTGGTAATTGGTAAATTGATATATATGATTAAATTATTTTAGCTTACGTTTGATTTGTTTAATTTTGATTAATCAATAGAAATTTTATTTTATTGAGACTATGATGGGAATCAAGATTCTAGATGAGCACACTTGGTCACAATCTTGTGTCCTTCCTTGTTGGTCGCCTTCTTAAGTGCCATGAGAATAACTTGTTTAAGATTTGTATATGCGCTTTTATTTAGATTTGGAGTTAAAAAAAATTAAATTTTGTAGGTCGAATCAAGCTTTTTGTTAAAAAAAAAGAAAAAAAACAAACTCATTAGTTTAAGAATATATTATTGTTCATTTTAGTTTTCGATATATATAGAGTGCAAATTACGTCTGCACCCCTCTAGATATGATGTAATTATAAATTAGTTCTTATTATTTAAAAAATTACAAATATCCCTTGAGATGTGTGTTGGCTTAACAAAATTCATCATTCATCAAGACATGATGTGATTGCGAATTGTGTTTCTGTTGTTTCATGCGGGATTTTGAGATGTGATTCACATAATTTTGACAAATTCAAAATGTAAAAGTTATATATAAAATCAATTTCATAGCAAAAGTAGTGGCGATATGAGATTATAGATAATGATGTAAGTTGGTGGTTATGGCGGTATAAAGTAAAATTATTTTGCCATTGTTAATCGAATAACAAATTTGATAGAGAGATTTTGTCAATCTCATCTCTTCGTAATTGGATTAACTATTATGGTTGCAGAAAAGTTATTTTATGGATATTTCTATTGATATTTGTAAGAAGGTCCTAAACCTCAATGGGATATTCGTAATTTTTAAAATAATAGAGATTAATTTGTAATTATACAATACCTCATGAGATGAAAAACGTAATTTGCCCATATATAATACTAGTATTTTGTCCAAGGCACGGAAAATAAATATTTTTAATTTTCATTCATATATTTTTATAAATGTGTATTGTACTAAATATTGTGATAAAAATAAATCAACTTTTTATATCGCATAAACTGGTAAATAAAAATATTAAAAATTTATTTAGAGAGTGTTTGGTTGAACTTATAAGTTCATCAAAACATCCAGCTTATAAGATGTGGCAGAATGCTTTGGCTAAACTTATAAGCTCTTCAAAATATTTTTATAAGATGTTTGAGAGTTTATAAAATGGTACAAAGTGTTTGATAAAAATTTTGGAGGGGGAGCTAAACTCTTCAAATAAAATGTTTAAGAGCTTATAAGCCATTTTTTAAAAAATAAGGAGGTGGCGACTTACTTTTTAAAGACCTACCAAGCTCCTTTATTTTCAACCTCTAAAACACTTTAGTAACTTATTTTTAAAATACAACCCAACATCTTATAAGTTCCTAAAATATCTTACAAGATGTTTTAAATAAGATTAGCCAAACAACCTCTAAATTTTAAGGGAAGGGAATTATAAGCTTGAAAAATAAGATATTTAGGAGCTTATAAGCTATTTTAAAAAAAGTAAGGATGTGCTTACTTATTTTTTAAGATCTACTAACATCCTTTATTTTTAACTAAACTAATTACAATATTGTCATTACTAATATCTTATAAGCTAACACCCAACTTATTATTCAAACGTTTTAATAACTTATTTTTAAATAAAGTCTAACATCTTATAAGCTCCTAAAATATTTTATAAGACGTAATAGCTTATAAGATGTTTCAAATAAGTTTAGTCAAACACCCTCTTAATTATAATATGATCAATTTCAATATTAATTTGGTATGAGTAAGACACGGAAGTTTTTAGAATCTTTATATAGAGTTAAGTGATAAATAATTTTATTTATTAAGATTAAAGTAAATATAAATATCATAAATTCAAAAAAAATTATGATTTTATTTTGTTCAAACTTGAATCCATCTCATTTGACATATTTGATAAATAGTTGATTCGTTTGGATAAATATGAATAACAAAATACTTATTTAAATTCATATAAAAAACATTTTAATTTCATGCATGATGAAATAAAAATAAATGAGACTATCCACGTAAGCTCTTATTCGAACAGTTTAAATGTTTCTAAATTTTATATATTATAATTCAGTTAAAAAATGAGAAAACAAGTGATATCCGCATCAAAAATTTCTCCTGGCTTAGCCCCTCTTGTAGTTTGGTTGCAGCTTGCATCGTGCAATATAACTTTACAAATTACTGATGTATTGTCAGTTATTATAATTATCAATAGTCAAATTTGACAATTTATACTATTTTATTATATAAAGAGATAATATCATTTAATAATTGTCTTTAAAATGCCAATTTTTTATTATCTGCCATTTTTTTGTTATTTTTACTTTCTCTATCTCCTCTTCTCTTACACGTCTTTTCACTTACTCTCCGTCTCTCTCCCCGTTCAATACTCTCTCATCTTTTAGTATTCTTCACTACAATTTTTTTTATTTTAAATTATTTTATGTTTATATATCATTGATTTTATAAATATATTAATAATTAAAAATATGTTGATAGTATAAATGCTATCAAAGTTTATGTCGATTAAATTATACACACACACACACACACACTATAATACACATACTGAGTGTTCTAACATTGTTAGTTGTTATAATCATTGATGGTTATATCCAATGTGGCATAATTTCGACCGAACCTCTCGACCGCCTTTCTTGCGACAAGCACACTAGTTCCCTCGATCGATTTCCTTTGAGACCTTTTCGATCGGATATTGTATACCGACTGGCTTGGCAAACCCTCTTTACGATGAGCCCGGCAAGACGATTTTCCTCTGGATCGAACCCAGCTCCTCTGCCCCCCTGGTCGATTGCATTGTCGATTAGGGTCATACCGGATTCAACAGATCTCTGTTGGTATTAAATGCTCAATCAGACCGGGTATGGGGGTGCCATCAAATCCCATGCCTCATTAAATGGAGTGCCAACCAGTACCTACGGACCCTACCACTAGGCTCGTAGGTCATCCACATTCACCCTCAACGACCTAACTGGCCTAGTGAGCCCACAGGAGCACGGTCTACCTGGATATAGTATAAATACTCTCGCATTTATGGTAAGAGACATGCATTAATTACTCTCAGCACCCTTACTCTGTTCAAATCTCCTCAAAAATCGATCAACTGACTTAAGCATCGACGGATTTTAGCCGGGGCCCATCTCGACTAGCTCACATTGTCGTTCCCTTGTTGCAGGTTAACTTCTTGTTCAAATACATTCGCCTATATACTCGATCAGAGTAACCGACCGTGATCGATCAGCTTCCGAATTCGACCCGCATCAATATCCATACAATTATTTCAAAGAAAAACCAACAATTGGAAAGTAGACTTGATTGAAACCCTGAATTGAAAAATTAAAACACGTAACTGTATTCTGAAATATGAAAGTCAAGAAGGGATAATTATATACAAGCACCTTCCACTCGATTTTAATAATTCACAATAGAACACATATACTTAAGATTAGCTCTAATTATTCCGAAAGTATATAAAAGTTAAGCCAAAATTGGTCTAAGAGTAGGTCTAAATTAAATCAAATTCGCATTAAAATTTATTGTCCTCCATGATAGTTTTTTTTTTTTTTTTTCCATTATTCATATCTGATGTTGCCAAATGTATCATTATCATTGTGTAAAATTTATCTTTGCAAGTGGTGTTTATTCAATAATTTTTTGACTATCAATAGTGTCGGTAAAGTTACAAAATTTTATTGAATGTGTGGCCATTTATTTGTTTTTAATGATGCGATTTAGATTGTCGGTACTTGATTTAATAAATTGTTGACTAACTATTCATAATTTTTGTTATTTAAATAAGACCGAACGCCACTAATAATCCCTAAAATTTAATATTAGAATCATTATAGCTCGTAGTATTAAAATCATCATGTTTTGATTATTTATATCATGAATAAGTAATACTGTGATTCTTTTGGTAAACTTTCTAGTCAAATTTTATCGAAAAACACTTACTTAAATCAGATTTTTATCAATTATTGTTTAAAATTGTATTAAAATTAAAGATAGATTGACTAGTGAAAACTAATGAAAAATACTCTTCACAAAATCATTTTTGTTTTTTGCTAAAATTTTGCTGAAAAGCCCATCAAAAGAATTAAAGTATCGTTTATCAATAATATAAAGGATCAAAATATGATGATTTAAATTTTAATCGCTAAATGATACTAACTTAAAACTTTAGGAATCATTAGTTACATCAATTTTTTCAATAATTTTGATAATTAATAATTGGGTATACATATAATAAATACACATCAAGAGGATAACGAGTCGTAGGAAAAAGAGTTTTGTCACATGTTGTTTCAATATCAGTCCATATTAAGGTACTTTGTCCTTCAAATCATAATTAACAAGTAGGTAGATGGTTTGTTTCGTAAGGTAGATTAATGATGTTCGTACACTATATTAACTGACTGGCTCAATGAAAAGTAATGTCATATGTAGAAAAAGTTCAAATCTCCACAAACTACGATTAAACCAATTAATTATTTAATCGCTAACTATGAAAATTATCAGAAAATTTTCGTCCAAACTCAACTTAATTGAATTAATAAAAATTCATGGCGAGTGATTCAAACATATCATGCGATTGGTGTGTATATATACATATTAAAAATAATAACCAGTTGTATGTCAAATGATTGAAATCGATCAAGCTGAATTTGGGCTAAAATTTTTCTTAAATTACCCAAAGATACAATAATTCACATAAATGTGCTCATAAGAGGAGAAAAATGACAACCAAAAAACACACATATATTTTTTGTCAATAACCTAAAAACATATTAACAGGGGGAAAGGACAACCTTATTATATTTTGTGGTCTAAAAACTCAAAAAAAAAAAAAAAAGAAAAGAAAAAAACTCAAAAAAAAAGGTAAAGGGGCAAAATAGGAATAAGACAAAGAAAGAGAAGATAATATGAAGAGAGAGGAAAATGATCAGCTTGAAGAAGAGATAGAATCATAGATAGATATAGTCATTGGAGAGAAGAAAAAGATACATATCACAATCCAAGAACCCAAAAAATAGAAGGAAAAAGGAATCAAGAATTTCACTCTGTCTGGGTTTATATACTGATAAATACACAATCTTGTTGTCCCTCTTTCCAAAAATAAAAATAATTTTAGGTTTTAGCTGTGAATCCTTAAGAAATCCCCATATTTTGTGTGGTTATGGATGTGTTTGACATGGTTTCTTTCATCACGGAACTTCGCAAAGGTATATCCGCAGAACCCAGATCTTGTTTTACCTTTTTCTTGTTCTGTTTAAACAGTATTTTTGTTCCTATCTAATTTCTGGTTCAGATTTTGAGAGATCTATTGAGATAAGTTGTGTGATTGAACTTCAAAGTTGAGTTTTTTGTTTGGTGCCGTTTTTCTATTGCCTGATCTTTGTTTCGTATTGGGTTGCTGATTTTTTTAAAATTTTAGTTGAATTTTAGAAGAATTTTGTTTAATACAATTTACTGTGTTTGTTTCGTGAGTGCATGGATGATTAACTGCTGATGCTGAATGGTTTTGTTGTTTACAGATAATAAGGATTGAAAGTTTGTGGTTTTTTGTTTTTTTTCTGGATCTTTTCATTATTTCTTAGTATAGTAAGAATGATTGTGCGTTTAGGTTTTACTATATATGTGTTTTGTATGGTATCTGGGTGTGTATTTAATATGATGGTTGCTTGTACTAAATATGGTAGTTCAATTAACCTAATTCTCCACCTGTTAAAGGTTTGTAGGTTTTATTGTTTCACTTAAACTGGATATTTGTGTTAAATTATTTTGGCTGTTGCAATTTATCTAGACATGATTGCTTGTTCTTTTGACTTTTTTACCAGAGCCTGAAATTTTATTCATCATTAGTTATTGGTATATGCCATAATTTGATTACATGTCCCATTTTGTCCTGAATCTTTAGTGCTTGCAGTATCTTGAAATATGTAATGTTGAGGTTCTTTTTAGTATGTTACATCTTAACTTGGAATTAATTCATCTGCAGGGTTTGGCTGACACTTTTAATATCACAGCTTAAGCTACTACATATTGAAAGGTTTGGCTTTTTCTGTATAGACCTATTTCAATACCGATATAAAAGCCCAAAAAGGATAACTGAGAACAATGTACTTGTCGGGAAAGGGAGCTGCTTCTGGTGACAGAAAACTTACTGCTGCAAAGCCAACCTTGAATCCCAATGCCACAGAATTTGTTCCTTTCTCTCTCAGGTCACCTGCAGGGGGCGTTAGCAGCACAGAGACATCCTCAAAATTTGCTACCTCTGCAGGGAAAGGTATATTGGATAGATCAGAGTCATCTGTTTCAAATAATTCTGATGATGAAGCCCAGCAGTACTGGCGCCATCAGCTCCCAGATGACATTACTCCTGATTTTAAGGTCATGGGCTTAGATGATAATACTCAAGGGATCAACAGCTTATCATTTTCAAGCTTATCCTTGACTGATGTTAGTGAAGGTTCAAGATATTCTGCTTCAACAGGATTATCGCCTCGCCCTGTTAATGGCAATGGTTATTCTGAAAAGCTGATGTACCCTGTCTCATCCTATGGAGAATATGCGTCACCTACGGGGTTTCGTCCTTCGCCCCTCGCTAAACCTTGGGACCCACAACAGATTGTCAGCAACGACCAGCTTCTTGCTAGAGAAGGACCTGATAGTGGCAATTCAAGACATTCGTTCATGTCTGATATCTCTAATGAGCAATTATTTGTTGACAATCAAGATGTGAGCCCTCTTGAGTTTTTGGCTTCACAATTTCCTGGTTTTGCAGCAGAAAGTCTTGCTGAGGTGTATTTTGCCAATGCGGGGGATTTAAACCTGACAATTGAGATGCTTACTCAGCTTGAGGTAGGCAATTTCATCGGCATTGATATTGAATACCTTTTGGTCCATGGTGGATGTCAAGTTTGTTTTGGTTTTAAGAATTCTAACATGCTGGAAGTCTTTGACTTCATAAACTGACGTAACCCACAGCAGTAAATAGATCCCATTCTATGTTGGTCCGAGAAAACTAATTTTGGTGTTCAGTTACCAAGGAAAATATCGGACGAAGGAGAACTTCAGAGAAAATGCATGATTGCGTTGGGACCCAGGGGTTTGTTGCATATATTTGCTTTTGAGAGACATAGGAAAAAATATCCGTTTGTAGTATAGAAATTGTGATATGCATCACTGTTAGTCACCTCTTCGATATGATTTGCACTCTTTCACACAATATATTGCACGTGTTGTTTCAGCTTCAGGTTGATGGCGGTTTAAATCAGGCCCTGAATTCAAAAACCTTGTCTGCTCCAAATCTTAGTGCAATGGATTTTCCTGCTCTTTCTGTGAGAGATGGTCAAAACGATTTGGCAAAATTTACTGGCGACGGTCTCCATCAAAATGGTAGTCCATATCAATCTCCCGAAAAGCAGAACTCATTATTATTCAGATCCAATTCCTTCATTCCATCAAGAGGCGCTACAGATTTTGCTTCAGCTGTAAGAAAAATGGCATCTCAAGATTCTAGCAGCATCTGGAAATATGACAGAAATGGTTCTTCAGACGCAAGTGTTGGATCCAGTAGAAGTTCACATGTTCTTGCAAGCTCGTATAACAGCGGCCAGGGCAGGTCTGTATATGGTGATAGGTTGCAAAGTCGAGGATCAGCTCATGCATCTCCTGTGTGGCTTGAAACTGGAGAAGCAGTTGGTAATGAACTTTTAGGAAATAGATTTAACTTTCTGTCTAAAATTCTAATTGTGGGAAAATGATTTTTTTTTTCAAGTGTATATGCTTTAACTTTGTTGAGCTGGCAGCAAATATGTACTCTGAAATGCGGGAGGAAGCTCGTGATCATGCACGTATTCGTAATGCATACTTTGAGCAGGTATGTTTGTGTATAAGGTTGGAAAATGAATGAAGGCAAATTTGGCAAACAAAATTAGTTTTTGATTTTTACTTATCTACTTATATAAGAGAATTCGAACTACTTCTGTGGAGAAATTTTTTTGGGGAGGTGGGGAGTGATAGAATCTGGACTGTTTTTTTTAAAACTAATTTTTAAATGGATTCCTTACGTACTTGTATTGGCTTCTTTTGAGGGATAAAACCTCGTGCCATCAGGGAGTAGATGTTGTATTTAAATATTTCATTGTAAATGTATATTGTATTGGTGAACTGCATTTTGCTTCCCTTGTTTGATCGTGTCCGGGATATTCCATGTGAGACTAGGCACGGCAAGCATACCTCATTGGCAACAAAGCGTTAGCCA
Organism: Petrea volubilis; assembly: GCA_026212405.1. Classification (NCBI taxonomy): domain Eukaryota; kingdom Viridiplantae; phylum Streptophyta; class Magnoliopsida; order Lamiales; family Verbenaceae; genus Petrea; species Petrea volubilis. Next base: position 11,925,365 of record CM047879.1, read on the forward strand.
AGGAGTTGAGCATTAAAGGACAGTTGCACAACATGCAGATGAAAGCAGCTCATGGCAAGGCACAAGAAACTATTTTCCGTCAGAGGTTTGTTTTCTTGTGCCCTGATTGTAGCACTGAAAACTTTATTCATGTCAAAGCAATAAACATTAGCCTTTTCACATTGTAAACATTTCAATTCCATTCCTCCTAATACATGTTTTTCGCTCCATCACTCTTATTGTTTTTTCTGGTTTTTGCAGGAATTCAGACATTCAGACGAATGGCAGAGAAAGAATGATCGACCTGCATGGACTACATGTGGGCGAAGCTATTCACGTTCTCAAGCGTGAGCTGGCGGTGTTGAAGAACGCAGCAAGATCAATGGACCAGCGCATGCTTGTTTACATATGTGTGGGGACCGGTCACCATACGAGGGGTTCACGTACACCAGCTAGACTCCCTACTGCTGTCCAACGATACCTGCTAGAGGAGGAGGGCCTTGACTACTCTGAGCCACAGGCAGGGCTCCTGCGAGTCGTGATATACTGAGATCAGAACAAGGTATAGGAGATTTTTGACACAGGATATCTGAAAAAAAACGGAAAAAATCGAAAAATCTGTTGTATCTGTAAATGGGTAAAAAATGTAGGATACTTCTGCAGATGGGCAAATGGTAAAAAAGAACAAAAATAAAAAGAAAGGATGTTGAAGGGGGTCGAGGAAAGCAGATGTCTGTACCATTACACTGTGTAGTTGGCCGAGGTTTAGACGTATGTTTTTGTAGCTGTCGTTGTCTTCGAATCGGCCTATTTTTGTAATTTTTGTACCCTTTTTTCTTTTTTTGGTTACATTTTTTTGTTTAATATGCAGGTGTAACTGAATAGAATTCTCTCAGATGATATAGCTCAAAATTTCTCCAGTCTTTTTGTCAAATAGTCGTGGAAAATTACACATGCACCCCTTGAGTGTTCGTGTAGATGCGTTCGGACCTCTTGAGGTTTGTGTACCAACAGAAACCACCTTTTCGTAAACCCTCATCCTACATTTACAGCATCTTAACGATGTCGGTTGGGGTGCTTTTTGTAATTATGTAAAGCATTTGAACCAAACGTAAAGGGTGTAAGTGTAATTATTCCATATTTTCGTGTCGAAAACTGAAATTCTTGGATGGATATAATGCAATACATTAGTCTGTACGAGATTGTGAGATCATGGGTTGCTTTTTAGAAAATTGAAGTGCCCAAGTTATGGTTTGTACTAAAATTTTATTTAGTAATTCTACAAGATTCTTAAATGTTTTGTATTGTTCATATACTGACCTGTAAAGAGACCAAGAAAACGCATGGTATGTTTGGTTAAGTTCCAGCATCATTCATGGATGATGGATGTGTACGTCACATGAATTAGAACATTGATCATTAAACATTTGTTTCACAAGTGAGGTTATTGTTCTTATTTGCACATAAATAATCATGTAACACCCTGAAATGTCAGTTACATGTGCTGCACTTGTCCGTCCCTAAGTAGTGTTTGGCCTTTTTTGGTGTCACAATTTACTAAAAGGATCTCATAGTACTATTAACAAATTTTGGGCTTCTTAGAATGAAAAGATATTTCGGGGCAACTTTGCTATTCTTCTGTAATTAATCAACTTGAATCTTCTATTTAGTGGACCAATACATGACCTGTATATTGGCCCCTCTCTCTCTCTCTTTTTTTTTTTTTTTTTTTTTTTTTTTTTTTTAAGAGGATTTTTGCTGGTTCTTTAATTAAACCACACGAGACATGACCTTGAAAAAGTATCGTGAAGTTCCGTTGTTCGTTTAGTCGTTGACCTATCTATGTTTCTAGCCCAAGAACACATTCTTTCTTTAGCTGTACAGAGACTTTTGAATTGTGAGATACCATTACGAGCTCAATATATACGAGTGTTATTTCATGAAATAGCTCGAACTTGGCCTTGTTGTCATGCTCACTGCTACTTACATATGAGACATAGCTAGCCGTCCGTTTTCTCCCATTCAAGCCAGCAAAGGTAGATGAAAAAGGGAGGGGAGGGGGGTGTTGGGAATAAGCTGAACAAACACACACATCCGTATCATGTATTGGTAAATATACTATATGTTACGTATTGATAAATGTAATAGAAAATGTAAAAACGTAGTGAAAAGCAGAAGATGTAAAATCGTTGTATCATTTTGGATCATTCTAGCCAACTTGGCAAGCATGAATTGAGCATTCAGAAATAAGTCACTGAACAAACAGATATCTTGGCAGCTGATAAACCATGGTGGAGAACCAGTTGAAAATAAGAAAATGTGAACGGCACCGTGTTAAGTTCAAACAGACATCGTCGATCATTTCAGCTTAGCTTTCGAAGAGCTTTTCAGAGGCTTTGACACGGGTTGAGTCTGGGTGCTCCTTAGGACCTTCTTCGTATCATATTTTACCGACAAGAAAGCACAAAGAACAGCTACCAACATCGTTGGGTAGACGAACACTGCTTTAGCTGGATCCGTGTTCACCGGCTTTCCCAGAATGCCCTCCTTGACGAGACCCCAGACGACTAGCAGAGTCCCAAACATGCTCATCCTCCCGGGTTTTATGATACCGGCCAAGGCACCAGCCACACAGAAGTAACTTCCAGCAAGAACCTGATAAAAATAAATTAGCAGAACTTTTAGGACAAGCCACAAAACAAGAAAAAGAGGGTAATAACATGTAAACAATTCAATGAAAACTTGAAGAGTTTATAGATTTTCAGTGGCAGTATAACAGAACAAGGGTATCCGCTTTTAGTTTTTTAAAGATAATTTCAATGCTCCCGCCTGTACCTACCCACAATTATGATGTACACGCTTCGTTTCAAAACTATACATACCTCCCCAGCAACTTATCTCCATTGTATAGTCACTAACTCCACCGGTCATTACAAATTTAATAACATCACTAAATGAACTTCTCAAATCGCCCCTATGTGCTGTGGATGTCGTTATCCAAGTATTTGACAGATTCTGTTAGTTTGAATCAAATTTTGACTGTCAGCCTCAGAGGGACGATTTAAACTTGAAACCGAGAAGGAAAGTTTATATATTCATATATAGTCCCACAAGATTATGGTGTGATTGCACATAGAAAGAGTGACCCAGCATGTATCATTTGAGTGGTCGTCCCACTAAGCCAAGAAACCACACAAACACGCCGTGTTGAGAACACAACTAACTATTACAATCAAGAATCGTGCAGTAGAATGCTCGACTGGACAAGCAAAAATGTTTAATCCAATGAAATTTATGAGTGTGGAAAAGGGAGAGAAACGGGAAGCAAAGAGATACCTCCAAGCGCTGTAGGTCGACTACAGCAGAGGCCTCTTTTATGTCAGTCAAGTTGTAGATGTTTAGCAGATTGTTCCAGCTCGGCACAGTCATGTTATTGATGAGGCCATTTACAATGGCTCCCGGATAGAGAAGGCCCTTCACAACTGCATGAGGAAACACCTCACTAGCAATCAACTGCGAAGATGTGACCTCAACAGGGGTTGTGCACACACCGGATCTACATTGAATCCTGAGAAAAGCATGGAAAATGAACAGCAGAAACCAATAGACAAAATGGAAAACAAACATTCTTGTTTGTATGACAAAATGTGTTTCGTAGATTTCACTTGCTTCAAAATTATGCACACAACAACAACAGCGAAAAAGAAGAAAATGCTATGGCTAATCAAGAACAAGATTCAACCAGAAGCGAAAGAAAGAAACAAGTTCGTTTTCATAGACTTCAACTGTTCAATTGACAACTAACTTCAATCAACCAAGTAGATCTGTAAGAAATCTTCATGCATAAAAACATGAACTTGTTTTCGGCCATCATTGATATGGTTTCAACTTATTAACAAATTTTATCATTATAGAGTCATTTTTGACCTCTACCCATCAACTCACATATTTGAGCTCATTAACAAGAATCCATCTTAATTAATACGATCTCTGGACTATGTTACACAAACTCAGATCTTAGCTACTACAACAAATAAGTAGAAAAACTCAAAAGCACTTGAAAATTTTAATAAATTATGATGCATAAGCATACATTCCCCTCTTAGAACATTGAAGAAATAACAAAAAAAAAGAAAAAGAAAGCATATAATGAAAAAGGAAGCAATCATTTCTTTCCAATTTAGATTAAAAATTAAATAAATCAAAACAAAATCTCAAAGCTCGAAAATTTTAAATATTTCAGCACAAATAAAGGCCAGCCCAGATGTTCAAACGTGGCGGGTTCACAGCTCAGCCAAACTAACACAGAATTGCGTACTGTAACCAATCAAGACTTCATTTCTATGGTACTATCCATCTAAACCTTCGACAAAATGAAAGTCAAATATGCAAATCTTTGTCTTTAAAGGGTTACCTGAAAAGGGGCACCTGAAGAACGATGAGGGCCAAATATATGCGACAAGCGTATTTCGATAGGTTGCTCCACTTCCCTTTTGACGAAGCTACTGTTGTCGCAGTATTCGCCATTGTAGTGTGGACTCGTTTGAAAAGCCACAATGGCCGACGATAGCAACCGAATGTACATTAAATTGCTGTTTGAAAAGCAAAGTTGTTGGACACTCATAGCTCCTCCAAGGCCCGGGAGAAGTTTGAAGCCCAGTTCAATAGGATGGATTTTGGCCACAAGAAAAGTCTAGTAAATGGTGACTTTGGATAGTGGTCATCAAATTTCAATCCAAAAAGATGTTTTTGTCTCTGTTAATTTTCAGATTTTAGGCCACAAACGAAAAAAGTTGCAGGAATTTTTTTTTTACTTCAAAGGGTCAAAATAGACAATTGCTAACAAAAATGGTGTGTGACCTTATTTCAAATAAAATGCATATCATAACTTCCACCACATTCCACCTTAACATTGCACAACATCAAACATATATGCACATTTTTTATCAACATCTCACCCCACACCGGACCAGCTGAAATTAGAAAGTCAAATCTTGACTCTTGATTAAAGAATGTCCGGGAGCTGTTTTATGCGCTTTTTAGTCATCTTAACTTGAAATCGTGTGTTTGGTCACACAAAGATGAAACTACAATCAATATATGCGTCTTTAGCTTCGGGACTTCAGTTAAAATTTTGACCTCAACAACACCCCCCACCCCCCCTCTTGGTATGGCAAAATTTTTATATGAACCCCGTGTTTGAACCCGTATATGGATTAAATAGTTAAAATTATATTATATTTTGTATATTAATTTCTTTTAAATAAGTGAATAATTTGGAAAAATCTGAACAAATCGATAAATGCGTGAAACTCAAACTTGATGTATAATTTTTTTTTTTAATAAGAGTATAAATGAATTGTGATTAATCAAATACTCTCTCCAATCCCACATTGTTCATCGTTTTAGCATTAAATTTTTATTTTACAATGTCTATCATCCTAAAAAAAATAAAATATATTGTGTCTTTTCCAAATTTACCTTTAGTACATCATTAATATTCAAAGCTGTTGACGAGTAATACTAATATTTAATAAAGACAAATTTACCAAGAAAAATATACAAATTAAAACTATTAAATTCTCCTAAATACAAATATAACAATTTTAAACGACTGTTAGTATGAAAAGGCGGGAGTGTTTATCCAAAATTTAGGAAACTTTCATAAAATGTGACAATATTAATTTAAATGAATTGTTAACTCAAATGGTTAGTCAGTCGAAATCGAATAAATTTTAAATACTTTCATATTTTTATAAATATTTATTATTTCCCATCTAATTTTCATGTAATTTCAGAACTTGTGAAATGCTAAAAAGGAGATTCGAATATTATTCTTATAGTTGATAAAATAAATTTAAGAAACGATCTTTTAATAATCGATCTTCTAATCTGGGGATTTAATACTTTATTTTTCAATTACAAAAATACCCCGAGTGCCTAAAATGCGTTTTAAGCACTGATCACTAACAGCGTGTTCGCAACGTGGATATTTATTGTTGGAAATTAACTCAGAGAATAAGAAAAATGGCGTCAACAGCTCTAAGGATATCCATTACAGTCCAGTGTGCTAGTTCCAACAAGAAGCCCTTCTTCGCGGGCAATTCCAGGAGCACTTTAACCAAGTATTTCCGGCCGCCGCAGGCGCCGCCGCGCTCCGCCGTTCTCTGCTTCGCCAGCCGCCGCCGTGATAGGGCTGCCCCTTCTGTCACTTCCAAGAAAATCAATAAGGTATCAAGATTTTTGTATATTTGGTTTTTTGTTGTTTGGGGGGAGAAAAAAGAGACAGAGAGTGAAAGGATAACTGGGCTATTGATTTTCTTTGGAGCCCACTATTTTTGTTTCCCTTTCAATTGTTTATTATGTGCTGGAAATATTTAGAGGGGGAAAAATCGAATCTTTTATGTTTGTGGTGCATTTGTGCTTTTATGTATGTGTTATGTTTCGTATTATGCGATTGCAGTTATTTCCTATTTTTAGGTTCTGTTGTTTGTGCTTGTATGTGTGTGCGCGCGCGTGTATCTGGAAGTGTTGTACCAAGAAATGGTTTTATGATTAGAGTAATTTACTATCATTGGTGTGTTATCCATGTAGCGTAGAATAGTGTTGGTTTATAGGTAGATGAAAGTGTTATGCATGAGTAAAATCTCAAATCTGGTTGTTGTAGCATCAAAGATTTGTACTTTGTTTTCTCTGCAGAAAAAAGCCACTCAAAAAAATTTGGGAGAAAATGAAGATATAGATGAAGATGCTTTCGAGGCCCTTTTCCGGCAGCTTGAAGAGGATTTGAAAAATGATGAGTTACATGGTAATGATGGTGGAGATGATGATATAAGCGAGGGAGAGCTTGCAAAACTGGAGCAAGAACTAGCTGAGGCTTTGGGGGATGATGAATTAGTAGGGGCATTGGAGTCTGCTCTTGGTGGAGAAACTACGTATGAAGATGAAGAAGGAGAAAATGATATTGGAGATTATAAGGATGAATCTGAAGTTGATGATGACGATGAAGAAGAAGAATTGCCAGTAAAACTTAAGAGTTGGCAACTCAGGAGGCTGGCCTGTGCTTTGAAACAGGGCCGTCGCAAGACTAGTGTGAGTTTCACTCTACCGATACTAGATCAGTGGTTCTTGATGTTGTTGTCGTGACACTACTTATTAGATCTTTTGGCAGTTTATAAGTTGTAGTTATGTCTGGTAAGAATTAGAGCTTATAAGCTCTTTTAGTATAAGCTGTGGGGAGCTTACTCGTTTTGAGCAGTTTATGAGCTCCAAACATCTTATCTTGGTGCGTATAAGCAGTCAAAACATCTTTTAAGATATTATGAGGAGCTCATAAGTTTAACCAAACACTCTTTTAGTCTCAGCACCAAGCTTCTATAATTTAGAGTATTTTGAAATTAGGGTCCTTACTATTAGTTGCTTTATGTATTATGTACTAGTTCTTGCTATAAAATCATGGAGACGCACCAATCTTGTTGACGATTTATTCTTTCATGTTAAGACTTAGGAACCCCTTCTTCCCCCCTAATTGCTAGCTATGTCATTGTCAGATGTTCTCAAAACAGTTTTAGCTTTAATGACTTTTCAGTTAATGGCCGTTAAACAAATTTTTTGCTTCTGTTGCAGATCAAGCACCATCATACGTGTATACTCTTTCACAATTTCTCTGTTCTTTTTTTGGCAGATAAAAAATCTTGCTGCTGAGCTATGTCTTGATCGAGCTGTTGTTCTGAAATTACTTCGTGACCCTCCTCCAAATCTTGTCATAATGAGTGCTACTTTACCAGACAAACCTGTGACAAAAACCTTGGATCCTGTGGAGAAACCTGTAGAAACTGTTCCTTTGGAGACAGATTCACTCGCGGAGAAGCCTGAAGTTGAGGCGAAAGTGCCGGTTCATGTCATGCAAAGCAACTGGACTGCCCGAAAAAGGCTGAAGAAAGTACAAGTTGAGACTCTTGAACAAGTCTATAAACGAACAAAGCGCCCTACTGTAAGTGAAAACTACTTCAAAGGAATATAATGCAATCTTATATTGAAACAAGTAACCAACATAACAATAACTTTTGCATAATGGCTCTCAAGAACATCTAATACAAATCATCTTGTCATTTGTGCCTTCAAATCTTCGCAGAACGCGATGATTAGCAGCATCGTTCATGTGACGAATCTGCCTCGGAAAAGAGTTGTGAAATGGTTCGAAGATAAACGGGCTGAAGATGGGGTTCCTGAACAACGACTCCCGTATCAACGCTCTGCTCCAGAATCTGTATTTACCAGCTAAAATTTAACGGCCCATGCTTGTAAGACTGTGTTTTGGGACTTGCTTTCCTGGGGTGGTGTTCAAGAGTTTGAGCTTCTTTCCTTATCATCTCATACAAATATTATGGGAGACAGATATTAGTGCAGAAATACTGAGCTATGACCTCTTCTTTTGCCGCCCAACAAATTGCTCTAAGCATACTCGATGTATGTGCCAAATAGTAACGAGATGTAATTTCATTACATGTTCAAATTTTGACAGTATAAAGTACAAAAAATTACCAAATTTTTTAAATGAATATGAACATATATATATATATATATATATATCTGCAGGGAGCTCTTGAATAATAAAATGACATAGATATATTAAATTTGAATTTACTTTTCTAGAAATATTAGAATTAATCTTTATATATTTATGAAAAAATAAATAAATTTGCCTTTAAAGGAAAGTTACCGACTTTACCTCTTTGGACACAAACTGAATTTTGTAGATTGATGATCAAACGATACACGTGACAAGAATATCGCGAAATCTTTACTAATAATTGGAAAAAAAAAAAGAAATCAAGAAAAGAAGCATGATAACTGAATGGTGACAAATAGTCATGGAAAAATAAAAAGGAAGAAAATTCTGTAATTGCACATGATGGATTTATACTTGTTTAAAATCTATTATTTTTAGTCCGTTGTATTTTGATTTAATAGACATGTACCCTGTTTTTAGAAGTATAGCGAGTTTATCGCCAAAATTTGAATCCTTGACTGTATACGTATGTGGGTAGCGCACGCAATGCAAGCAACAACACCTTGATGGATTCTTCTGATATATTTTGATGGGACATAGGAACTTGAACGTCACAAAATTTACTATTTTAACAACTTATCTCATGGATGAATAGTGAGCCCATTGGATTCGTTTGGTTTCCAACATGTGTTAATTGGGACTTGTTTTGCAGCTTCAAATTAGTTGGAATGGGGCTCAATTGTTAGCGAAATTTGGTTTGTTAGATGGCATGAAAGCGTAGCCATGTTTCATATGATGTGTAATTGTTTGGTTCCCCTACATTACACCGGATTGAATGAGTCCAAAAGAGGAAATTACATATCTAAATTTGTCTTTGATTTTTTGTCGGTAATGTAATAAGCTATGGATATATAAGGGCCTAAATGTAAATTAATCCGGGACGAAGAGTAGTAGTAGGGATGCAAATGAACCAAGCCGAGTCGAGCCTTGGCCTTTTTTTCAGCCTTGAGCTCGACGAGCCAGGAAAAACAGGTTCGAGCTCGGGCTCAAGTCATGTTCAAGCTCGGCTCGTTTGGCTCGAATTTGTGAGTAAATTATAGGCTCGAGCTCAAATTTAAATATTTTTAAATATTTTATTATGTTTGAGCTGGGCTCGATATCGGGCTTGGACTCGAGATCGAGTTCGAAAATTAATATATTATTTATAATTATATATATAATTATATAAAAATAAAAATAAATATTAAAAAAAAAAGCTCGTGAGCCTACAAACAAGAATTACTTGGCTCGAAACTTATATAGACTTGACTCGAGCTCGGCTCGGCTTGAATTATTCGAATTCGAGCTCGAACCTTTATCAAGTCGGCTCGTTTCGTTTACATTCCTAAGTAGTGGGCTATACAAAATTCAATCTCAACCCTCAGCTGATATGGGAATCTCGAGATATAGCTAGTTGAGTGTCGGGTCGACCAAGATTATTAGACCATGACCAGCGTTGCTTGATTTATTCAACCAAATGACAAATTAGCCGAGACAAGAACCCCAAACGCCATTCTTTGTTACTCGTTAACTCCCTAATTCAATCAACGAAAGCCATTAAAACATAAACCGTCCCTCGTGCTTAATTATTGACAATTAGATCCTGCCTATGAGTAGATTTTGCTTAATCTAGTGCTTCATAATTTCTCAAAATCACCAATTATTCAACTATATAGACAATTAGATCCTAATTTTTGGTAGCTATTGTATTGACTAATTCTCTGTTATATATAATAATAATAATAATAATAATAATAATAATAATAATAATAATGATAATGCTATACAAGGAGTTACTTTTAACTTTTGCAAGTTCGGTATAGGTATTCCCAAATCTGAAACGAATCGCACTATTGTTTTATTTTCATGCAATTAATGGGTTCAATATAATTTTAGACAAATTCATTGTGGTGCACAGGTACGATATGTGGCAAGATTTATTTTCATTGTGATCTTTGAATGTATATGCAATAAATTATGGATAATTTATTAACGAATAATGAGCATCGAGTTAGGAGAACAAACACTACAAGAAACCTTCAATGATAAACCAATCCATAATAAATTTAATTTTTCTGATGGATTTTGTTTATAGCATGTCTATTAGTAACTGTCCTTTCAGTAATTATTTTTTTAATTCTATTTATAATAAATTATGTCTTTAATCTATCACAAATACTTAAATTTGTAACACAATTTTTCCATCACAAATTTTTCATTAATGAAAGAAGTGATTTCTTGTAAGGAAATACGATAGCCATTCCCGTGAGAAAAATAATACAATTAATGGATCCAAAACTGCATTGGATCAAATTTAATAGCTTCTTGAGTCTAACGAATTTTACTGATTGTAGTTCTAATCCCAATAAAATTAAGAATTGCAGTGTGGCGACTCTTGGGATTAGCTAGACGCGTCTCATGCCATCCTCGTTGCCATCCCCAACCAAATCAAATCTTTATTATTTTTGGAGTTAATTATAAAACCCTAATTGGCTCGTAAGAAAATTTGGAATGAAGCATCCTTTACATAGGGGCCTGAATGAAATTTCTCAAAAGTTAATTGCCTAAAATTAACATTTTCCATCCTCGGAATATAAGTTAAACCAGCACTTTCCAAAGCCTGACACACACAGACAGTGGTCTCAAATTAACGCCCCCTACTCTATGTCTCTACACCCCTCACACCGTCCGATCACATTTCGATCCGACGGATTAAATCTCTCCACGTTCCCACTCATTCCACCTTTGATATATCCGACACGTTGTGGCTCAAAACACCGCCACGCTCATCACTTGTTACACGTCCGCTCAAACTCAATCCAACGGATACTGTAACATACATTTTACGTCCCGCTACTTTTTTTCTTGTATCTGTGACGTCTAAAAAGACTAAAATATCTGAGCTTCATCTCTCTCTCTCTCTCTCTCTCTAAAACAATTCTGTGTTAGTGTGTTGTATCCCTCTTCCACATTCTTGTTTTGTTGTCTGCTCTCTCTCTCTCTCTAAAAGAATTCTATATTATCATCCCCTTCCACATTCTTGTTTTGTTGGCTGTTTTTTTTATTTGTAAAGAAAATGCAAGAGCAAGCTACAAGTTCCATTGCTGCCAACTCTTTGCCTTCTAGTAGTGAGAGATCTTCTAGCTCTGCCCTTCATGTCAAAGAAGGTCTCTTTCTTATCTTCTTTTTTTTTTACTTATTTTTCTGTCATGTAATCTTCAAGAAACTGAATTTCACAATGTAATGTTGCTTAAAAGTTCACATTTTTTTCCCTTTAAAGAACTACCGTTTTTTTCCCTCTCATAATGTTTCTCTTAATGGGTGTTTTTTTTTTTTTTTTTTTTTTTTGCATTAAAAAATTGATATCTTTGCATTCTAATGATACATTTTTGAAGTGTTTCCTCTTTAACTCGATAAAGGCATGGAGAGTGATGATGAGATAAGAAGAGTGCCGGAGATTGGAGGCGAGGCCGCCGGCCTGACCACCTCCGGCCGCGACGGTGGCTCAGCCGCGGGCCCGGCTCAGCCGTTGGCCGGCGGTTCGAAGAGGAGGGGTAGAAGCCCTGCAGACAAAGAAAACAAGAGGTTAAAAAGGTAAATTCAGTCAGGTCTATTCTCATCCACTTCATGACTTGTCCCCCTAATATCATTTGGGGACCCCTCAAAAGTGAAATCGGGATTCGGGTGTAGAGTTCTACCCATGCACAATGGATTCAAATTCAGTCATATATTATATGTATTTTATAAAAAATTTAATATATAATATGTGATTAAATTTAGACTGCAGAATATAATCATTCATTCGGTTCATAGAAAAAAAAAACCTCTCAAAAGTTGGGTTTGGAAATTGGATCAGTCATGCACTTGGGAGGATAGATGAGTACCCAATTGAATTTGTAATTGTTGAATCGAATATTATAATACAATATTTTATTTTTAATAATTTTTGATATTATCATATTCAATTTAATTGTCAAAAATATTAATTGGGCTATACCCACATGAGTAGTATGAATAAAACCCATGTGCTTGGGCTGTTTGTTTGCAATCTAATCCTCTATTTCATTTTTCGTTTCATATTACAAGTCTCAGTGTATAAAGATATTATTTTTAACACATTTGAGTTTAAATTTTCACGATTGGCGGATATCTGTGAAATGAAATAATGAAATAGGATAATTATATAGACGATCTAGAATCGATTGGGAAATTTTTGTCCGAACATGTTTAATTTAATGAATTATATGACAAGTATATTATCGTTTGGAAAATTTTTACGCAACCTGATTTAGTGGAATCCAGTTTCATTTGGCAATTGTATTGTATTTTTCGAGTAATTGGTAATTTTTCCTAGATTATCCACCAAGCAAATATAAAATACTTGTCACTTGATTAATATTAATTCGGTTGAATCCAGTGTGGGTTAGAATTTCCCATTGCGGCGACTTACATTGTTATTCAACAATCTTTCTAAGTGCACAAATTACAATGGAAAGTGTGATTCATTCATCACATGATTAGTACCGATACATTTGCAACCAGTCTGAGCTAGAATTCCCGAATGGATTATTAGGATTTTGTTCTTGGCAGTTATCTGTCAGGGGAACTTTCGTAACACTTGATTTTTTTGTGGGTGGGAAAGGTTGTTGAGGAACAGAGTTTCAGCCCAGCAAGCAAGGGAGAGGAAGAAGGCATATTTGAGTGAATTGGAGGAAAGGGCTAAACTGTTGGAAACCAAGAATGCTGAGCTCGAAGAAAGGCTTTCAACTCTGCAGAATGAGAACCAAATGCTTAGACAGGTACAATTTTTTGACCGATACTCGATTTCAAACTCGACTCAAGAATGTTCATTAAAAGACAGAGCCAAATATTTTTGTTTAGGGCGAGGCTGAATTTATATAAAAAAATTTTGGAAAAATTATAATTTTAAGACTGTGTGTTGTACTCTCTAACAATTTTAGGATATTAATTTTTTCAGAACATGAATTTAAGATTTATTGACACATTTAGGACTTTCCACCTCGATATTTGCAAATTTGTCGGAAAATTGACAAAATTGGTAGGAATTTTATCCTAAATGTGCAACAAAATTTTAAATTCATGTCCTGAAATTGTAAATGAAAAAGTTAATATCTTGAAATTACAAATAAAAAAATTATTATTCTGAAATTATTAGAGGGTACAACATACATTCTTAAAATTATAATCTTTTTAAGTTTTTTAATATGATTTGGGTGGGGGTGGGGGTGGGGGTGGGGGTGGGGGGTCAATTTTAAAATTTTTATAAAGCCGATCGCTCTCTCCAACTGCTCTCTGGCTCCGTCCCTCATTCAGTAATTGTCGTACGCTCTGAGTTTGTTTTAGCAAAACGAGTAGCCAGTGCTTTGGGTAGCCATGACCGTAATTCGTTTTTATGTGATTTGCAGATATTGAAGAACACGACTGCAGGATCACAAGACGGGAGAAAATAACTGTTAAATAAATCTTCTTGAGTTATGAATTAGAGGCTTTTTAGTACAAGTGGGTTAAATAAATGAAAATTGCCCCTACAACCTTCTATCTATCTACGTTCTTGGACATTTGGTATAAGCTTATCAATGAAAATTGTAGGTTCGATGACAAAATCAGGGATATATGATTATATGTTAAAATTTCAATTTCTCCACTCAGGGGATTAGCTCCTGCCAATGCAATTTTTTTTTTTTGGTGGGGGCGGGGTGGGGTTGGGGGGGGGGGGATAATTACTAAAAACACCCAATTGCTAATTTTATAGCCAAAAAAACCCCTATCTAATTAATAAGAAAACACACTTGCCCCCGCTGTCATGAAAATTGATGACGTTAATTTTTTGGTTTAGTTAGTACGGCTCAATATTAAAAGACAACACACTTAATGCTTTTTTAACTATTATTATTATTATTATTGGGAGTGATTTATTACATATGTTTGTTACATTAATATTTCAAACTCAAAAAATACACACCAAATTGCCATTGAGGTTGCAGTTCAGTAGTGGGGGTTCGAATCGATATTAGTGAGATATAGAGTTCGAATTTTCTTGTCCTCTCTCCATTTCCTCTTGAGCGAGTGTGTACGTGTATGTGGGAGTGTATTTTTGATTGATATCTGTAGGATATTTTGAGTTGATTGTAATAATAAAAAAAAAAAAAAAGTACACACCAAATTAATTGTTATTTAAGTAAACTCAGATCCTTGCATTTGTGACTCAATCATTTATTTATTTATTTATTTATTATTCCCTTTATCTCATAATATTAGTCACTTTAGGTTATTTAACGCAAACCAATTAACCTAATAAATAATCTTATTTTTAGTTAAATTTAAAACAATTTAACAAATTTATCCTCTTCATGCCTTATCAAAATTCACTTAAAAAACCTTGGTAATTGAATAATAAATGATGGTAAATTTGAAAAAAAGGAATTAATGCTCTCATGAATTTTTCAAAGTGACAAATATTATGGGACAATAAAAACTATATAATATGACTAATATTATAGGACAGATGGAGTAATTTTTGATTGATAATAAAAGGAAGGAATAGGGGTGAAAAGGTCGCATTTTCGTTTCTAGTAATATATAGTATAAATTTTGTTATTCAATTGCGATCATATAAGATTGTTAAATAACAGAAACGAACACTAGTTTCATTGGTTTAACAATGTTGAATATTGTGTACATTAAGGATAACTACCGACAAAATTAGGAAAAAAAAAAAGTAATTATGAAGTTTGTTCAAATTATAAATAACACTTTTTATCAAATAATATTGCAACCAGTGCATCGAGCGCACTCGACTCGTGTGCAAATGAAAATGAGATATAATTTAATTAAATAGTTAACTTTTAATAATAAAAATTAATTTTCTACTATATTCTCCATACAAATACATATCTTTCTTAATTATTATCATTTATACTATTTTTTAAATTATTCATTATACATTTATTAAATTTATGAAAAGTTAAAAAACCAAATTTAAATAAAATTATTTCTTAATTAAAAAAAATAAAAATACAAAATAGAACAAAATTTCAAAAAAAAGAAGGTGAGAGAGGTGTGAAAAAAATGGGAAAAGAAAATGTAGTTGGAGAGAAACAAATGGCAAAGTTAAAGGGTATTTTAGAAATACCACAATTATTCGTATTAAAGAAAAAGTCGAAGGCCTTCATACCTAATATATAGTATAGATTATAACCAATAAGGTATGTTCCATCTAATATTACCATTAGCGATTAATTATTCTAATTATGGGTCCATTTGGATGAGTTTGAAAAAAAAAAATGTTTTTCGAACGGTTTTTTTACAGTAGAGATTTATTTTAAACCAAATAATTTTGTGTTTGAATACAATAATTAAAAGTGTTTCTAAATATGTTTTTATGTAAAGCTACTATGAGTATCTCTAAAAAACAACCCTTTTTTAGGTTTTTTTTTTTTTGGGTTTTTGCTTTTTTTCTAAAAACCAATACAAACATATATTTTTTTTTTCTCCGAAAGATTTTTTGTATAAAAAAATAAATGATTTTTCTCTTTAAAAAAATCCATCCAAACAGGTTCTACAAAAAGTCCCTTTATTCGTTACTATCAAATGGATCATTAGAATTTCAATGAATATGAAAAATTTTATTTCTCCCCCCTCCACCCCCCCCCCCCTATAATTGAGGCTAATTTTAGGAATATTTAATAATTTCCCAACACATCAATTATGTTTAAGTTGAAAAGTTGATTTTAATCAGTTAAGCTGCATTAATGAATCTGTAGTTGGATGGATGGATGGTTAAGATCAGCAATTTGACTTTCAAATGATGGACCATTAATTATTTAATCAGTGGACATGATCAAAATTAATTTTCCAAATGTATAATGAGCCAGTAATTGATGCGATGTTCCATCTGTCCATTTATACCTGGTCAACACCGTTAATGTTGGTGATTATATCATAAATCTATAGATTAAAGTGCCAAAAAGTTAAGAAAAATATTTAAAACTTCTTGATTTTTGAAGCTAAACCAGTCTTTGCATTAATTGCTGAAGTAGATTATGAAGATATAAACTCTAATCAACGTTGAGGAATCTTCATATTCAACATCTCCAAATAATCTTTAATAATGTTGATGATGACAAAGCGCCAAGCATTAGTCTTTTCAAATAATAAGATATTATGAAATTCACTATATAGTAAATTAAGCGTAATACTTATAATCATATAAAAATGTTTTAAATATTTTGCTTTTATTAAATTTTACGATCGGGGTTCTTATCATGTCAAGCTACGGGTTTCGCCGTTGGATGCAAAAGTTACATTTGAGCTCATTGAGTGTATTCTAAAATTAGGTTATAAACAACTCGTTTGAAAGAGATATTCAATATTTGCACTTAAATTTTGGGGACAAAATTTATAAGAAAGTTCATTTTTTTATATGTTTTTCTGGTGGGGAGGGATGTGTAGTGACCTCTCCTGCAGAACGCAACATCCTCATCATGGTATGACACATTTCAAAATTTTTATTTTTTTGAATTTATTTGAAAAAATTTTATTATTATTATTATTATTATTTTGTCTGATTCTAAAATATTACATGGTATAACTTTATTTTTCAATAACTTTTTCTCATCAAAATTCAAACACAAAAGTAGTGTTATTATGGGTGGGTTTCGATGGTAATTTGGATAAAATATCGGTGCGTTAGCGTGATTAACCAAATCTTGCGTCCACCGACAGCAATTACTGAATTTTGTCTGAGGAGAGCAACTGGCAACTACCGGTAACTGCAAAATTACAGCCTGGCCACAGCAAAGGATCCGCTTGTGATGTGGAACACGGTACAAATCTTACAAGCGCAAAAAAGTACCGCCACGTGTCTCCATCTTATTGGTTCTCTGCCGTCAGGAAAAATATCCTATATTATTATTTCTTTTAAATTTTTTGATATGAATAATATCTGATATTAATAAATCAATTTTAGTCTCCCTAAATTGAGAGGTTTGAGAATTAACTATTTAGATAAATTCTTTTTAGAGTGATTATATGCCATTGTGATTTTATGGATCGAATCAACAAAATTCACTTACAGTGCGTTTGGCAGAGGAAAGAAAATAGGGAGGAAAGAAAATGAGAGGAAAGAAAACGAAAGGAAAAAAAATGGATGGATTTTAATTTTCCACAAGTATGTTTGGTTGAAAGGAAAACAGATGGAAAGAAAATAAAAATCTATTTATTTTCTCTTGTTTGTTTGAATGGAAAAGTGGAAGTAAAGAAAATGATTTATGTACTAAATGATAATTATACCTTTATATCATTATAAATCATAATTATGTTTATGAATTTATGTATTAAAATAGATTAATAAAATTAAACTAAATAATGTAAAGTATAATATAAATAAAATATATAAATTAATATAATGAAATATTTGTTTACATTGTGTCAAACGACAACCACAATCTTACATAATTATAAATATAATTAAATTATAAATATAATTATGTCGTAGAAAATTTAATGAAAATAAAATAAATAAATAAATATGTGAAATACATTTTTAATGTATTATACAAATGCACACATCGTATTTGCTATTTAAAAAATGCAAGGATTTATGCTAGTAGAAGATGCAATATTATTTAAACACCTAGTTATATATATGAGAAATTTTAAAAATATAATTTTATAGAAATCCTTGTGTTATTTTTCTCTCATTTTCCGTCTGATTTTGGGTGGAAAAAAAAATCAGTGGGCCCCATACTTATTTTTCCATTTTCAATTTCTTTCCTTCCCCTTTCCCCTCACAACCAAACAAGGGAAAATATATATTTTCCTTCCAATTTCCTTCCTTCCCCTCCCCTCCCCTTCCTTCCATTTTCCACACTACCAAACGAAGCCTTATGCTTTATTGTCTCGTCAATAGATTCACACTTCAATAAAATTAGATTTGGTTTTTAAGATGTATTAAATTTCTCAATTTATTGCCGTGAAAATAATTTCCACTTATTTAGGGATGAGCAAACCTTCGGTTGTGATTTCGTACTCACAATAGTAGTTTTTTTCAAATTTGCTAATATGTTATTTCTATAATGACATGGTATTGCGCGATTTCGAAAAATAGAGCGGTGCGTTTAATTTATATTTGAGATTCATTAAATCTTATTATGAATTTATCAAATTTAAGATGCGAGTTGAGTCCAAATTTAACTAGAAAAGTTTCAAATGAGTGAAAAATACGTCCCATTATTTCTCTAACTAATTCTCACAACAAAATTGCTGCCAAGGGAAACAAGATTATAACATCTATGTTATTTAACTCTCATTTAGAATATGAAATAGACAATTAACTTATCAAGAAAAAAAAAGAAGAATAAAAAGGAACACTTTTCAGAGTTACAAGTGGTGAAAAATAATTAAGTCAAAATCGGAAATTTGGGTTTTAAATGAATTATTCAAAAATCTGGGGTTTAACTGAAATTCTGAATTATTCTTAGAAAGCCAAAACCCAAAGTCTAGTCGACAGCCTAACACTGTCTGCCGTGTCAACCGGTAAAAATTCCTTGCGTTATGGGCAAAGTCTCCAAGAAATTATAAAACGACAGAGCATGTACGTTAGTGAACATATAGAGAGAGAGAGAGAGAGAGAGGGAGGGCGAGGGGGGAGACAGAGATGGCCGTTTGAGTGAAGCTAAGAATAGAAATCACGATATCAATGCGCGTCTCTTACTTTCACTTGAATGTTTGCTGTTTTGAGGTATTAATCGTGTAAAGATAAACCCCATCATCCAACAGTTACAGAAGAAATTTGTTGTGATACTCTGGTGATAATTAAGAGAAATGGAGGCCAATGCCGGAATGGTGGCCGGATCGCACAAGAGGAATGAGCTTGTTAGAATCCGCCACGATTCTGATAGCGTGGTATGCTTCTTTTTCTTTTTAATTATTGAATTTAGAGATTTGTTTGTATTTATTTTTTGATTCGTATTTTGGTGTTTGGATCTGATTGAAGTGAGCTGACTTTGGATCTTCCACATGGAGTGAGACATGGGTTGAGGTCAATTCTGATGAAGATGTTTTATTTTTTTTAAGCATTTTTGATGTGTTTGTTTTCGTGTCATCTGTATATAATGCTATTTGTTGGTTGAAATAGAGTGATTTTTCATCGCAAATTTTTAAATATTTTTGTTATTGTTTCAGATTGGTGGTGATCAACTGGAATTTTAAATATTCAGCTGAGTTTGCTATCACTTGTGTTTGTTAATGTGAAGGAACTGACAGAATAATATGAAATCAAAGAAAATAGACAACTCATTAACTAATTCTTCTGAAAGTCTGAGATGTTAAAGGTTTATCTGAATGATGGTCTTGCGTAAAATTATACATGTACTGTCTTTTGGAGATCCTGTAGTGACTTCTCTATTGGATTTGATATGTGCAATTTAAGCTGCAGTTGGATGCATTTCTTCTCTCCTTTTCATTTGCACATCTCATCAGCGATTGTCTAGCAGTGGATGTTTAGCTTTCTTTGCTTTATTTTAATTTAATTTGTTGAAAATCTACCTGCATTGCACTAACGTACTGGACCACAAGAGAGCAGTCCGGGACTGTTGGTTTGATTGATGCTCTATTTGATGCAGTCAAAGCCCTTGAAGAATTTGAGTGGCCAGATATGCCAGATATGTGGAGATACTGTTGGAGTGACTGCTACTGGTGATGTCTTTGTTGCTTGCAATGAATGTGCCTTTCCAGTCTGCCGAGCTTGTTATGAATACGAGCGGAAAGATGGAAATCAGTGTTGCCCCCAGTGCAAGACTAGGTACAAGAGACTCAAAGGTTAGTCTGCTTGCTATAATTTGCTTCGGATTCATTTTTTCGTTCTTGTTTTGCCTTGTTATATGGAGGAGGAGCTTATTGTTTCTGCATCTGTCAGGGAGTCCGAGAGTTGAAGGTGATGATGAAGAGGATGATGTTGATGATATGGAGAGTGAGTTTAATTATTCTCAGGGAAAAAGCAAGGCCAGATCTCAATGGCATGGAGATGGTGTCGAGCTATCTGCTTCTTCTAGGCGTGAATCTCAGCAACCAATCCCTCTTCTTACCAATGGGCAGCCAGTAAGTCTTCAACACTCATTCTTGATTCAATTTTCAGTTAGCTAATATAATAGAATATTCTGAAGGTGCAACTGATGTTATCTGAATTCACAAGAAAAGCCAACTGTTAAATCTTGCTTCCTGAATAACTATTATGTTATTTCAATTGTGCCTCCAGCATTCTGGCAGATTGTTACTGAGCATCAAGAATATCCACTTTCTTCTCTAGCTATACAGATTGTACTGGATAGCTTTTTTCCTATACTTTATTTTTTCCTTTCTTTTCAGCCGTTTCAATGCTAGAATTATTTTTAAGTAGTTTTGAGGATTTGTAATTTTCTTTTATTTTTCTATGAAATGGGTTCTTTCTCTAGTTGAACTTTGTGCTTCCATTGCTAAGTCTTGTTTTCTTACTAAGCAAGAGTGTTTAACCAAGGAATGGATGTCATTTTCACAATGGGAAAATATTTGTGGCTTCACGTTTTTATACTGTGTACGGATTCATGCCTGCTCGCAGATTTTTGATATCTCTGTTCTGAGGACAGATCTAAATAATTTTAAACTCTCTACTACCAATGCTGTTGAGCATGTTTGGATAAATGATCAAGGACAAGCATAAGCCCACATAGCCTAGTGCTCTCTGCATTTTCCTTGGACTAACTTGTCAGTTTGCCATCTTATGCAAGCAACTGGCAGATGAGGCTTTTGTCATCCACATCATCAATTCTTTGGAAGTACATAAAAATGCTTAGTGTTGCAATCTGCTAGTTCCATGCTGATTATGAATGGTATATCTTGTCTCAGCAAAAATACTTAGTATTGCAATCTGCTACTTCCTTGCTAATTATGAATAGTATATCTTGTCTTAGGATGCATGTGTTTCTACATTTTGCTTATATGTTCCTTACTTTCTTCTTGCGCATAATTGATAGGTCTCTGGCGAAATTCCTCCTTCTATACAAGACACTCATTCAGTCAGAAGTACTTCAGGACCTTTGGGTCCTGGAGACCGTGTTCACTCCCTTCCTTATGTTGATCCACGACAGCCGGGTAGCTACTTTTGAATTCATGAGCTAATATGTCTGAGATCTATGTTGTATGCAAGCAACTGAAACAATCATTAATTACTGCAGTTCCTGTCAGAATCGTTGACCCTTCTAAAGACTTGAATTCTTACGGACTTGGAAAAGTTGACTGGAAGGAGAGGGTGGAAGGTTGGAAACTAAAACAGGAGAAAAATATGGTGCAGACGAACAACAGATTCAGTGAAGGGAAAGGAGGAGATATTGAAGGCACAGGGTCAAATGGAGAAGAACTTCAAATGTAAGCATATGATTTTGGTACTCTGCTTAGGATATTAAAGATAAAAATAAATGGTAATAACAATTTATTTTCCTTTGGAATGTGGTTTAAAGTAGTTGAAAGCAGAGCTCTCTTTTTATGATCGGGGTGTTATTTCTGTTGCAATAATCAGATAATAGACTCAGTTTCTGCTCTCTGGTGCATTATTAGTATAAGGATAGTGATTACATTCGCCTTTTGCTTTGACTTTTCTTTTAGATACACCAAATACTCCTGTCAATTGCTGATGAAATTTTAGTTCATGTCATTACATAAATAATGTAAGATAGGCCTGTATTTGATCTAGACCATTTTGGGGCTACTAATAGTTTGTATTGCTGACAGGGCTGATGATGCTCGCCAACCTTTGAGCCGTGTGGTGCCCATTTCTTCTTCTCATCTTACTCCTTACCGTGTCGTGATCATTCTTCGATTGATCATCTTGGGCTTTTTCTTGGAATACCGTTGTACTCATCCCGTGAATGATGCATATCCTTTATGGCTGACATCAGTTATCTGTGAGATTTGGTTTGCATTATCCTGGCTTCTTGATCAGTTTCCAAAATGGTACCCAGTTAACCGTGAGACCTATCTGGAAAGACTTACATTGAGGTTAGTTTTTTTTCTTTTCGACTCCAAAAGTTAAACTATCTTGTATTGAAGCTTGGATAATCTTGTCCCCAACCAGCTCATGTCAGTTTTTTTTCTTTTCGACTCCAAAAGTTAAACTCTCTTGTATTGAAGCTTGGATAATCTTGTCCCCAACCAGCTCATGTCTTGTTTGTTGACAGATATGATAGAGAGGGTGAGCCTTCTCAGTTAGCGCCCGTCGATGTGTTTGTGAGTACAGTGGATCCGATGAAAGAACCGCCTCTTATAACTGCGAATACTGTGTTGTCCATCCTTGCTGTGGATTACCCTGTCGATAAAGTCTCCTGCTATGTTTCAGATGACGGCTCGGCAATGCTGACCTTTGAAGCTCTCTCTGAAACTGCAGAATTTGCGAGGAAGTGGGTGCCTTTCTGCAAGAAGCACAATATTGAGCCCAGGGCCCCTGAATTCTATTTCGCTCAGAAGATAGATTACCTGAAGGACAAGATTCAGCCTTCATTTGTGAAAGAGCGCAGGGCAATGAAGGTGAATGACAAATTGCTGATTGTTAATCTTTAAACTATTCCCTTTATTTTTTAATCTGCATGATTACCCTTTTCCAGATGTCACCCATTGTAAACATAGCACAACAAATACAATGGAAGACTGTGTGATGTGTGAAATTAAATATTACAATCAACAACTGGCAGTAGAGAATTAGATGTGGTTGGTTTATAATTGATCAAAACATTTCTAGGAACTCGTACCAGTAATATCAAATTATGTTTGCAGCAAAATTATGCATCACTTGCGACAACCATTTTTCAACTGCCGTAAAATTTACCATCATACATGAAAAGATTTCACTGTGCCAATTTGTGTTTAAGAAAAATTGTAAGAAGAAATATAAGAACTTCTAGTTGTTCACATGGAAGAATTATGCATTCACTAATAGCACCTTGAGTTGAGCTTTACAAGAAACGAGTTGCATTTGGTGTTGGGTTTTTGGGGCTTTTAATTGTACATCCATCTATAGTTTGAAAAGAGGGATTGGTTACATTTCTATGGTGTTGGTTTGTAACAAATATCATGTGGAAAAATGCACCTTAAATGTTGTGTATGTCAAATTTTAAAGGTGATTCTCCATAATTCAAGGAAGACTGCATTTTTCATTTTCAAGTTCTCTAGCAATCTTCAGTAAGTTCATCTAGTAAGCTGAGAACAGCTGAAACATGGGGTGTAACTTCATTTTCACTGTATTGTTTTTGCAGAGAGAATATGAAGAATTTAAGGTACGAATCAATGCCCTTGTTGCAAAGGCTCAAAAGATGCCAGAAGAAGGGTGGACTATGCAAGATGGAACTCCTTGGCCTGGAAATAACACTCGTGATCATCCAGGAATGATCCAGGTATGTTTCATGTCTTCAAGTGTTCTGCATTATTCCTTCTCTATTTTCCTATTATAATTCTTTTACCCCACCTTTTGAATACCAGGTCTTTCTGGGGCACAGCGGTGGTCTTGATACTGATGGAAATGAGCTGCCCAGACTGGTTTATGTTTCTCGTGAGAAGCGTCCTGGATTCCAACATCATAAGAAAGCTGGAGCTATGAATGCTTTGGTAGGTGATTGATGATCCACATTTCTGTGCTGCTGGAATATTGATGGAGTAAATTCAAACTAACGAAAAAGTTGGTATATAACTAATCAAATGTGCTTTCTAATTAATGTACGAGGATGTAAATTGAATTCGTTTGGAATCTATTTCTCTAGTGGGCTAGCACCTGTTCTTTGAAAGATAAGCCGAGTTATTTTAATCTACTATATCTGAGAGTTGTGACACTTTATGATCGACTCTTGGTCGCATAATCTTATACCACAATGCTGATTTGCCCTCTGTCTCTGTGTGGCCCCGTTGTTCATTTATATATATATATATATACATACAAGTTTCTTTTTGGGGTTTCTTTCCTGGTTTCTTGAATTTTTGATATGATTTATTCTGTTTTGTGCTTCAGATTCGTGTCTCTGCTGTCCTCACAAATGGAGCATATCTTTTGAATGTTGATTGTGATCACTACTTCAACAACAGCAAAGCTCTTAAGGAAGCCATGTGTTTTATGATGGATCCTGCTTATGGAAAGAAGACTTGTTACGTGCAGTTTCCACAACGTTTTGATGGCATTGATTTGCATGATCGATACGCTAATCGCAATATTGTCTTTTTTGATGTAGGTGTCACTTAAAATTCTACATATCTGAATATTGGTGGAAGCATTATCTCTGTGATTTATGCATTCTTAATGCTGAATCTTTACCACTGCAGATCAACTTGAAAGGGTTGGATGGCCTTCAGGGCCCTGTTTATGTCGGAACTGGATGTTGCTTTAACAGGCAAGCTCTCTATGGGTATGATCCAGTCCTAACAGAAGAAGATCTGCAACCAAACATCATTGTGAAAAGTTGTTGTGGTCCAAGAAAGAAAGGCAGAAGAGCCAATAAGAAGTATATTGATAAAAAGCGAGCTTTGAGAAAAACTGAATCAACCATTCCTATCTTTAATGTGGAGGATGTTGAAGATCGTGGCAAAGGTATCCTTTACTGATAGGTTGACTACTTTATTTGTTTGCATAAAATTGCAAAAGGATAAAAAAGAAACAAAAAGAAAACCAGGCACATGCGCACACTTATACTGTTTGTCACTCTGCTCTGATTTGTGTCTGCTTCACTGGATGTGCCAAACAAATTCTAAACCTACCATGTGTTATAAAATTTAACTCTGATTTGGACCGTTGGGTGGTGTTTGCTCATATGGGCAAGTTATTTATTAACGTGATGATTGATACAAGTTGCCTTGCACGTATTTGGCAGGATATGATGATGAGAAGTCACTTCTTATGTCTCAGAAGAGATTGGAGAAGCGTTTTGGTCAATCGCCAGTTTTCATTGCAGCCACTTTTATGGAAAGTGGAGGCATTCCACCATCAACAAATCCTGCTACTCTTTTGAAAGAAGCAATCCATGTCATTAGCTGTGGATACGAGGATAAGACAGAGTGGGGCAAAGAGGTGCTATTTCGGTTTGCTTTATTGCAGTTTTTGGCCATGTACAATAACAGCTCTATGGCATCTAGATTGAACACTTAAACCTTTACAGATTATTTTTGGCATTTTTCATATTGTATCTTTTGAGGTCTAACATTATTTATTTATTTAATTTCAGATTGGGTGGATCTACGGTTCTGTCACAGAAGATATTTTGACTGGGTTCAAGATGCATGCACGAGGATGGATTTCAATCTATTGTATGCCTCCTCGCCCTGCGTTCAAGGGGTCTGCTCCCATCAATCTGTCAGATCGTTTGAACCAGGTGCTTAGGTGGGCTCTCGGATCCATTGAAATTCTTCTAAGTAGGCACTGTCCTATATGGTATGGCTACAGTGGGAAACTACAGCTCCTGGAGAGGCTCGCATATATCAACACCATTGTTTATCCGCTCACTTCCATTCCGCTGCTTGCTTATTGTATTCTTCCTGCTATTTGTCTTCTCACCAATAAATTTATCATTCCTGAGGTACGCAAAAAAAATTAGTGTGCTTTCTTGAGATGTGTGATGGTTTTCCTCTGTTCTCTATTTTAAGTGAATATTCTTCTTATTCTAAAATCCATCTCCAATTCTTGTACAGATAAGCAATTTTGCTAGCATGTGGTTCATTCTTCTCTTCGTCTCCATTTTCGCCACTGGTATACTGGAAATGAGGTGGAGTGGTGTCAGTGTTGAGGATTGGTGGAGAAACGAACAATTCTGGGTCATTGGTGGAACATCGGCTCATCTCTTCGCCGTCTTCCAAGGTCTCCTGAAAGTACTGGCCGGGATCGACACCAATTTCACCGTCACATCAAAGGCATCAGATGATGATGGAGAATATGCAGAGCTTTACGTGTTCAAGTGGACGTCCCTCCTCATTCCTCCAACCACTGTCCTCATCGTCAACATGGTAGGCATTGTAGCTGGTGTCTCGTATGCCATCAACAGCGGATATCAGTCGTGGGGCCCACTATTCGGGAAATTGTTCTTCGCCATGTGGGTCATCGTCCATCTCTATCCTTTCCTCAAAGGTTTGTTGGGCAGGCAAAACCGCACGCCCACCATTGTGATCGTGTGGTCTATTTTGCTCGCATCTATTTTCTCTCTGCTTTGGGTGCGGATTGACCCTTTCACGTCCGAGGCCACAAAGAGAGCTGCTCAAGGTCAGTGCGGCGTCAACTGTTAGCGTCCGATTGAGTTTTGTTTCCATCGGACAGAGCTATATACTTTTAAGTGTATATAGGAACACACAAGGAAAGAGAAGGCGAAAACTATAATGTTTTTTCGGGGTCCCTAAATTATTTTGTACCATGCTACAATGTCCAAACGAGTGTTGTTGAATAAGTTCATCAAACACTACAGTATACACTAGCCTTTTGTTTATGGGGACCCTTTGCTTATAGGTTTGTCACAAATTTATTATCATTCTTTTTTTCTTTTTTTGTGTGTAGAAATGTGATAATTATTCATGGAACTGTGTATTCATTTAAGGGAAAAGGTGAATTACTTTATTTTTCGAGTTCATAATCTTGTCAAGAATGAATTTGCATTTTGTAGTTCGCATGATAACTATTTGTTCTTGAAAGAGTACATGCTCTATTATTTTTTAGATTATCAAATATATCTTGTTAAAACGTGTACGAATGTTTAATAATGAATAAAAAAATATCTATCTCACATTGATTATTAACAAAGAAATTAGGAAACAACAATTCTCATCTGTTCACGTCGAACAAGTATGAGATTTTCGGGTTATATGGTTTTCACAGATAAATGTTTTTAAGAAAACAATTTTTGTGCTCAAGTAATATGTTCCTTGCTAAAGCAAATTCCAAAGCAATTTATCCACGATTCTTTAACCTAATGGATTTGTACCTCGTGTTTAAAGGGAAGTTAGCCTCCAAGGTTTAAATTCTTACCGTGCGCGCATGCTTGCGTGATCCTTTGTTCTAATGGATACGTACCACATTATTTAAGGAAACCTTATTACCAATTTTTAAATTCTAATTGTGTGTGTGTGGTGTTGCACTTCATAATTTGAACTTTGGCGATTGGCATACCCTTTGCACTATTATAAATATAATTATATATTTGCACAAAAGTTATAAATATACAAAAAAAATACAAATATATATATATATATATGTAGTAATTGTAGTGATATATTTCTTTTTGTTTCTTTTTCCCTTTCTTAAATGTCTTCGATATAAGATATGACCTTTGTGATTAATGATTTTTTTTTTGTTAAAAAAAATTAAACTTTTTAAAATAGGAATATTTTATATTTAAAAAGTACATGAAATTATTGTTCTATCTACGGAATACATCTAACCAATTTTTAACTTGAAAAAGCTCGATCATTACCCTATTTTTAGAGTTTCTGACACTAGTATCTTTCCTTTTGTTTTTTAAAATTTTTACATTTAAGTTTTTTATTGATATCCAATTATGTATTAGTATTATTTACATATATTAATTTATATAAAAAAGGATGTTATCACAGATTTATGAATACTTTGATCTTTTTGTTTAATTGATTAAATCTACATCTGAAAATTCAAATTAAATACTTTCTTATAATTTATATATTTGGACTTTAAGAAAATATTTTAAAGGACTTTAATGATTTTTTATTTTTCTTAGAGTTTTTTTTTTGTAAATTATTTTCAATATTATGACTCCTAGTGCAATTTTTCTCCAAAATATTAATATATTAAACAATATAACTCCAATCTATTGCTTACTCAAAGATATTTTCCAGGCAATAAAAATATATTGAAAATATAGAGAGAAACTCTTTTTTTTTCTTATGACGGTAATCCAAACTGATAATAGCGTTATTTTTTTTTTCCTTTACGACGGTAAGTCGGTAATGCCAACTAATATTACCGTTAAATCAAGAAAAATCAAGATATATTTACCTTATTTGTGTGCTGTTTCTTGTGGTAAAAGTAAATATCTGTTATTATATACTAGGGTGATATATATTTGTTAAGAATCAGAGAAAACTTGGTATTTGTTAAACAGAAAACACGAGACAGAGAACACACGAGACAGTCACATAGAACAGAATGGAAGTGATGATACCGCCTGGCTTCCGCTTTGTACCGACCGATCAAGAAATCATCAGTTTGTATCTTCTCCGAAAAGCAATGGGGCTGCCAATGCTTTGTGGACATAACTTGTTGGAGATTAATGTTTACGGGGAGAATGCGAATCCTTGGGACGTTTTCAAGAATGTGAGTGATTCTCATTGGGAGGATACCAAGGAACCCAAGAAGAATGCTGTCAAGAGAGTCATCTATATCTTTACGAGATTGTCCAAGATTTCCACATTAACCGATAAGAGTCGGAATATTTCAAGAACCGCTGGGTGTGGCAAGTGGGATGGACAGACGGGTAAAAAGAAGATATGTGACCACATGGGACAAGAAATTGGGGTCACCAAGATGTTAAGTTTTAGGTCCAAGAGCAACGAGAACGACGACAATTGGATCATGCATGAATACTCCCTCTCGGGGGTTTCGTTGGAAAGCGATATAAAGGACAAAGACTACGTTGTTTGTCGGATTACAAGAACATTATCGAAGGACAAATACGAACGCGAGCGAACACAAAGAATTGCTGATGGAGCGGAGTGCAGTATTGGCTCGTGTGGGGATAACATGACAACCAAGAAAAGATCAATTGGAGAAGTTGAAGAAGACGTTGTTTGTACACATCACAAGAAGCAAAAGACTGCTCCAGTGATCACTTGCTCACAAGAAATCGGTTTTGGGTCGCCGACGGAAGATGAGCCTCCTCTAGATCAACTCATTAACTTCGATAATGTTGTTGTCGATTGGGAAAATTTTATGACCGGCGTTGATCCCATTCCGGTCGATGGAGACGACTCGTTGCCTATTCTAGTCGGTGGAGACTGACTTATCCATCGACTCTTTCGAGTGGAGTGACTCGGATGTGGCACTCCTCCAACAATGTATGCATGATGTTTGATGCTTGATACATGGAGATGAAGGGCATTTTAGTTTGCGGTCAAGAGTCATTAGTGTTACTATTAAATTGTAATCATGTGTTAGGCTACTCCTATATATTCGATTGATTTTTTTTGTTTCGTTTCTTGTTGTTTTTTATTTCTTTTCTTGTTCAAATTTTATGAATACTAATGATGGATTGGATTTTAAAATTGTTTATCCTGCTTGGTATTCGTGATTCTATTGTTGCTTTGCTATGATTATGATAGTAACTGAAATATCAAAAAAAAAAAAAAAAAAGAAAAACACAAGTGCATGAGTGGGGGTCTTGGTAATTTGTATATTCAATTAATGAGTCGATAATAATATGTTAAACATGTGCGGTTTTTTTGTTTAATAATATGTTAAACAAATTAGGCTCTCGATCTGTCTTTTGGAGCTGCACCTGTCACAAGGGGTACCATTACTTTTTTTTATTCCTAATTTGCGACGGATTTTGTGACAGAAGCTGAGAGTATTGTTCCCCTTGCGTGGGGAAATTCTTATCCGGTTCGGCCACACCATGACACTTGTGAAGGCCAAAACAAGCATGCCCACGTTGAATTGTTTGTTTTGCGACGGCTCATCCGTCACAAAACTGTTTCTCTCTTTCTAGAGTTTTCCTTTTTTCCTCTCTTCCCTTTTGTTACCTTTTCTTGTTTTCTCAGGTTTTTTCTTTTCGGTTTTTTTACTTTGTATGACCAACATGATGCATAAATCAAAACTTATCAACATCGGCTCTGGAACTAATTTTATAAAATACGCGATCATATAATTACTCCAATATTTAAACCATATATAAATACTAATGTGACGCTAGATCGACACTTTCTTACACATCCACAAAGGAAAAAATATAAAAAATAAATAAAAAAGCTGAAAGCACTCCACAACTTAATTCTAAATTATATCAATTCGATCCAAAAAATGAAAATCTCATCAAACATCCATCTGCCATCCTAATCATCATCGTCACAAACCGTTTCGCCAATCACCTTACGCATCAAACGCTCCTTTCACCAAATTTTTTTCTGCAACATAAGGAAACAAATTAAATGATGCAGAACGTAATAAAACTTCATCACAAATATATCAAGTAATAAATTCATTGGCACAAGGAGTAAAGCTGATACTTATTATTCGACTTTTGTCTTACTCTTACTATGTTTATCTACTTATATGGCAAAAATGTAAGATTATAACCATAGACTGTAATTTCACTCAAGACCCATTTATGATGACGAAGTTACAGACTTACAGTTTCTATAAGTGGCCTCTACTAATTATCAATGGCATATTTCGTGATCTCATGCTCTGCAGCTGTTTTTTTCTTATGATATCATGATAACAAATGCAACAACCCAAATTTCAAGGACAATTTGCTCCAAGCAACAAATGCCCATCAAATTGGAACAATCACAACAAATGAAAACAAGTGATGATCTTGTGCACTAATTATTATTTATTCTACTATACTATATGGAATGATAGAGAAAAAAACAAAGAGAAAGGCCATAAAGTATGGCATGATAAATATGCAAACTATACTATTTTTGAGAAATATAAATCAAGATCGGAGTACTTGTCTTTTTTAGAAATAAATTTTAGAGGGCATCTGAATCATCGCCATATCCAAAAGAGATAAGCAAGCACTGTGAATTTCTCAAAATGTATGTCTTTCTGCTCGTTCTTACAGTTAGCACCCCTAAAAAATTGACTGCAGGAGTGGTTTATGTAATTACTAATTATGCAAACCTCAAAAGGGGTTCTCTAAGTGTATTTAAACCAAATTTCAGGAGGTGTAGAGTGTAATTATCCTCAGAAATAATCTCGAAATCTTGCTTTTTTAAATTTCCAGAAGAACTTCCTATACAAGTGCACATGTGCGGACACAAAGAAAGCTGTTGTTTTGATCTGTCTTTTCTTTTGCAAGGATTAGAATTTTGAATTATTGTCACCATCAAGTGCTTTGAGAGACGAATTAGTTTTCGTGCAGAACTCACAGGGCATCCTAGAGAGTTAACACCAAAATCACTACTACCGTAGATTTCCGCTACCCCCAATTTATGTATGAATCAGTGACAGACAAATAACATAGCCAATCATCCAGACTGCATCACGACTCCATTAATCATTCAAAAGTACACAAGAAAAGCTAGACAAGAGCCATTTTTAACTTAATTCTAGCAAAATGTCCACCGAAGCTCAGCCATCTTGCATGCATTATAGAGGTTCATATTCAAGAAGACACGTGAGCTCTTAAGCCTTAAATGACAAATATTAGTTGTAGCATTACCTCATCTGGATATTATTACCAGCAAGCTATTGTTTTCAGCATCAGTTCTCTTGCATTGTCCTCCTCCCAGCTAATTAGGCTCTCTGTTTTCACCAGTAATTGACAATTGGGAGTGAAATCAAACCAATAGAAAATGATAAAGCCAAATGCATATAATAATTGTAAAAAATTGTCTACCCGCCCAGCATCAATTGAGCTGGCGAGCCCCATCCCGTGTTTACCACATGAGACAATGTTGCCTTTAGTATCAAATACACCTGAACAGATAAACTATTATTTTAGTATGCAGCTCCTATATTTGAAAAGCACCAAACTCTACAAAAAAGCATTGCACTAAAGCTAATTTTAGAGTCTGACCAAAACTAGGAATGCATTCTTCCGGTATATTTAAAAAATTTGCATCTGACTTATATATTATATCTCGCACACTTTGAAAGTAGTAATTAAGATTCCCAAGTCATTAATCTAATCTCTAAGTGTATCTAAGTCCTCATTTAATTTTAAGTCCTCATTCACCATCATGCCACAATCTAAGATAGATAGATAGATAGATATAGATATATATAGATAGAGAGAGAGTGAGCGAGAGAGAGAAATTGGCAAATTAAGAACATTTCTTGCAGCAGCCACATACACTTATGTATAACTCGACAAACAAAATTATCTGCATCAATAAATGAAAAAGACACAGAATAATGTCAGCAATTAAAACGCTTGAATTTCCTTAAACCCAAAGTAAGTGAATTAGTTAGGAACTTGACATGTATTGATATGGCAACACGTCCTACAGTACCAAAAGGCAGCCTCACCAATGTCAAGGTATGTTTAAAGCCCAGGTTTACATGTCCAAACAAATTAAAGCCACTTGAAGTCTAGGCAAAATCAAGAACTCACGGTTTGCAGTCTGCAATTAAGATAACTATTGCAAGTTCTGACAAACAATGAATTGCATACCATTCAAATCTACATCAGATCTCCTAACAAGATAATTGTCACCATCATTCAGAATATTATCTCTAGCCTACAGATCTTAACCCCGACAACCGAACAATTTCATGATAATAGAAAGACTTACTTACATCTAAAACAGATACAACCATCTCTATATCTCCATATATGCATTCGTTTTAGAAAACAAACACTAATATTGAACTTAAACAAACAAGAAAATAACTAGAACTCAGCATGCAAAATCTTTTACAGAGCAGATCCAGCACAAAAGGAAATCAATAACATATTCAACATAAGTCTCACTAATTGAAAGAAAAATTATATACATAATACTCACATGCTCTTCCTTCCACTTGGTTCGATTCATTGAGTCTTGCCAATAATTAATCTTTGATGGCCCATGGTTATCTAAAAAAAAAAAAATGGAAAGCAACTAATCAAACATAGTTTTCTTTTTCAGAGCAAAAAAATATAGGAACCACTAAGAAAAACCAAAAAGGACTAACCAAAATCAGATATTTCAAGATAATTTGTTCATACTAATAAATTGATAGATCAGATAACTCGACTTCAAATCAATACCACGAAGAAGAATCAGAGAAGACGTGCCAGACCGACCGAGATCCGCGGCTTTGCGAGCCGTCATAGCAGCCAATGCTTGTCACCAAGCGTGAGACTGCAGATTATGCGAGCACAGGACTCGGTGCGTATTTTAACAGATGGAGAGAAGTCGATGGCCGCCGGCGAATTAGGTTTTAAAGGTGTTGTCATCGGCTTTTGCATCTGTGTTTGCCAGTGGAAAGAGGAAAATGATGGTGCACGGAATGTTCGCCGGCGGCAGAGAACGGTGAGTGGGGCGACGAGAGGAGGGGCAGGGGTAAGGAGAGCGGCGGATAAGGTTGGGGAAGTACGGTTTACTTCTCAAGGAACACTACAAAAGAAAAGGGATAGGCGAGATATTTTAAGAAAAATAAAAAACATTTGAAAAAAAAAAAAGAGAGGGAAAGAGAAAATTAACTTAAAAAATATTGCATAGGCCGTCGCAAATATTTAGAACAAAAAAGTAATTCATTTCGAGGGAGTTTTTACTATTTTTTCCTAAAATGTATAAGGACCTAATGATTAATTTTCTACTTATGTGAATCTTATCCCACACTTAATGTTCTTTCCCTTTTTTTTCCATGTCACCATATAGCAAAAATACATTCTCAAAAAATTTTATTTTTTCGTTTTTGAAAGCTAATTTTTAATTAAAATAATTATATAATATGACCAAATATCAATTATTACGTACTCTTTTTTAAATGTAATAATACAAATAGAAAAATTATTATTTTCACCTAAAATAAGAGTTATATCTATCCCAAAATTGAGTGGTTTAAAACACAAAGAAACTAACCTTATCCCAATACATATTATCTAAAAATAATTATTGATGATTCTATCACTATATAGTCATTTTTTTTGTGACCCAAACATTGGGACCTCAAAGTCAATGCCAGTCTTTTGTTGATTAATTCGTTTGCACTGGTCAACACGAGAAGCAATTAAATTCTAAGACTTTAGAGTATGGCATACATTATTTGATATAAACTTGAGGACGAGCCCTTCAGCCACCTTTCACTTGTCTCTAGTGATGCATTTATATAGTAGAATACAAAGTGAAACGAAAATTTTGATCCATCACCATTAAACCCTACAAACTTGTAATGATTTCCAAGTCACACAACATTTTTTAACCTTATCTCCCATGGTTAAAAATAATAATAAAAAAAAGGACACTGAGAGAAGGTGATCTCAAGAAAAATGGAAGTCGTCGCAGAATTCCATCGCAAAAACAACTTTTTCTAGTAGTTTACAAGGTTTGAAACGTCATAATTTTTATTTGCCCAACTTCTCAATTTTGTTTTTCTTGCTTGCATTTTATGATCACAAGAGTTTCTGTTATCTAACAGATAAATTTTTGAGACTAAAATTCACACATTTGCATTCAAAAGTAGTTACAATCCAAGAATTCTTATCTTTTTGAAAGAAAACGGTGTATTTCATTTAAGAGATTTAAGTCCTCATTGCAGTTGACAAGAACATGGGGAGGGAGATTGAAATCTCCCTCACGGTTCTCAACAGCAGAGCGTGCTAAAGAATGAGCAGCTCTATTTCCTGCTCTCCTAACAAAAGAGAGAGAACATGTGTTGCGTTTGTAACGAGCACACACAAGTATACGTATCGCATAAGTAGTATAAAAATATCGATCCCACGAGGACTAATTCCTAAGCAATTTTCTAATCTTCTTCACACAATTTGTGACTTCTTAATTCGAGCAATTGAAAGTAAAATAGAGATATTTGTGAAATTGAGAACAAGTAAAACAATATACGAAAGTAATAAACTAGGAAAATACCAAGAGAAAATAACTTAGGTCTTTAACTTCCCCTTGTATGTCTTTTAAGCGATTCTCCTAATCCTCTCTATCAAGTAACAAAGCATGCTCAATAATCCGAAATTCAAGGTATCTAAACTACTCTCTCGATATAGCATAGAACTTATTAACTAGATTAATCCTCTATATCTCTATGAGAATTGAACCTAGATAATAGCATTAAGAACCAATTTCGAGTGACTACCTAAGGTAGGTTGGTACTTTCGTCCTTCCTACGAATTATATTCCCAAAGAATATAAACTTAGGTTGCTTTGTTCAGTTCTAAACCATGAAATCCTCTCTCGAGCTCAATTAAGGTTAACAAATCAATTCTAATGGTGGCCAATCATTAGAACGCATTAAGACCAAAACAAAACAATTGATATACAAAGTACTTAATAGAGACTCATAGAGATTCAATAAAAATCCATACAAGGTTCCATTAAAGACCTAGAAAAGAGTTTAGTTCGATATACACACAGAATCCATGGTAAAAACTATAAATGAAGTAGACATGAATAACAAGACGAGATTAAAGGAAGAAAAACTCGATTGTCGGCGCGAATCTTCTCCTTCAAGACTCCTCCCGCTCCTCCATTCTCTTCTCTGCTCTCTAGGGTTTTTCTCCAGGTCTCCCGCTTTTTTTCTGCCCCTCTTCTCCTTTTTAAAGTAGGAAAAACGCCCAGAATTCCGAAAACCTAGTTTCCAAATATGTGCCCCCCGCCTAGGCGGGATTGTGTGCCGCCTAGGCGGCCAGCTCGCTGGAATTCGACTCTTCAGTGCCGCCTAGGCGGGACATTTTTCCGCCTAGGCGGCTAGCTCACTGGAACTTGGTTTGTATTTTCTTCATTGCCGCCTGGGCGGATAACTCACTGTTTGTTTGCCCCTTTTTCAATTGTTTTGTCTCCAAAACTCATCATGCCAAAGAAAACAATAGCTAGGCAAGCTAAATAACATTTCCTTGACCAAAAACCAGCAATTTAACTTAAATGGAGCTAAAATTTACACAATAAAAAGCCAAAATAACTCTATGAACTAGAGTTATCAACATGAACGAAAGGATGGAATTAAAACACGTATGTCTTGGACAACAGTGCCACCATCAGAGAGATCTTCATCAGAGCCTCAAAGTCTATGGTAAAAAAGAAAGAATCTGTGTACATTTTTGATTCGCGTCTATAGATACCGTAAAATTGAAAACAAAAAATGTTATTGATTGGTTCCCGGAATGGTTTTTCCTATTCGCAGTCTTCTTTCTCTTCTGAAATCCTCTTGCACGCCTCATAACACGAGCGATATCCCTACATCAGGCACCAACTTTAAACTACTCGGGCCGAGCCCTTTGTGCAGGTCTACTATTCCTTCTTGTTCTAGTATGCTAGCAAGAGCATGAAGCATGTTGTTGTAGACTCGCCCCTCCCGAAAGCCCCAACCTGCATGTCCTTACAGGCCACTCAAAGAGGGAACATGGCGCTGCTAGAAATGGCATCGGCTGATGATCCATCAAGAGGGTGTCGATGTTGACAATCTTGTCTTGATTGAAAATTTTGCTGTAGGCTTTTCCCAAAGTGCCGTATGCTGAATAGTTGATGGCTACATATG
Organism: Petrea volubilis; assembly: GCA_026212405.1. Taxonomy (NCBI): domain Eukaryota; kingdom Viridiplantae; phylum Streptophyta; class Magnoliopsida; order Lamiales; family Verbenaceae; genus Petrea; species Petrea volubilis. The sequence goes on from CM047879.1 coordinate 11,962,294, forward strand.
GGATTATCCCAATAAGACTTGGTGTGAGATCTTTGCAGAGCTCCCCTGGTCCACCCTCTTGCAAGATTTTCACAAAGGCATCTAGCAAACCATTGTAAACTCATCTCTGTATTGTGGAAAGACACCAATATAAGCATTAAATTGTACACAAATTGAAATAGCCAAATTACACTGCCCTTTACTGTAACTACGCGTTATTACACAAACATTCCCTCTTGGTCCTTAAATTATAAATACCCCCTTCCCCAACTATCAGAATCTGATCAAAACTGACAATTTCTCAATAAACTCAGATCCACATATGCTACAACAATTTGACAAGTTTCTTACATTGGACGTATATGTACTTTTAAAACTGATAAAAAATTTATAAAATGGCTCATAGTTTCTAGTAACTGAAAGACAAGAGGCTCCTGACCCAAAAAAAGAAAGACAAGAGGCTAGCTCAGGAAAAAAACTGTTAGATATGCCATCCGTGCAACTACCCATATAGTTAATCGAGTCTTGAGTAAATCGATAAGGACCAAATGATTAATTTCGAGGGAGTTTTTACTATTTTTTCCTAAAATCTATAAGGACCAAATGATTAATTTTCTACTTATGTGAATCTTATCCCAAAATTAATGTTCCTTCCTTTTTTTTCCATGTCACCGTAAAGCAAAAATTCATTCTCTAAAATATTTTTTTTTCGTTTTTCAAAGTTAATTTTCAATTAAAATAATTATATACTATGACTAAATATCAGCTATTACGTACTCTTTTTTAAACGTAATAATACAAATAGAAAAATTATTATTTTCACCTAAAATAAGAGTTATATACTTATATCTATCCCAAAATTGAGTAGATTAAAACACAAAAAACTAACCTTATCCCAATACACATTATCTAAAAATAGTTATTGATGGTTCTATCACTATCTAGTCATTTTTTTTGTGACGCAAACATTGGGACCTCAAAGTCAATGCCAGTCTTCTGTTGATTAATTCATTTGCACCGGTCAACACGGGAAGCAATTAAATTCCAAGACTTTAGAGTATGACGTATATTATTTGAAAATTTCTAATACAAAAAGATATCTTCAACTGTTATTAAACTTACGAGGAATTCAATTAAATTAGTGGAGGAGATATTTTTTTATAGTGATTTTAATCATTTAATTACATTATATCTTACTTGATTTTGTACTTATAGCTAGGGTGTTCGATATGCTAGTATATATAAAATATGAAGCAACGATTATGCTCTATAAATTATTACAACAGATTCATTTTCCTTCTCTTTTCATCTTCTGGCAGACCAATGTCTTAATCTACTTTGTATTCTTTATTACTTGTAAGTTTATGTGGAAATTATATATCAGTGTCAATTTTCTTTGAAATATAATAGGGACATCTATGTGTACTGTAACACCAAAAACATTTCATATATAATTGTTTTCTATAATATCCAGCAGTACTTACCTTTACAAACACCATTTGCAATATAAATGATTAAACTACCGTTATATATGAAATAATAAATTTAAGTGTGTTATACGCCCACCGTTCGGTACTAGGCACCCAAAATTTATTTTTCGCTAAAAATACTAATTCCATCCAACAAAATTGCTTTTTTTAAAATTGAGCCTCATAAAATCTTACTTCTCACATTTGGTCTTATATTGAACAAAGATTTTCAAATTAGTCCAAATACGGGGAATTAATGTGCTAATTGCGCACTAACCCCCTATGTTACTTAAAATCTTCAGGAAATACCCTATAGAAAAGAATATGTAACAAAAACCCTTATATATAGATATACGTATGTTAATTTTTAATATATTAGTTTTAATCTTTGATTTTTTCAGTTATATATATATATATATATATCAGTTAACTCATATCCAAACAAATTAATTGAATTTATATAATATATTTTTACATAAATTTTACAACATAAGGTTTTTGTTTTTTAATTAGGTATCTGTATTATTTTTATACATGAACTGGTTAATTTTGTTAATTAAGAAATCTTTCTAAATTTCGATAAGGAGGTTTTTTGGTCTATTTTTCTTTTTTACTTGTTTTTTTTTTTGGAAGGTTTGAAACACGGGAGTTATTTATCCAAAAAAAAAATGTAATTCAAGAGTTAAAAAGTAATTACATATTAAATCCCCCTCCCCCCAACCCAATTTGAAAATTTTTGTTCAATATGGGAGTAAATGTGAGATCAATGAAATTTTATAAGACCTAATTTTAAAAATCATAATTTATATATTATTTAAAATATTATATAATTATACAAAAATAAAAATAAATATTAAAAAAATAAAAACTCACTAGCCGACGAAAAAGAATTACTTGGCTCCAGCTCTGCTCGAAACTTATACAGGCTCTGCTAGAGCTCGGCTTAGCTCGAATTATTCGAATTCGAGCATGAACCTTTGTCAAGCCGACTCGTTCGACTAGCGAGCATGTTCGATTCTTTTGCATCCCTAATCTTATCTTTTCCACCATACTTCGAAGTAATTGATAAAATTATGATGATAAATTGTATTTTGGTTCCTATAAGTTTACCTTGTTATACTTTTGGTCCCAATTTTTTGGCCTATAACACATTGTGCACTTCAATTCGGTTTTTGGTTTAATTTTGGTTCCCGTTTGGAACTACGTTTTTAATAACGAAGAGATTCACCTTCGCCGTTAGGATAACTGCAATTTACACCTGTCATCATCAAAATATACCAAAAAAAAAAAAAACAAAACTTTAAATTTTCTTATTTTATATTACTGTTCATAATAAAAAAAATTGTTCGCAAATAGCGCGTACAGAAAAAATTATTTCCTATATTGTGATTCCCGGTGGAGTTATTCTCCAAAATATTACTCTAATAAAAAATAATTCCGACTATTACTTACTCAAAAATATTTCTGATAGTATAACTATATAAATATAGAGAGATAAATAATTTAATTAGGAGTTATATTGTGAGAAATATTTTAAATTAAGTAATAATTTGAAAAACATTTTTTATTTGAGTAATATTTTGACAAAAGACTCAAAATCTTATTCGATAACATATTTATCGTAAAAAAATCTGTTCAAAAATAGCTCATGTCGAATAGAATATCTTTGAAAAATAACTCTTCTAAAACGCACTTCCTCTGTAAATATGTCGCATTAATTAGTTTAAACAACTTATCAAGATACACTTTCATTTCCCACAATTCTCCATTGCAATTGCATTTCCGAAATTCTCTCAACATAACACCGCACACAGAGTTACACTACTACAATCCAGTCATCATTTCACAATGAATCTTATATTCCACTTTTCGTATTCCATCTATGAATTTCATTAAGATGAACGTCTAAGACATAACAATCGTGTATTCCGTTTCAATCCACGCGTCATTCAGGAACGGAGCCAAAAAAAAAAATGGAAAGCAACTAATCAAACATAGTTTTCTTTTTCAGAGCCAAAAAATATAGGAACCACTAAGAAAAACCAAAAAGGACTAACCAAAATCAGATATTTCAAGATAATTTTTTCATACTAATAAATTGATTGATCAGATAACTCGACTTCAAATCAATTCCACGAAGAAGAATCAGAGAAGACGTGCCAGACCGACCGAGATCCGCGGCTTTGCGAGCCGTCATAGCAGCCAATGCTTGTCACCAAGCGTGAGACTGCAGATTATGCGAGCACAGGACTTGGTGCGTATTTTGACAGATGGAGAGAAGTCGATGGCCGCCGGCGAATTAGGTGTTAAAGGCGTTGTCATCGGCTTTTGCATCTGTGTTTGCCAGTGGAAAGAGGAAAATGATGGTGCACGGAATGTTCGCCGGCGGCAGAGAACGGTGAGTGGGGCGACGAGAGGAGGGGCAGGGATAAGGAGAGCGGCGGATAAGGTTGGGGAAGTACGGTTTACTTCTCAAGGGTAGGCGAGATATTTTAAGAAAATTAAAAAAAAATTAAAAAAAAAGAGAGGGAAAGAGAAAATTAACTTAAAATATTGCATGGGCCGTCGCAAATATTTAGAACTAAAAAATAATTCATTTCGAGGGAGTTTTTACTATTTTTTCCTAAAATGTATAAGGACCAATGATTTATTTTCTACTTATTTGAATCTTATCCCAAAATTAATGTTCTTTCCCTTTTTTTCCATGTCACCATATAACAAAAATTCATTCTAAAAAAAAAATTCGTTTTTGAAAGTTAATTTTCAATTAAAATAATTATATAATATAACTAAATATCAGCTATTACGTACTCTTTTTTAAACGTAATACTACAAATAGAAAAATTATTATTTTCACCTAAAATAAGAGTTATGTCTATCCCAAAATTGAGTGGATTAAAACACAAAGAAACTAACCTTATCCCAATACACAATATCTAGAAATAATTATTGATATCTAGTCATTTTTTTGTGACCCAAACATTGGGACCTCAAAGTCAATGCCAGTCTTTGGTTGATTAATTCATTTGCACCGGTCAACACGAGAAGCAATTAAATTCCAAGACTTTAGAATATGGCATACATTATTTAAAAATTGGGCTATGGGCATCTAATACAAAAAAGTATCTTCAATAGTTACAATTGAGTTATGGTATTAAACTTATGAGGAATTCAATTAAATTAGTGGAGGAGATATTTTTTTTATAATGATTTTAATCATTTAATTACATTATATCTTACTTGATTTTGCACTTCTATCTAGTGCGTTCGATATGCTAGTATATATAAAATATGAAGCAACGATTATGTTCTATAAATTATTACAACGGATTCATTTTCCTTCGTTGTTCGTCCTCTCGCAGACCAGTGTCTTAATCTACTTTGTATTCTTTATTACTTGTAAGTTTATGTGGAAATTATATATCAGTGTCAATTTTTTTTGAAATATAATAGGGACATCTATGTGTACTGTAACACCAAAAACATTTCATATATAATTGTTTTCTACAATATCCATCAATACTTACCTTTACAAACACCATTTGCAATATAAATGATTAAACTATCGTTATATATGAAATAATAAATTTAAGTGTGTTATATGCCCACCGTTCGGTACTAGGCACCCAAAATTTATTTTTCGGGAAAAGTACTAATTCCATCTAACAAAATTGCTTTTTTTAAAATTGAGCCTCACAAAATCTTACTTCTCACATTTGGTCTTCTATTGAAGAAAGATTTTCAAATTAGGTCCAAATACGGGGAATTAATGTGCTAATTGCGCACTAACCCCCTATGTTACTTAAAATCTTCAAGAAATGCCCTATAGAAAAGCATATGTAACAAAAAGCCCTTATATATAGATATACATAAGTTCATCAAACACTACAGTACACACTAGCCCTTTTGTTTATGGGGACCCTTTGCTTATAGGTTTGTCACAAATTTATTATCATTCTTTTTTTTTTTTTTTATGTATGTGTAGAAATGTGATAATTATTCATTGAACTGTGTATTCCTTTAAAGGGAAAAGGTGATTTACTTTATTTTTTGAGCTCATAATCTTGTCAAGAATGAACTTGCATTTTGTAGTTCGCATGATAACTATTGTTCTTGAAAAGAGTACATGCTCTATTATTTTTTAGATTATCAAATATATCTCGTTAAATGTGTACGAATGTTTAATAATGAATAAAAATATCTATCTCACATTGATTATTAACAAAGAAATTAGGAAACAACAATTCTCCTCTGTTCACGTCGAACTAGTATGAGATTTTCGATTTATATGGTTTTCACAGATAAATGTTTTTAAGAAAACAATATTTGTGCTCAAGTAACATGTACCTTGCTGAAGCAACTTCCAAGGCAATTTATCCATGATTTTTCGGCCTAATGGATCTGTACATCGTGTTGAAAGGGAAGTTAGCCTCCAAGGTTTAAATTCTTACCGTGAGCGCATGTTTGCGTGATCCTTTGTTCTAATGGATATGTACCACACTTTTTATGGGAACCTTATTACCAATGTTTAAACTCTAATTGTGTGTGTGGGTGGTGTTGCGCTTCATAATTTGAACTTTGGCGATTGGCATACCCTTTGCACTAGTATAAATATAATTATATATTTACACAAAAGGTATAAATATACAAAAAAAATACATATATATATGTAGTAATTGTAGTGATATATTTCTTTTTGTTTCTTTTTCCCTTTCTTAAATGTCTTCGATATAAGATATGACCTTTGTGATTAATGATTTTTTTCTGTTAAAAAAAATTAAAACTTTTTTAAAATAGGAATATTTTATATTCAAAAAGTACATGAAATTATTGTTCTATCTACGGAATACGTCTAACCAATTTTTAACTTGAAAAAGCTCGATCATTACCCTATTTTTAGAGTTTCTGATACTAGTATCTTTCCTTTTGTTTTTTTTTTAATTTTTACATTTAAGTTTTTTATTGATATCCAATTATGTATTAGTATTATTTACATATATTAATTTATATAAAAAAAGATGTTATCACAGATTTATGAATATTTTGATCTTTTTGTTTAATTGGTTAAATCTACATCTTAAAATTCAAATTAAATACTTTCTTATAATTTATATATTTGGACTTTAAGAAAATATTTTAAAGGACTTTAATGATTTTTTATTTTTCTTAGAGTTTTTTTGTGTAAATTATTTTCTATATTATTACTTCTAGTGCAATTTTTCTCCAAAATATTAATATATTAAACAATATAACTCCAATCTATTGCTTACTCAAAAATATTTTCCAGGCAATAAAAATATATTGAAAATATAGAGAGAAACTATTTTTTTTCTTATGACGGTAAGTCGGTAATGCCAACTAATATTACCGTTAAATCAAGAAAAATCAAGATATATTTACCTTATTTGTGTGCGGTTTCTTGTGGTAAAAGTAAATATCTGTTATTATATACTAGGGTGATATATATTTGTTAAGAATCAGAGAAAACTTGGTATTTGTTAAACAGAAAACACCAGACAGAGAACAGACGAAGAGAAGAACTAAAAAAACAAGAACACACGAGACAGTCGCATAGAACAGAATGGAAGTGATGATCCCGCCTGGCTTTCGCTTTGTACCGACCGATCAAGAAATCATCAGGTTCTATCTTCTCCGAAAAGCAATGGGGCTGCCAATGCTTTGTGGACATAACTTGTTGGAGATTAATGTTTACAGCGAGAATGCGAATCCTTGGGACGTTTTCAAGAATGTGAGTGATTCTCATTGGGAGGATACCAAGGAACCCAAGAAGAATGCTGTCAAGAGAGTCATCTATATCTTTACGAGATTGTCCAAGATTTCCACATTAACCGAGAAGAGTCGGAATATTTCAAGAACCGCTGGGTGTGGCAAGTGGGATGGACAGACGGGTAAAAAGAAGATATGTGACCACATGGGACGAGAAATTGGGGTCACCAAGATGTTAAGTTTTAGGTCCAAGAACAACGAGAACGACGACAATTGGATCATGCATGAATACTCACTCTCGGGGGTTTCGTTGGAAAGCGAGATAAAGGACAAAGATTACGTTGTTTGTCGGATTACAAGAACATTATCGAAGGACAAATACGAACGCGAGCGAAAACAAAGAATTGTTGATGGAGGGGAGTGTAGTATATATTGGCTCCTGTGGGGAAAACATGACAACCAAGAAAAGATCAATTGGAGAAGTTGAAGAAGACGTTGTTTGTACACATCACTAGAAGCAAAAGACTGCTCCAGTGATCACTTGCTCACAAGAAATCGGTTTTGGGTCGCCGACGGAAGATGAGCCTCCTCTAGATCAACTTATTAACTTCGATAATGTTGTTGTCGATTGGGAAAATTTTATGACCGGCGTTGATCCCATTCCGGTCGATGGAGACGACTCGTTGCCTATTCTAGTCGGTGGAGACGACTTATCCATCGACTCGTTCGAGTGGAGTGACTCGGATGTGGCACTCCTCCAACAATGTATGCATGATGTTTAATGCTTGATACATGGAGATGAAGGGCATTTTTTTTGAGGTCAAGAGTCATTAGGGTTACTATTAAATTGTAATCATGTATTAGGCTACTACTATATATTCGATTGATTTTTTTGTTTCGTTTCTTGTTGTTTTTTATTTCTTTTCTTGTTCAAATTTTTATGAATACTAATGATGGATTGGATTTTAAAATTGTTTATCCTGCTTGGTATTCGTGATTCTATTGTTGCTTTGCTATGATTATGATAGCAACTGAAATATCAAAAAGAAAAGAAAAACACAAGTGCATGACTGGGGGTATTGGTAATTTGAATATTCAATTAATGAGTCGATAATAATATGTTAATCATGTGGGGTTTTTTTGTTTAATAATATGTCACAAGGGGTACCACTACTTTTTTTTTTTTTATTCCTAATTTCCGACGGATTTTGTGACAGAAGTTGAGAGTATTGAGCACCTTGTGAAGGCCTAAACGAGCATGTCCACGTTGAATTGTTTGTTTTGCGACGGCTCATCCGTCACAAAACTGTTTCTCTCTTTCTACATTTTTCCTTTTTTCCTCTTTTCCCTTTTGTTACCTTTTCTTGTTTTCTCAGGTTTTTCTTTTCGGTTTTTTTACTTTGTATGAACTTATCAAAACTTATCAACATCGGCTCTGGAACTCATTTTATGAAATACGCGATCATATAATTACTCCAATATTTAAACCATATATAAATACTAATGCGACGCTAGTTCGATATTTTCTTACACATCCACAAAGGAAAAAAAATAAAAAACAAATAAAAAAGCTGAAAGCACTCCACAACTTAATTCTAAATTATATCAGTTCGATCCAAAAAATGAAAATCTCATCAAACATCCATCTGCCATCCTAATCATCATCGTCACAAACCGTTTTGCCAATCACCTTACGCATCAAACGTCCCTTTCACCAAATTTTTTTCTGCAACATAAGGAAACAAATTAAATGATGCAGAACGTAATAAAACTTCATCACAAATATAACAAGTAATAAATTCATTGGCACGAGGAGTAAAGCTAATACTTATTATTCAACTTTTGTCTTACTCTTTCTTCTACCCATTTTCTCCATATGTAATTCTCTTACTATGTTTCTCTACTTGTATGGCAAAAATGTAAGATTATAACCATAGACTGGGTAATTTCACTCAAGACCCATTTATGATGACGAAGTTACAGACTTACAGTTTCTATAAGTGGCCTCTACTAATTATCAACGGCATATTTCGTGATCTCGTGCTCGGCAGCTGTTTTTTTCTTATGATATCATGATAAAAAATGCAGCAACCCAAATTTCAAGGACAATTTGCTCCAAGCAACAAAGGCCCATCAAATTGGAACAATCACAACAAATGAAAACAAGTGATGATCATGTGTACTAATTATTATTTATTTATTCTACTATACTATATGGAATGATAGAGGAAAAAACAAAGAGAAAGGCCATAAAGTATGGAATGATAAATATGCAAACTATACTATATTTGAGAAACAAAAATCAAGATCGGAGTACTTGTCTTTTTAAGAAATAAATTTTAGAGGGCATCTGAATAATCAAAAGAGATAAGCAAACACTGTGAATTTCTCAAAATGTATGTCTTTCCGCTCGTTCTTACAGTTAGCACCCCTAAAAAATTGACTGCAGGAGTGGTTTATGCAATTACTAATTATGCAAACCACGAAAGGGGTTCTCTAAGTGTATCTACACCAAATTTCAGGAGGTGAAGAGTGTAATTATCCTCAGAAATAATATCGAAATCTTGCTTTTTTAAATTTACAGAAGAACTTACCATACAAATGCACATGTGCGGACACAAAGAAAGCTGTTGTTTTGATCTGTCTTTTCTTTTGCAAGGATTAGAATTTTGAATTATTGTCACCAACAAGTGCTTTGAGAGACGAATTAGTTTTCGTGCAGAACTCACAGGGCATCCTACATAGTTAACACCAAAATCACTACTATAGTAGATTTCCACTCCCCCCAATTTATGTATGAATCAGTGATAGACAAATAACATAGCCAATCATCCAGACTGCATCACGACTCCGTTAATCATTCAAAAGTACACAAGAAAAGCTAGACAAGAGCCATTTTTAACTTAATTCTAGCGAAATGTCCACCCAAGCTCAGCCATATCTTGCATGCATTATAGAGGTTCATATTCAAGAAGCCATGCGAGCTCTTAAGCCTTAAATGAAAAATATTAGTTGTATGCGAGCTCTTAAGCATTAAATGAAAAATATTAGTTGTAGTATTACCTCATCTGGATATTATTGTAACCAGCAAGCTATTGTTTTCAGCATCAGTTCTCTTGCATTGTCCTCCTCCCAGCTAATTAGGCTCTCTGTTTTCACCAGTAATTGACCATTGGGAATGAAATCAAACCAATAGAAAATGATAAAGCCAAATGCAATGCATATAATAATAGTAAAAAATTGTCTACGTGCCCAGCATCAATTGAGCTGGCGAGCCCCATCCCGTGTTTACCACATGAGACATGTTGCCTTTAGTATCAAATACACCTGAACAGATAAACTATTATTTTAGGATGCAGCTCCTTAATTTGAAAAGCATCAAACTTTACAAAGAACATAGCACCAAAGCTAATTTTAGAGTCTGACCAAAACTAAGAATACATTCTTCCGGTATACTTAAGAAATTTGCATCTGACTCAATATATTATATCTTGCACTCTTGGAAAGCAGTAATTAAGATTCCCAAGTCATATTAATCTAATCTCTAAGTGTATCTAAGTCCTCATTTAATTTTTAGTCCTCATTCACCATCATGCCACAATCTGAGATAGATAGATAGATATAGATAAATATATAGATAGAGAGAGAGAGAGAGAGAGAGAGAGATTGGCAAATTAAGAACATTTCTTGCAGCAGCCACATACACTTATGTATAACTCTACAAACAATACTATCTGCATCAATAAATGAAACAGACACAGAATAATGTCAGCAATTAAAACGTTTGAATTTCCTTGAAACCCAAAGTAAGTGAATTAGTTAGGAACTTGACATGTACTGATATGGCAACACGTCCTACAGTACCAAAGGCAGTCTCACCAATGTCAAGGTATGTTTCAAGCCCAGGTTTACTGTCCAAACAAATTAAAGCCACTTGAAGTCTAGGCAAAATCAAGAACTCACAGTTTGCAGTCTGCAATTAAGATAACTATTGCAAGTTCTGACAAACAATGAATTGCATACCATTCAAATCTACATCAGATCTCCTAACAAGATAATTGTCACCATCATTCAGAATATTATCTCTAGCCTACAGATCTTAACCCCGACAACCGAACAATTTCATGATAATAGAAAGACTTAATTACATCTAAAACAGATACAACCATCTCTATATCTCCATATATGCATTCGTTTTAGAAAACAAACACTAATATTGAACTTAAACAAACAAGAAAATAACTAGAATCTCAGCATGCAAAATCTTTTACAGAGCAGATCCAGCACAAAAGAAAATCAATAACATTTTCAACATAAGTCTCACTAATTAAAAGAAAAATTATATACATAATACACACATGCTCTTCCTTCCACTTGGTTCGATTCATTGAGTCTTGCCAATAATTAATCTTTGGTGGCCCATGATTATCTAAAAAAAAAAAAAAAAAATGGAAAGCAACTAATCAAACATAGTTTTCTTTTTCAGAGCAAAAAAATATAGGAACCACTAAGAAAAACCAAAAAGGACTAACCAAAATCAGATATTTCAAGATAATTTGTTCATACTAATAAATTGATAGATCAGATAACTCGACTTCAAATCAATACCACGAAGAAGAATCAGGGAAGACGTGCGAGACCGACCGAGATCCGCGGCTTTGCGAGCCGTCATAGCAGCCAATGCTTGTCACCAAGCGTGAGACTGCAGATTATGCGAGCACAGGACTCGGTGCGTATTTTAACAGATGGAGAGAAGTCGATGGCCGCCGGCGAATTAGGTTTTAAAGGTGTTGTCATCGGCTTTTGCATCTGTGTTTGCCAGTGGAAAGAGGAAAATGATGGTGCACGGAATGTTCGCCGGCGGCAGAGAACGGTGAGTGGGGCGACGAGAGGAGGGGCAGGGGTAAGGAGAGCGGCGGATAAGGTTGGGGAAGTACGGTTTACTTCTCAAGGAACACTACAAAAGAAAAGGGATAGGCGAGATATTTTAAGAAAAATAAAAAACATTTGAAAAAAAAAAAGAGAGGGAAAGAGAAAATTAACTTAAAAAATATTGCATAGGCCGTCGCAAATATTTAGAACAAAAAAGTAATTCATTTCGAGGGAGTTTTTACTATTTTTTCCTAAAATGTATAAGGACCTAATGATTAATTTTCTACTTATGTGAATCTTATCCCACACTTAATGTTCTTTCCCTTTTTTTTCCATGTCACCATATAGCAAAAATTCATTCTCAAAAAAAAAAAAATCATTTTTGAAAGTTAATTTTCAATTAAAATAATTATATAATATGACTAAATATCAGCTATTACGTACTCTTTTTTAAACGTAATAATACAAATAGAAAAATTATTGTTTTCTCCTAAAATAAGATTTATATACTTATGTCTATTCCAAAATTGAGTGGATTAAAACACAAAGAAACTAACCTTATCTCAATACACGATATCTAAAAATAGTTATTGATATCTAGTCATTTTTTTTGTGACCCAAACATTGGGACCTCAAAGTCAATGCCAGTCTTTTGTTGATTAATTCATTTGCACCGGTCAACACGAAAAGCAATTAAATTCCAAGACCTTAGAGTATGGCTTACATTATTTGAAAATCGGGCTATGGGCATCTAATACAAAAAGGTATCTTCAATGGTTACATTTGAGTTATTGTATTAAACTTATGAGGAATTCAATTAAATTAGTGAAAGGGGGTATTTTTTTAATAGTGATTTTAATCATTTAATTAAAGTATATCTTGCTTGATTTTGCACTTATATCTAGTGTGTTCGATACGCTAGTATATATAAAATATGAAGCAACGATTATGCTCTATAAATTATTACAACGGATTCATTTTCCTTCTCTATTCGTCCTTTGACAGACCAGTGTCTTAATTTACTTTGTATTCTTTATTACTTGTAAGTTTATGTGGAAATTATATATCAGTGTCAATTTTCTTTAGAATATAATAGGGACATCCCTGTATACTGTAACACCAAAAATATTTCATATATAATTCTTTTCTACGATGTCCATCAATACTTACCTTTACAAACACCCTTTGCAATTTAAATGATTAAACTATCGTTATATATGAAATAATAAATTTAAGTGTGTTATACGCCCATCTTTCGATACTAGGCACCCAAAAATTATTTTTCGGGAAAATAACTAATTCCATACAACAAAATTGCTTTTTTTTTTTTAAATTGAGCCTCATAAAATCTTACTTCGCACATTTGGTCTTATAATGAACAAAGATTTTCAAATTAGGTCCAAATACGGGGAATTAATGTGCTAATTGCGCACTAACCCCCTATGTTACTTAAAATCTTCAAGAAATACCCTATAGAAAAGAAATAGGTAACAAAAAGCCCTTATATATAGATATAGATATGTTAATTTTTAATATATTAGTTTTAATTTTTGATTTTTTAAAGTTATATATATATATATCAGTTAACTCCTATCCAAACAAATTAATTGAATTTATATAATATATTTTTATTAAATTTTACAACATAAAATTTTTGTTTTTTAATTAGTTGTCTGTATTAGTTTTATACATAAACTGGTTAATTTTGTTAATTAAGAAATCTTTCTAAATTTTGATAACGAGATTTTTTGGTCTATTTTTCTTTTTTACTTGTTTTTTTTTTTTGGAAGGTTTGAAGTAACACAGGAGTTATTTATCAAAAAAAAAAAGTAATTCAGCAGTTAAAATGCAATTACATATTAAATCCCCCTCCCCCCAACCTAATTTGAAAATTTTTGTTCAATATGGGAGTAAATGTGAGATCAATGAAATTTTATAAGACCTAATTTTAAAAATCAGAATCTTGTGTGACGAAAATCGACATATTATTTATAATTATATATAATTATACAAAAATAAAAATAAATATTAAAAAAATAAAAACTCATGAGCCGACGAATAAGAATTACTTGGCTCGAGCTCGGCTTAGCTCGAATTATTCGAATTCGAGCTTGAACCTTTGTCAAGCCGACTCGTTAGACTCGCGAGCATGCTCGATTCTTTTGTATTCCTAATCTTATCTTTTCCACCATACTTTGAAGTAATTGATAAAATTATGATGATAAATTGTATTTTGGTTCCTATAAGTTTACCTTGTTATACTTTTGGTCCCAAATTTTGGGCCTATAATACATTGTGCACTTCAATTTGGTTTTTTGGTTTAATTTTGGTTCCCATTTGGAATTGCGTTTTTAATAACGAAAAAATCCACCTTCGCCGTTAGGATAACTGCAATTTACACCTGTCATCATCAAAATATACCAAAAAAAAAAAAACAAAACTTTAATTTTTCTTATTTTATATTACTTTTCAATTTTTCTTATTTTATATTAATTTTCATAATAAAAAAATTGTTCAAAAATAGTGCATACTGAAAAAATTATTCCCAAATTATTTCCTATATTGTGACTCCTGGTGGAGTTATTCTCCAAAATATTACTCTAATAAAAAATAATTCCAACTATTACTTACCCAAAAATATTTCTGATAGTATAACTATATAAATATAGAGAGATAAATAATTTAATTAGGAGTTATATTGTGAGAAATATTTTAAATTAAGTAATAATTTGAAAATCATTTTTATTTAGTAATATTTTGACAAAAGACTCAAAATCTTATTCGATAACATATTTATCGTAAAAAAATCTGTTCAAAAATAGCTCATGTCGAATAGAATATCTTTGAAAAATAACTCTTCTAAAACGCACTTCCTCTGTAAATATGTCGCATTAATTATTTTAAACAACTTATCAAGATACACTTTCATTTCCCACAATTCTCCATTGCAATTGCATTTCCGAAATTCTCTAACATAACACCGCACGCAGAGTTACAGTACTACAATCCATTATCATTTCACAATGTATCTTCTATTCTACATTTTGTATTTCATCTATGAATTTCATTAAGATGAACGTTTAAGACATAACAGTTGTGTATTCCGTTTCAATCCACGCTTCATTCAGGAACGAAGCCAAAATTTTTGATGAGAGAGAGCAAAATTCAAAGTTTTCGAAGAAAGTATGTAAAATTTAGCTCGACATAAACTTGAGGACGAGCCCTTCAGCCACCTTTCACTAGCCTCTGGTGATGCATTTATATAGTAGAATACAAAGTGAAACGAAAATTTTGATCCATCACCATTAAACCCTACAAACTTGTAATGATTTCCAAGTCACACAACATTTTTTAACCTTATCTCCCATGGTTAAAAATAATAATAATAATAAAAAGGACACTGAGAGAAGGTGATCTCAAGAAAAATGGAGGCTGTCGCAGAATTCCATCGCAAAAACAACTTTTTTTAGTAGTTTACAAGGTTTGAAACGTCATAATGTTTATTTTCCCAACTTCTCAATTTTGTTTTTCTTGCTTGCATTTTATGATCACAAGAGTTTCTGTTATCTAACAGATAAATTTTTGAGACTAAAATTCACACATTTGCATTCAAAAGTAGTTACAATCCAAGAATTCTTATCTTTTTGAAAGAAAACGGTGTATTTCATTTAAGAGATTTAAGTCCTCATTGCAGATGACAAGAACATGGGAAGGGAGATTGAAATCTCCCTCACGGTTCTCAACAGCAGAGCGTGCTAAAGAATGAGCAGCTCTATTTCCTGGTCTCCTAACAAAAGAGAGAGAACATGAACGAAAGGATGGAATTAAAACACGTATGTCTTGGACAACAGTGCCACCATCAAAGAGATCTTCATCAGAGCCTCAAAGTCTATGGTAAAAAAGAAAGAATCTGTGTACATTTTTGATTCGCGTCTATAGATACCGTAAAATTGAAAACAAAAAATGTTATTGATTGATTCCCGGAATGGTTTTTCCTATTCGTAGTCTTCTTTCTGTTCTGAAATCCTCTTGCACTCCTCATAACACGAGCGATATCCCTACATCAGGCACCAACTTTAAACAACTCGGGCCGAGCCCTTTGTGCAGGTCTACTATTCCTTCTTGTTCTAGTATGCTAGCAAGAGCATGAAGCATGTTGTTGTAGACTCGCCTCTCCCTAAAGCCCCGACCTGCATGTCCTTACAGGCCACTCAAAGAGGGAACATGGCGCTGCTAGAAATGGCATCGGCTGCTGATCCAATCAAGAGGGTGTCGATGTTGACAATCTTGTCTTGATTGAAAATTTTGCTGTAGGCTTTTCGCAAAGTGCCGTATGCTGAATAGTTGATGGCTACATATGGGATTATCCCAATAAGACTTGGTGTGAGATCTTTGCAGAGCTCCCCTGGTCCACCCTCTTGCAAGATTTTCACAAAGGTATCTAGCAAACCATTGTAAACTCATCTCTGTATTGTGGAAATACACCAATATAAGCATTAAATTGTACACAAACAGAAATAGCCAAATTACGCTGCCCTTTACTGTAACTACGCGTTATTACACAAACATTCCCTCTTGGTCTTTAAATTATAAATACCCCCTTCTCCAACTATCAGAATCTGATCAAAACTGACAATTTCTCAATAAACTCGGATCCACATATGCTACAACAATTTGACAAGTTTCTTACATTGGACGTATATGTACTTTTAAAACTAATAAAAAATTTATAAAATGGCTCATAGTTTCTAGTAACTGAAAGACAAGAGGCTTCTGACCCAAAAAAAGAAAGACGAGGCTAGCTCAGGAAAAAAACTGTTAGATATGCCATCGGTGCAACTAGCCATATAGTTAATCGAGTCTTGAGTAAATCGATAAGGACCAAATAATTAATTTCGAGGGAGTTTTTACTATTTTTTCCTAAAATGTATAAGGACCAAATGATTAATTTTCTACTTATGTGAATCTTATCCCAAAATTAATGTTCCTTCCTTTTTTTTTCCCATGTCACCATATAGCAAAAATTCATTCTCTAAAATATTTTTTTTTTCCGTTTTTCAAAGTTAATTTTCAATTAAAGTAATTATATAATATGACTAAATATCAACTATTACGTACTCACATTTAAACGTAATAATACAAATAGAAAAATTATTATTTTCACCTAAAATAAGAGTTATATACTTATATCTATCCCAAAATTGAGTGGATTAAAACACAAAGAAACTAACCTTATCTCAATACACGATATCAAGAAATAGTTATTGATATCTAGTCATTTTTTTTTGTGACCCAAACATTGGGACCTCAAAGTCAATGCCAGTCTTTTGTTGATTAATTCATTTGCACCAGTCAACACGGGGAAGCAATTAAATTCCAAGACTTTAGAGTGTGGCATACATTATTTGAAAATTGGGCTATGGGCATCTAATCCAAAAAGGTATCTTCAATTGTTACATTTGAGTTCTTGTATTAAACTTACGAGGAATTCCATTAAATTAGTGAAGGAGGTATTTTTTTTATATTGATTTTAATCATTTAATTACATTATATCTTATTTGATTTTGCACTTATATCTAGAGTGTTCGATAAGCTAGTATATATAAAATATGAAGCAACGATTATGCTCTATAAATTATTACAACGGATTCATTTTCCTTCTCTTTTCGTCATCTGGCAGACCAGTGTCTTAATCTACTTTGTATTCTTTATTACTTGTAAGTTTATGTGGAAATTATATATCAATGTCAATTTTCTTTGAAATATAATAGGGACATCTATGTGTACTGTAACACCAAAAACATTTCATATATAATTGTTTGCTACAATATCCATCAATACTTACCTTTACAAACACCATCTGCAATATAAATGATTAAACTATCGTTATATATGAAATAATAAATTTAAGTGTGTTATAGGCCCACCGTTCGGTACTAGGCACCCAAAATTTGTTTTTCGGGAAAAATATTAATTACATCCAACAAAATTGCTTTTTTTAAAATTGAGCCTCATAAAATTTTACTTCTCACATTTGGTCTTATATTGAACAAAGATTTTCAAATTAGGTCCAAATAAGGGGAATTAATGTGCTAATTGCGCACTAACCCCCTATGTTGCTTAAAATCTTCAAGAAATACCCTATAGAAAAGAATATGTAACAAAAAGCCCTTATATATAGATTGATGATGGTCCTGCGGCACCTGCCACCCGGGGCCATAGCACAGATACTGTCCCGCCTACGTGGTCTTATGCACCAGGGGTGCGTCCACGGGGGGTTTTACAAAACGCGTCCATGCTATGAGAGTACGCCTGGCACCTTTAAGGCACTCAAGCGCCTCTTCTGCACCCGATGTGGGATAACCATTTTCCAGCCACATCATAAGCCCCCCCAGAAGAGGCGCTTGAGACCCTTCGGGCCCCACGGTGGGCGCCATATGATGATGGTCCTGCGGCACCTGCCACCCGGGGCCATAGCACAGATACTGTCCCGCCTACGTGGTCTTATGCACCAGGGGTGCGTCCACGGGGGGTTTTACAAAACGCGTCCATGCTATGAGAGTACGCCTGGCACCTTTAAGGCACTCAAGCGCCTCTTCTGCACCCGATGTGGGATAACCATTTTCCAGCCACATCATAGATATACATATGTTAATTTTTAATATATTAGTTTTAATTTTTGATTTTCTTTAGTTATATATATATATATCAGTTAACTCATATCCAAACAAATTAATTGAATTTATATAATATATTTTTACATAAATTTTACAACATAACGTTTTTGTTTTTTAATTAGTTGCCTGTATTATTTTTATACATGAACTGGTTAATTTTGCTAATTAAGAAATCTTTCTAAATTTTGTTAAGGAGGTTTTTTGGTCTATTTTTCTTTTTTACTTGTTTTTTTTTTTTGGAAGGTTTGAAGTAACACGGGAATTATTTGTCAAAAAAAAAAGTAATTCAGGAGTTAAAAAATTAATTACATATTAAATCCCCCTCCCCCCAACCTAATTTGAAAATTTTTGTTCAATATGGGAGTAAATTTGAGATCAATGAAATTTTATAAGACTTAATTTTAAAAATCGAAATTTACATATTATATAATTATACAAAAATAAAAATAAATATTAAAAAAATAAAAACTCACTAGCCGACGAACAAGAATTACTTGATTCGAGCTCAGCTCGAAACTTATACAGACTCTCCTAGAGCTCGGCTTAGCTCGAATTATTCGAATTCGAGCTTGAACCTTTGTCAAGGCGACTCGTTAGACTCGCGAGCATGCTCGATTCTTTTGTATCCCTAATCTTATCTTTTGCACCGTACTTTGAAGTAATTGATAAAATTATGATGATAAATTGTATTTTGGTTCCTATAAGTTTACCTTGTTTGGTCCCAAATTTTTGGCCTATAACACATTGTGCACTTCAATTCGGTTTTTTGTTTAATTTTGGTTCCTGTTTGGAACTGCGTTTTTAATAACGAAAAAATCCACCTTCGCCGTTAGGATAACTGCAATTTACACCTGTCATCATCAAAATATACCCAAAAAAAAACATAACTTTAATTTTTCTTATTTTATATTACTTTTCATAATAAAAAAATTTGTTCAAAACAAAAAAAAATATTCCCAAATTATTATTCTTCCAAAATTATTTTCTATACTGTGACTCCTGGTGGAGTTATTCCCCAAAATATTACTCTAATAAAAAATAATTCCAACTATTACTTACTCAAAAATACTTCTGATAGTATAATTATATAAATATAGAGAGATAAATAATTTAATTAGGAGTTATATTGTGAGAAATATTTTAAATTAAGTAATAATTTGAAAATCATTTTTTATTTGAGTAATATTTTGACAAAAGACTCAAAATCTTATTCGATAACATATTTATCGTAAAAAAATATGTTCAAAAATAGCTCATGTTGAATAGAATATCTTTGAAAAATAACTCCTCTAAAACGCACTTCCTCTGTAAATATGTCGCATTAATTATTTTAAACAACTTATCAAGCTACACTTTCATTTCCCACAATTCTCCATTGCAATTGCATTTCCAAAATTCTCTAACATAACACCGCACGCAGAGTTACAGTACTACAATCCGGTATCATTTCACAATATATCTTTTATTCTACTTTTTGTATTTCATCTATGAATTTCATTAAGATGAACATCTAAGACATAATAATCGTGTATTCTGTTTCAATCCACACTTCATTTAGGAACGGAGCCAAAATTTTTGATGAGAGAGCGCAAAATTCAAAGTTTTCGAAGAAAATATGTAAAATTTAGTTCGACATAAACTTGAGGACGGACCCTTCAGCCACCTTTCACTCGTCTCTGGTGATGTATTTATATAGTAGAATACAAAGTGAAACGAAAATTTTGATCCATCACCATTAAACCCTAGAAACTTGTAATGATTTCCAAGTCACACAATATTTTTTAACCTTATCTCCCATGGTTAAAAATAATAATAATTAAAAAAAGGACACTGAGAGAAGGTGATATCAAGAAAATGGAAGCCGTCACAGAATTCCATCGCAAAAACAACTTTTTCTAGTAGTTTACAAGGTTTGAAACGTCATAATGTTTATTTGCCCAACTTCTCAATTTTGTTTTTCTTGCTTGCATTTTATAATCACAAGAGTTTCTGTTATCTAACAGATAAATTTTTGAGACTAAAATTCCCACATTTGCATTCAAAAGTAGTTACAATCCAAAAATTCTTATCTTTTTGAAAGAAAACGGCGTATTTCATTTAAGAGATTAAGTCCTCATTGCAGATGACAAGAACATGGGAAGGGAGATTGAAATCTCCCTCACGGTTCTCAACAGCAGAGCGTGCTAAAGAATGAGCAGCTCTGTTTCCTGCTCTCCTAACAAAAGAGAAAGAACATGAATGAAAGGATGGAATTAAAACACGTATGTCTTGGACGACAGTGCCACCATCAGAGAGATCTCTTCATCAGAGCCTCAACGTCTATGGTAAAAAGAAAGAATCTGTGTACATTTTTGATTCGCGTCTATAGATACCGTAAAATTGAAAACAAAAAATGTTATTGATTGATTCCCGGAATGGTTTTTCCTATTCGTAGTCTTCTTTCTGTTCTGAAATCCTCTTGCACGCCTCATAACCGAGCGATATCCCTACATCAGGCACCAACTTTAAACAACTCGGGCCGAGCCCTTTGTGCAGGTCTACTATTCCTTCTTGTTCTAGTATGCTAGCAAGAGCATGAAGCATGTTGTTGTAGACCCGCCTCTCCCTAAAGCCTCGACCTGCATGTCCTTACAGGCCACTCAAAGAGGGAACATGGCGCTGCTAGAAATGGCATCGGCTGCTGATCCAATCAAGAGGGTGTCGATGTTGACAATCTTGTCTTGATTGAAAATTTTGCTGTAGGCTTTTCGCAAAGTGCCGTATGCTGAATAGTTGATGGCTACATATATGGGATTATCCCAATAAGACTTGGTGTGAGATCTTTGCAGAGCTCTCCTGGTCCACCCTCTTGCAAGATTTTCACAAAGGCATCTAGCAAACCATTGTAAACTCATCTCTGTATTGTGGAAAGACACCAATATAAGCATTAAATTGTACACAAACTGAAATAGCCAAATTACGCTGCCCTTTACTGTAACTACGCTTTATTACACAAACATTCCCTCTTGGTCCTTAAATTATAAATACCCCCTTGCCCAACTATCAGAATCTGATCAAAACTGCCAATTTCTCAATAAACTCAGATCCACATATGCTACAACAATTTGACAAGTTTCTTACATTGGACGTATATGTACATTTAAAACTAATAAAAAATTTATAAAATGGCTCATAGTTTCTATTAACTGAAAGACAAGAGGCTCCTGACCCAAAAAAAAGAAAGACAAGAGGCTAGCTCAGGAAAAAAAATGTTAGATATGCCATCCGTGCAACTACCCATATAGTTAATCGAGTCTTGAGTAAATCGAGTGGGTATGTCACCAAAGTCGAGCTGACTCCTGCACAGCCTCCGGCGAACAAGGAAGGAGGAATATGAATAGGCAATTTGGGTGAAACTCAAAATGAAACTCAATTGAAATTCAAAATTGAAACTTCTAGTTATATAAAATGCAATAAACCCATCTTACTAATTAATAGATCAAAATGCAGGGTAATGATATGAGAGCGAGTCATTGGCTCTATCTTTGTGCGCACATTATTTCTTGCGGGATTAAAAGACTGGAATCTCAAAGCCGATGTGTTTGTGTTCACTATCATTGTGCAGCACCAAAAATTTTAGATTGATATATAATCTATGTTATTAAGTTTTATAACCATTGTGAAGCAGGAAGTTCGTTAGGAAATATAAAGAAAATGACTGAGGAAGGGGGGAAAAAAAAAAGAAATACGGACAATATTATAAAGGAATTTGAAGAACTCATTACCAAGCTTTACACAAAATTCGAAAGAAATCATTGTAGAAGTTCAGTCATTATTTCGAGGGAGTTTTTACTATTTTTTCCTAAAATGTATAAGGACCAAATGATTAATTTTCTACTTATGTGAATCTTATCCCAAAATTAATGTTCCTTCCTTTTTTTTTTCATGTCACCATATAGCAAAAATTCATTCTCTAAATTTTTTTTTTCATTTTTCAAAGTTAATTTTCAATTAAAATAATTATATAATATGACTAAATATAAGCTATTGCATACTCCTTTTAAACGTAATAATACAAATAGAAAAATTGTTATTTTCACCTAAAATAAGAGTTATATCTATCCCAAAATTGAGTGGATTAAAACACAAAGAAACTAACCTTATCTCAATACACGATATCTAGAAATAGTTATTGATGGTTCTATCACTATACAATCATTTTTTTTGTGACCCAAACATTTGGACCTCAAAGTCAATGCCAGTCTTTTGATGATTAATTCATTTGCATCGGTCAATACGGGAAGCAATTAAATTCCAAGACTTTAGAGTATGGCATACATTATTTGAAAATTGGGCAATGAGCATGTAATACAAAAAGGTATCTTCAATTGTTACATTTGAGTTCTTGTATTAAACTTACGAGGAATTCAATTAAATTAGTGAAGGAGGTTTTTTTTTTTATAGTGATTTTAATCATTTAATTACATTATATCTTACTTGATTTTGCACTTGTATCTAGTGTGTTCAATACACTAGTATATATAAAATATGAAGCAACGATTATGCTCTACAAATTATTAGAACGGATTCATTTTCCTTCTTTTTTCGTCCTCTGGCAGACCAGTGTCTTAATCTACTTTGTATTCTTTATTACTTGTAAGTTTATGTGGAAATTATATATCAGTGTCAATTTTCTTTGGAATACAATAGGGACATCTATGTGTACTGTAACACCAAAAACATTTCATATATAATTGTTTTCTACAATATCCATCAATACTTACCTTTACAAACACCATTTGCAATATAAATGATTAAACTATCGTTATATATGAAATAATAAATTTAAGTGTGTTATACGCCCACCTTTCGGTACTAGGCACCCAAAATTTATTTTTTGGGAAAAATACTAATTCCATCCAACAAAATTGCTTTTTTTAAAATTGAGCCTCATAAAATCTTACTTCTCACATTTGGTCTTATATTGAAAAAAGATTTTCAAATTAGGTCCAAATACGGGGAATTAATGTGCTAATTGCGCACTAACCCCCTATGTTACTTAAAATCTTCAAGAAATACCCTATAGAAAAGAATATGTAACAAAAAGCCCTTATATATAGATATACATATGTTAATTTTTTAATATATCAGTTAACTCATATCCAAACAAATTAATTGAATTTATATAATATATTTTTACATAAATTTTACAACATAAGGTTTTTGTTTTTTAATTAGTTGTCTGTATTATTTTTATGCATGAACTGGTTAATTTTGTTAATTAAGAAATCTTTCTAAATTTTGATAAGGAGGTTTTTTGGTCAATTTTTCTTTTTTACTTGTTTTGTTTTTTTTTTTGGAAGGTTTGAAGTAACACGGGAGTTATTTATCAAAAAACAAAAGTAATTCAGGAGTTAAAAAGTAACTACATATTAAATCCCCCTCCCCCCAACCTAATTTGAAAATTTTTGTTCAATATGGGAGTAAATGTGAGATCAATGAAATTTTATAAGACCTAATTTTAAAAATCAGAATTTACATATTATTTATAATATTATATAATTATACAAAAATAAAAATAAATATTAAAAAATAAAAACTCACTAGCCGATGAATAAGAATTACTTGGCTTGAACTCGGCTCGAAACTTATACGGACACTGCTAAAGCTTGGCTTAGCTCGAATTATTCGAATTCGAGCTTGAACCTTTGTCAAGCCGGCTCGTTAGACTCGCAAGCATGCTCGATTCTTTTGCATACCTAATCTTATCATTTCCACCATACTTCGAAGTAATTGATAAAATTATGATGATAAATTGTATTTTGTTTCCTATAAGTTTACCTTGTTATACTTTTGGTCCCAAATTTTTGGCCTATAACACATTGTACCCTTCAATTCGGTTTTTTGTTTAATTTTGGTTCCCGTTGGGAACTACGTTTTTAATAACGAAAAGATCCACTTTCGCCGTTAGGATAACTGCAATTTACACCTGTCATCATCAAAATATACCAAAAAAAAAAAAACAAAACAAAACAAAAATTTAATTTTTCTTATTTTATGTTAATTTTCATAATAAAAAAATTGTTCGAAAATAGCGCGTACAGAAAAAATTATTCCCAAATTATTTCCTATATTGTGATTCCTGGTGGAGTTATTCTCCAAAATATTACTCTAATAAAAAATAATTCCGACTATTACTTACTCAAAAATACTTCTGATAGTATAATTATATAAATATAGAGAGATAAATAATTTAATTAGGAGTTATATTGTGAGAAATATTTTAAATTAAGTAATAATTTGAAAATCATTTTTTATTAGAGTAATATTTTGACAAAAGACTCAAAATCTTAATCGATAACATATTTATTGTAAAGAAATCTGTTCAAAAATAGCTCATGTCGAATAAAATATCATTGAAAAATAACTCATCTAAAACGCACTTCCTCTGTAAATATGTCGCATTAATTAGTTTAAACAACTTATCAAGATACACTTTCATTTCCCACAATTCTCCATTGCAATTGCATTTCCTAAATTCTCTCAACATAACACCGCACACAGAGTTACAGTACTACAATCCAGTCATCATTTCACAATGTATCTTCCATTCCACTTTTCGTATTTCATCTTTGAATTTCATTAAGATGTACGTCTAAGATATAACAATCGTGTATTCCGTTTCAATCCATGCGTCATTCCGGAACGGAGCCAAAATTTTTGATGAGAGAGCGCAAAATTCAAATTTTTCGAAGAAAATATGTAAAATTTAGTTCAACATAAACTTTAGGACAAACCCTTCAGCCGCCTTTTACTCGTCTTTGGTGATGCATTTATATAGTAGAATACAGAGTGAAGCGAAAATTTTGATCCATCACCATTAAACCCTGCAAACTTATAAGGACTTCCAAGTCCCACAACATTTTTTAGCCTCATCTCCCATGGTTAAAAATTTTAAAAAAAAAAAAAAAAAAAGGACACTGAGAAAAAGTGATATCAAGAAAATGGAAGCCATAGTCCACATTCAAGTACTTCACCATTCAATTCAAAGAGTACCACTCAAAACTGCCAATCTAAGGTCCACTAGAAATTATTGCTCATGTACAAACATGCAGTCCCCCAGTGTCCTCAGAACGTGAGCCTAAAATCTAAGGGTCCAATGGTCCCATAACCTTAAATGACCATAATACCCCTATCACAATAATTTCAAGGAAGTATCAATATTTCACCATAAATATGGGGTGGGAAGCTTTTAATTATCATGGCCAAAAAGCCTGTCCAATTTCTACAGAAAGACTACAATAATTGGTTCATCGTGAACCATGGGAGAGCCACGCCTCGAAAAACTGAGAACCAACTAAATGTGAGATATACTCCCACTAAGATCTTCAGGAACCAATTAAGGTCATATCGCGATACTATAATACTACGACTTTTATACAACAAATACCGATCTTTTTTCTCTTAATCCTCCAACATTCTTGGAATGATGTTTTTCTAGTTTTCCTACAACTGGGGACTTCCTTGAACACACAACTAGCTTCAGACACTATTCTTGGATATAACTTCTCCGAATTTGAGGAAGAGTTGGGCATCCGAGGTGCTCATGGATGAGCAATTGACCAAATGGGGAGTCTTGAGATTTGTGTACTCATCAACGTAACACTGAGCTTTAGCAGACGGGAGCGGTGGAGCTGGCGGGGCCGGGGTTAGCGTTTTAGCATCCGGGTTGGGCACAAGGGTGCCAAGAACTCGAACCACTTCATGCATGGTCGGCCTATCAGCCGGCTGTCTTTTGGTGCACAAAAGAGCCAGCTGAAAAACCTTTTTCACCTCTCCGAGGTCTTTACACGTTTCGGATATATCGGGATCAACTGTGTCCATCACTGAATTGTTTGCTGCCTTGGTTAATATCTGAAACAGAAAGACGATTACTAGTTTTAAACCCATATAGATGAGTTGAAACCCCGCACGAAACATTGTAATTACAGTTACACCCCCCGAACTTTTGTGTAATTACAAAAACATCCCTTTTGTTTCAAAAATTACCAGTACCACTGAAGTCCGAGTCCCTAATGTGAATTTTAATGACAAAATGCAGGTAAGTTTAAAGAAACTAACCAGATGATGGAGATTGCATTCATTATCCACAGCTTTCCTTCCAGTGAGCAACTCCAGAAGAACGATCCCGTAGCTGTAGACATCAGACTTCTCCGTGAGACGAGAAGTGCGCGCATATTCAGGATCAATGTAACCAATGGTTCCCATTAAATAAGTAGAAGTGTGTGTTTTAGATGTGCATAAGCTCTTGGCAATGCCAAAGTCCGTAAGATGAGCCTCATAATCTTTGTCCAGCAAAATGTTGGATGATTTGACATCCCGGTGAATGATCCGTGGGCTGCAATCATGGTGCAGATATGCAAGCCCCTGTGCAGCCCCAAGTGCTATCCGGAGACGAGTGTCCCAATCAAGTTTTTCCTTTTTAGCATTTCCTGGAAAAAGCCACATTTCGTGACAATCAAGAAAGAGAAAAAAATACTAAGCTTTTTTCAGACATAAGATTTCGCTTCGAACGTGCAAAATGACACTTACCGTGAAGGATGTCCCACAGGCTCCCGTTTTCCATGTAATCATAAAATAAAAGATTTCCGGAGGGAGAAAGGGAATATCCTTGCAGACTAACTAGGTTTCGATGCTTGATACTCCCAACGGTCGCCAGCTCCGTCTCGAACTCTTTGAGGCTCTGTGGGTAGTGAGAATAGAGTTTCTTGATAGCTACGGGCCTGCAGTTCTTGAGAACACATTTGTACACGGTGCTTGATGCTCCGTAGCCAATGATGTATTTCTCACTGAGGTTCTCCGTCATCCTCATAATGTCTTCGTACACGTGGAGTGCCATGTTCATGTGAAGGATAACAAGCTTTGGAGACGAGTAATGAACTGTCGAATAAAAAAGAAAAAAAACACTACATACATTATCGACTACTTTTGATAGCTGAGTAAATATTACAAATATGTGAATGGTAGCACAAACAAGAAACCTGGCTTGTCGAGCGGCCTGTCTATAAAGGATTTCGGATTGTGGGGTCGGCAAGCAGCGAGCAGGATTATTAGAAGAATAACCAATGCACCAATAGCTATTCCGAGTATAGCTGCTTTAGATATTGAAACTGCATACACAAAAGAAATGCGATCCCAAGAATCAGTACATGCCACACAAGAACAAAGTTTCTTTCTTTTTTATTGTATCAGCTATCTCACAAACACTCACCTCGGTCGGGTGGACGAGGTGCATGGCAAGAAGAGCGAAGCCAGTAGCCACAAAGGCCCGGATTGCCTAAGAAACTGATAGCGGCAAAAATGATTAATGCAAAACAGACCAGAGAGGGACTGATTAGGTTAAAGAAAATGCTACCTGTCAGGAGAGAACCTTGAGAAGTTATTTCCGGTAGGAATATATCCGACAAGATTGTTGTATGATACATTCCTGTGATACAAAATCATGATTAGACTATCATAGCAATAATGATACGGGCTTCATATTTTTACAAGTGGACGCGATTTTGTAAATGAACCTACAGCACAGTAAGACTGAGGCAATTGGCAAGCGACATAATGTCGCCAGATATATTGTTGTTTTCCAGCTTCCTGTCATTATATTGCAATAATAGCTGATTAGTTTGTAGATAATACAACTTATTTCATCATTTATATCGGTAGCACGAGGTTGTTCTTACAGCAAGAACACATTTTGAAGCTGACCAAGTTCCTCCGGGATCAGACCTGAGAGGTGGTTATTTGAAAGATCTCTACAAGCAAAAAAGATCATAAAATTTAAAAGAGTTTCAATTTAATCAAATAAAAAAGATTAAATTAAATATAGCTTCTTGCTGATGTCCTTTTGTTTCCTTACATCTCCATAACACTTCTCAAGTTGCCAAACTCCGCCGGTATGAATCCAGTCAAATTATTGTTGCTTAAATTACTGTGACATAGCGAAGTGAGTGAGATATTAAAAGATAAAATCAGTTGAAAACAAAATATCGGGACATGTAAGGACTAACAGTTTCAGGAGATGTTCCAAGTCACCAAGAGACGAGGGCATATAACCGCTAATCTTATTATTCGAGAGGTCCCTGTTTCAAGAAAACAAGAAAAAGATTACATTATGGTTTAGAAGATACATTACAAGATTATGAATTGACCACAAGCTAGAATAGCACTTACAAAGTGTCCAAATTGCCAATGCGTGACAACTCAACAGGAATCGGGCCCCCGAGGTTGTTGGAGGATAGGTTCCTACCGAATTTGATTACGTATATTCAGAGGAAATTCTGAGAAAATAACTTTCAAAAGCATATGTCACATTTTGCGTAAAAAAATAAAGGCGTGGAACTCACAGATAGGTCATGCTTTCCAGCTTTTGGAATGCAAAGGGTACTGTCCCACTCAATTTGTTTCCGTGCACATTGCTGTTGTCAAAAAACATGAAGTCAATAATACATTGAAAAGAGGTAAACTTTTACTAGTACATATATAGTGCCAGTATAAACATGAGAGTCCTCACAGGCTATTAAGATTTGTACAAGAGCTAAGATTATCCGGTATAGGCCCCTCCAAGTGGTTGTTTGCTACATTTCTGCAAGTATAAGCGAAGCAACTTAACTTTGAGCATTCGTAAAGATAAAATATTACAAGACTCCGCAAAACTAAAAACAGACAGATCAAATAAATCTGTGAGCTTCCCGAGTTCTGGCGGAATATGCCCCATGAGCTGATTATCGTTCAATTCACTGAAAAATGGAAAGAATAGTACATCAGCATTCAGCCTCACAACTCGTTACAACGATTATAAATAAAGATAGGATACATCAAACAGAGGGGTGGGCTGATGATTGACAAGATGCATACAGATAGTGGAGTTTCGTCATATTTCCAAGCTCAGCAGGAATGGAACCGGTTAGCCTGTTACCATGAAGATACCTGCAAGAGAAGATGACCAAATGTAATTAAACTTCAATATAATGTAAATCTTCTAAATAGATTTGAGTTTCATATCTCAAATTTTGTGAAAAACAATGATAGTCTCTTTTTTTTTTTGTGTAGCAAGCAACAATATCACGCCTGGTACAACTGCTAAATTCGGTCTCGTGTATTTGAGAGAGAGAGAGAGAGAAAGAGAAGGGATTTCATAACATAGAAAAATACTTGTATTACTTACAGTTTTTCAGTGAATGTTAAATTTCCAAGAATGGGCGGGATTGTTCCGCTGAGCATGTTATAGCTTAAATCTCTGGAAAAAGAAGAAAATGTCAAAGGCAAAGCAATACCAGAGAATGAATCAAATTAATGAATTCAATGGTCAGAAACTTAGTTTAAAATCAATAAAGCTGAAAAAGAAAAAGAAAAAGGACAACACTTACAGCACAGCAAGCGCCTGCATCAAGCCAATAACTGAAGGGATTTGCCCCGAAAACCGGTTATTTTGCAAGGACCTAAGGTGCGCATGGATTTTTTCCGCAAATTCATATTTGAATATGTCATGAAACTAACGAGTCAAAAAGAGTTCAAAGAGACACTTACAAAGTAGCAACTTGGAGAAATCCGATATTAAACGGAATTTCACCGGAAAAATTGTTATACGACAAATCCCTAACATCCACATAAGAAAAATATTGTTAACTCAACCATTTCAAACATTTCATTCTAAAATTAAACCACCACCATTGGTCGGATACATACAGAACCTGAAACGCCGTGCAGTTGCCAATACTGTCAGGAATCGAACCGCTCAAACTATTATTTCTAACATCACTGGCACAAATCAAACACAAGCGTTCGTCAGCAAATTTTCTAAACGCACAATATTAGGATTGTTAACTGACCAGGAAGGTTGTAAGAAACCTACAAGTACCACAGGCCGGTTAGCTGACACATATCGGGAGAGAGTGTGCCTTGTAAGTTGTTACCCCTCAACCCCCTAAGCCAAGAGAGAGAGAAATAGAAAAATATCATATTAATCGCATAGTTAGTCCATGTCAGAATAACATGAGGTAGATTTAAGAAAGATTAGTCTAACGCACAAGTATTGCAGAACTTCATTCCAGTATAATAGTCTTGGTATTTCTCCATTCAGCTTGTTCTGAGCCAAATCCCTAGAGCAACGAATTTTAAAAGTACTTCATCACAAAATAGTTCATAATCAAAACTGAAACAAAATACATAAAAAATAATAACAACGATACTCACAGAATTTTCAAGTTAGGAATCTGAGAGAGTGTCGAGGGAATTGGACCAATTAACTGATTATTTTTTAAAATCCTGTCGGGGGTGATAACTACGATATTAGTAAATAAACTTGAATATGCAATAAATCAATAGATAATAGCAAATAAATAATAGGGAATAGGAAGACGATCACGCTGATTTTAAACTTACAAATTCTCAAGCTGCTTCAACTTTGAAATTGAGAAGGGAATATCTCCACAGAGCTCGTTGAAAGATAAGTCCCTGATGATATGCAATCAGAAATATTTTGAAAAGCTTTTTGTACAATTTACCACATTATCGCCACAACATATTTGCATAATGATTATGAGGCCACTTCATATTAACATTCATGGAAAGTAAAGTGCTCTCTCTCTCTCTCTCTCTCTCTCTCTCTCTCTCTCTCACACACACACACACACACACAAAAAAAAACAATAACTTACAAGCTTTTCAAAGCTGAGCAGTCCCCAATCTCATCTGGGATTTGTCCCGTGAGCCGGTTCCCCCTTAAGTCACTGGTTTGAAATACACAAAAGATACGATATCCTATATTAGACCTCAAACTCTCAAATATGAGATAGGCAAGGAAAATTTAATAAACAAGAGAAAACTTGATTAAAAAAATTGTTAATTTACATTGAAAGCAGGCCTTTAAGATGTCCTATAGCCGGAGAAATTTCCCCACCAATATTCAAACCTGAAAGATTACTGTGACATATGTACACGAGTACACAAATTAAAGGAATATCAGATCATTGACAATATATATATATCAAGAAAGATTATTGAGCAGCAACAAGTACTTGAAAATAAACAGAGGACACATCAATGAACTGATAAAATCCAAAAAAAAAAAATAATAATCTTGAAAAAAGGAAAGATAAATTTGGATCTTACAGAGCAACCACATTGAAGGTGACATTATCACATGTGATCCCTCTCCACACACAATAATCTGAAGATGGAGAGTCAGTCCAGTCATACAGCACATTGTCCACATCTCTAAATGACTTCTTGACCTCAAGCAAAGTAGCCCCTTTTTCACAAAATTCAAAGAAAAAAAATAAGTGGGAATGTAAATTTCAATGGTTTATAGCTTCAAAAGCAGCTGAAAAAGTCAAGTTCTTGAACAGAAATTGGTTAAGGGCATGCTAATAAAGACAAAAAACACAAGGTTTAGTGGAGACAATGACATGATTAGGTGATAACGACAAACAAAGGGAAACTTCCCCTTAAAAAGCTAAACAGTAATTAAATGATTAAAATACTAAACCCCAAGTCACTGCTCTAAAATAAGCCAAGAATGATGACCAAAGTTTTAAAAAGCCAAAAACAAAAAAAAAAAAACCCACCAACACTTACCATCATCGTCACAATCCACAGAAGCAAAGCTCAAGAACACCACCACAAATCCAACAAGAACAAATCTTTTGCAAGAATTAGCCATAGCCCACTTCTCATAAACCAGTTTATGGTATATCTCAACCATAAATAAAAGAAATTCTAAGACATAATTAAGTCCTTTGCCTGAAAAGACAAATGGAGGCGGTACATTTGAGAAGAGGGGGTTGGGAAATGCAAACAGAAAGGGATTAGAAAGGAGAAAGCTGCAATCTTGGATTCACCGACATGGATGAAAGTGAAAAAAGAAGAGGAAGAGGAGGGGGGTGGGGGAGGAATATAATCACTAATGCTCTTAAAGATTGTGGAAAAATGTGACAATGGAAAGAAGAGCAGAGCTCTGGCTTTGTAATGTTCAATCACATCGTTCTGCCAGAGAGCCTTGCAGTTGCAGTGTGTGTGTGTGGGGGCGGGGGGGGGGGGGGCGGAGTGAGAGAGAGCAACAGTGTCAATACTGCATGTAAGTAAATGTAGAGAGAGAGATGCAGATGTGGAAATTAGAAAGAGAACGGAGAATTATTTCAAGGGGGAAAAAGTTAAAATACCATCTGCCAAGTTCTGATGCTAGCCCTGCTGCAAAAATACATTACAGCTTTCATTAACAGTTTTTCTCTCTCATCAGTATTACAACACCCTCTCTCTCTCTCGCTCTCTCTATCCCCCCCACCCCACCCAACCAACAAAAAACACAGATACATACAAATGAGTATCTCTATATGTACTTCCCCAAATAAAAGTATCTATCTCCCACTCAACTAATTTAAGGGTGCGTAAAATTTTATACACGTTAAAAGTCATTTCTTGAGTTTTTCACTTTTCCTAAACTCTTTTTTTTTCTTTGGATAAATGCCCATTCTAAGCTTTGCCTCTATCACTAGTACACACACCGCTTCTCTCTGTACATATACATACACAGACATGTCTCTATATGCATGTGAATGTAAAGGGTCCCTCAAAATGTTATAAAAATTGCATCATTTGTTTAGTTTCCTGAGCCTTGAATCCAAAACAAGTCGCTGTCTCTGCAGAGAGAGAGTAGTAAAGAGATAGAAATCCTTTCTTCAGTTGACAATAAACACTTTCTCTTCTTCTTTAACCAAATTATCTATATGAGTGTCAAGTTCATATCAATGCTCATATAGCTAGGAAACTTGGCATATGGTTTAAAAAACTTTCGCTTTTCTATTTTGTCCATTTCCCATTAATATTTCTTGGTAAATATGAAAGTTAGGTGAATTTTGTCTATTTTTTCTTGTTATGGCACTGCACTCTTTTCACCACATTTTCACCTTTGCTATCTGCAGTTTTTCATTCACTTGAAATGAAATATTCAGTGAATGGGATTATCAAATCAAATAAAATAAAAAAAGTATCTAAGTAACGTTGGAGAAATTTGCAATGAAGTTCTTCAGGTTCGATGTCTATGCAACAATTTGTCATGAGCTACCAATTTTGCCAAAAGAGCCCCCGTCTTTTTACTTTTGGAGTAGGGGTATTAGGTATAAGATAAATTGAGTCGGTTTACGAATACAATGAATCGATTCGAGTTAAACTCAGGTCAAGTTTGAATTTTTCAATCAAGCTTGAGCTTAAATATGTTTGTTCGAAAGCTCACGAGTTGGTTCAAGAGTTTTTTTTAATTTTTATTATTTTATATTTTTTAAATGTGTAAATAATAAATAATAACACAATATTAATAATAGATTTGTATAAAAATATTAATAGTTTTATTAATAAATGTTTAAGTTATATATTTAAAAAATAACATTATATTATTCATAAATTTTATTAAAAACATTAGTAATATATTAAAAAAAATAAGCTCGAGCTTAAGCTCAAATTTCATCATTTTGATTCAAGATTGAGCTCGAACTGAAAAATACAAGCTCATCAAACTTGATCTCAAGCTCAAACCAATTGTTACCAATAAATGCCATTTTTTTTTTATTACCATGCTTTGAATCCAACATTTCCCTCTACGAAATATTACTATGCTTTAAAGAAGTAACATTTAATTAAATCATTTTCTTGATTATAATAAAAACTATCATGTACTTTTTTTAGTTTTGATCGTTTTACTAATGGCATAACATGAAACAAAATTTTTAAAAATAAAATAAGAATTGGTGTCTTTGCGTCCGTCATTTTACCCTAAGGAAATTCTAATCCCAACTCGACTTAGTCGAATCAGGGTTAATCATTTATCGAGTGTTTTACATTTGTTGCGTGATTCGGGTAAAAATTTGCCCTTAAAAAGTAGCATTTAATAAAATTATTAGCTCGAATGTAATTAAAGTCTCATATATATATTCTTTTCTTTAATTTTGATTTTTATACTTGCAACATGCCATACTATAAGAATTTAAAAAAAAAAAAATCACATCACAAAAACTTCCATCTGAAAATTTTGTTGTAATGTACTCTAGGTATATGTACGATAGTAGGAGTAAATTGTATTTGTTTGTTGTCTAATTATAGAACTAAATTCTTATCATTCTTGAATTTAATTCCCCATATGTGCCCAAAGTAGTAGAATCATTTTTTATCAATTAATCCATGTGTTGGCCTACAATGTCACAATGTTCGCTAGTGTTATAATACAAAGTGTCCCACTAATCAATTAAACATGACCTCCATGGCGAAAAATTCCATAATATAATGAAATTCATTTTGAAAAAAAAAATAGAAGATGAAAAATAATTGACTTTGATTTTTTAAGTTCAACAAAGCAATTAGTTTGGAAGCTCCTTACCATTCAACAATTTTTAATTTATTTATATAATTTTGAAAAATCTGTGGACATAATGTATAGGCCATAGGGGATTTTATCCAGAGAGAATAGTGAAATTTATTCTTCATTTGTACCAACATTTTATGGCTTGTAACTACAAAATAAAGCTAATTATAGATTTTTGCATAAATTTTATTTTCATTCCACTTCTTTTAATTGAGTGTTATTGTAATAAGAAAGTGGGTGTGTGATGTGTTTGTGTGTATGAATATGATATTTTCTTTTTTTTTTCTTTAATAAGATGATCGAGTGTGTCTCAATTATTATATTAATGTTCTAGATCAAGTATAGTCATAAATTACTCGTAATCAATTATCAATCCGAACAAATAAATTACCAAATAGGTATCATGCTATAAAATTTATCTACATTTATAAGCCTCGAATCCATAGCTTTTTCTTGGGGATTAATGTGCAGTAATTTACTATTAAAGCAAGACCTCATCGATCAAAATACAATAATTTTGAAAGTCAAATTCTTATATAAAGAGGGGGGGGGGGGGGGGGGAATGAAAAAGAAATTAAAAGGTTTTGTGAAAATCATAGCAAGAATGTTGGAAATGTAATTTGACTAATGGTTACTCTAAAAGGAAAGGAATTATATTATTTGATTGAGGAAACTCGTGTTGGAAATGATGGAATTACATATGAATGTAAATTGGGAAGACAAACGTCATATATTGGAACCAGTAAAAAAAAAAATAACAACACACACACACACACATATATATATAGTCTAAAATAATGTAACGATAGATTACTGCACCCCCAATCCCCCTGTTTTCCAATAGTCCCTTTTTATGAAAACTTACAAAATTGTATTTTAATTGTTACTATCAATAATTTGTGACAATTTCTATTATAAACTGTCGGGGTTTACTATAGGTTCGAATTTATGTGAATGCGGATATTGTATTACTTGTATTATAGTTTGTTTCTACTGTATAGTAGTTTGATGTATTTGATATTTGATGATCACAAATTGTGAGAGTTCATTCTTCATGTAAGTGTATTGACATATTATTGTATTCGATTGGTTATAACAAATCATTTTCATTCAAAATAAAAAATTCAATTGTTACAATCAAATATTTTTTTTTCGCCATTGAGCCATATTTTAATAAAATAAGAATGTATTTGTAATCTAATAGATAACATTCCATGCATAATAATAATAATAATAACAATAATAATAATAATAATAATAATAATATAAATCTATGATATTAGTAACAAAATTCAGGCAGCAATATGAAAATTTTTACCAATAACATATATGAACTAATAATATTCTCTTTAATTTTTTCATTAATAATATTTATTAGGTGAGATGACTTTTATTTTATCAAAAACGACGCTTTTATAGTGACGACTATATAACAAAAAAATTTAAATATGGTTTTACGATAAAATTTCATCATTACTTGTTTTTGTATGAGTGTCACTATATATGCGGTGACAGCCTAAGTGCAATATTTGTTATTATTACTTTCGTAAAAATCGCTTTGGTGACAAACACAAAAAATTGTCATTTGAGATGTATAATTGATAGTAACCTGTAAATGTCATTTGACATATTATCAAAAAAAAATTTGTAGTTTTTAGTGATCAAACAAAATATGTTGTTAGTTCATGTACATGATTTTTCGTACTACCAGCTACATCTTTTTTTTATTGATATATATATATATATATATATATAGAGAGAGAGAGAGAGAGAGAGAGAGTAACTTCCATTGTTTCTTGAAGAAGGTCAAGCATGGCATTTTTTTTAAGGAATAATCGAGCTGAGCAGTTTCAAATCAGCTGACTCAAAAGCATAATATTTGGGAAAATAAGAAAAAAGGAAAAAACAACAACTACTACTACAAAGATGGGGGTTCGAATTTGATACCAATGAAGTCTTGAATTCGCACTCTTTGAGTGAATGTGTGCGTATGTGTGGGGATATCTTTCCGGTTTATATCTATATGGTGTCTCAAGTTGATTGTATTAAAAAAAAAAAAAAAACAACTACTACAACAATCTAAACATCATATTCAAATATATCATTCAAATTGGGACTCAAATTACAACCCATTTCCTCATTATGGCATGCCAGAATTTGCAATTTTCGTGACACTCGATCAATTCTGCCAATATCTTGATATCAATCAAGTCGTTCAGCTGTCAAGTAGTGAAGTTATTAGTTAATGTGCTAGTAATTATTTCAGCCAATATGTTTAATACTTTGTTAGGTAATGAAATAAAATTCGACAAATATTGTCTCGGCTTTGAACCCAGAGATTATTTACCATTCACTATCGACTATAGACACCTCATAAAATGTCTTCATTCCTTGACATCCCATTTTTTGGAAAATAATAACAAAGATATATCAGAATTTAAAAGAACAGACCTAAAATCAATCAAACCCATCTTAATTAATTCGAATAATAATAAGGATAAATGTAAAAATATCAAACTAGCGAGAGTAGACTTGTATTGACTTGATAAAAGCTCATTCAAATTTAATTTTAATAACTAAATTAAATGAAGTATTTAATTTAACCAAATTTAAAAGTAAGGGTTAATTACAATTTCACTGTAAGAAATCACCTCCTTCGCTAACAATAATTATTTCCATCACAAATAGATGTATTAGCGATGGAATTATGACAAAATTTCGCAAAGTAACTACAATACTGGTTGTAGTTTATAATAATTATTCAGTGGGGTATACTCGAGATGTGTGTAAAATAAATAAATAAATAACTAAAATATAATCTAGTTACATATTTAAACTATGAATATAATTAAATTAATTATTTATTAGATTTTATACATTATTATATATTTTTAATTATTTGTAATGTATTTATTTTATTAAATTTGTTATAAAAAAAATAGCTCAAAATAAAGATAGAATTATAAATTTAACAAATAAATACAAAATAAAATTTGTTTACAAAAAGACAAAAGAGATATGAAAAAATATGTATTTGTACTATTATTAAAGAGTTTAACGGGAGATCAAAGAGACAAAGGTGATTACTAAACCTGCTTAAACTCTTTATTGATAGTAAGGATTTATTTTATTAAATTCGTTATAAAAAATAACTTAAACTAAAGATAAATTTATAAGATTAACAAATAAATATAAAAATTAATTTTAAAAAAAGACAGAAGATATATATATATATATAAACTATTGATAAAGAGTTTAGGGGCTCTAAGAGGCCAATGTGGTTGTTAGATCCCTACACTATTTATTAATAGTATAGATAAAGAATTTAGGGGGTCTAAGAGACCAAATAGTTCAAGGTGGTTATTAAACTCCTTAAACTCTTTATTAATAGTATAGATAGTGCTATACTAACAAATTTTGAAAAATTTATATGAAAAAATACAAACTCGAAGGACTAAAATGAGAAATATATATATATAATTCGAAGGATTAGAGTGCAATTAAAACTTTAATTGACATTTTTAATCCAAATAAATTGACTGAACGGTTAAAATGAAATATAAATAAATTTTGAATGACTAAAATGTAATGATTGAATGGTTAAAATGAAATGTAAATAAAATTTGAATGACTAAAATGTAATGATTTAAAGATTGTGGCTTAAGTAATTCTAAACGTAAATTTAATCTAAGATTTGTCCTTAAAATCAAGAGTCAAAATATTATTAATTACTGAAAAAAGTATATAATAATAAATTTGTGACAAACAAAATTTATCTCAAAATTATATGTTGTAATGGATTTTGTCAAATTCATGATAGATTTTACTGTTAGTAAGGTGAATACTCTTTCGTCAAAATGTAATAAATTAGTTTCTAATAATGATAAAAAAAAAATTGTTGGGAATTCAAATCTTAACAATATACATCTGTAGGTAGCATGTGTATCTTTCTCTTTAGTTTTCGCAGTATTTAACAGCAGTGAATATCCGGTAGCGGTGATGCGGGGTACAAAATATTAGAAGATAAGGTCCCACAAAAAGCGTAAAATTTCAAGCCCACCCCTAAACTTTTTTTTATCCTGAGTTACCTTTGCCTCGGGAAGGCCAACCATCCATTCATTCACATCCCTCACTCTGACACCAACAATACTCCAACAACTTTGTGGGGTTTCATTTCTGTAAAAGCCTGTCAACTTAGCACCACATTTAACGGACCTATTAACGCCGTTAGTTAACGTCACTTCTTTTCAAATGCGCCAACAACTTCAAAGAATGTTTTTCCAAAAACAACCTTTTAATCGTCAATCGAGTCACGTATTAATAATTGGTTGGATTAGGAAGTTTTGGGGTGGGGGGTGGGGGGGGGGTGGGGGTTTATATGAGTAACACAAAATAGATTATTACAGAGGCTTTGTTCGGTTTCGTATATTACGCTAGAAATTGGTTGTTAATCTCATTTGAATAGCCAGTCGATTGCTCATTGTACCTGCGCCGAATCCTAAGCCAATAGTAGCCGACCCGCTATTATAGACATTATCAAGCCAATATTAATTGCTGATGGGACACGGGTGAGATTAAGTTTGAATGTTGTAGATGCTCACTTTACAAATATATGTATGAATACTGATTTACTTTAGGGAAATGTTTGATGTGGAATCAAGGAATAAGCTGCTAAATGCTTGAATTTAATTGGTTCCACGACAGAGAGATTTGATAAGATCATTCGATTTGGGATTATGAGTATTATAGAGATTAGGACTTAATTTAAGCATGTTTGACGTGTTTAGATGTCATTTGTAATTCTATGACTCTTTTATAGATTTACTCCTTGAATAGTGTCAGTGACTTTTGTCTTTTGAGTAAATCATTTCACATCAACTTTTGGGGGGCAGTTATGTAAAATAGACAGTCAATTTTTTAAAGTCAACCTTTAATTCTCCTTAATGACCACTGTGAAGAATTAATAAAATGCTGGATTTATAGCATTTCAAATCCGACTTGGATTTCAAGCTGGATCGGCTCATAAGAGTTCACAAAGGCAATCAAAACTCAGATTATGGGGATTTCAAGGCCTCCTAATCCAAACAATCAAACACGTTCAAGTTTAAGGCTATTTTAATAATACAAGTAACTAATATCGAATTCTTAACTCATAAAAATGAAGCTAAACAAGATCTCAGTTAACATATCATTGATATTGTTCATGCAAGGTTCAAAACCTAACAAATTGCACGAGATACAAAATTGGGGTTGTGTGTGTTGGGGGGGGGGGGGGGGGTAATATTGAAAAATCAAATTACCCCACTTTATGCAATGGGTAAAATTGAACCAGATCAGAGTTAATGCATCAACAATTTAAACCTCGAAATTTTCTCATACAAACCCCTTGCACTAGCGCTAATCAAAATTTTATCGTTTTACAAGTGACTCGTTCATCTTAGCGGAGTTATTCATGAATACTTTTAGAATGTTTTGAATAAGTTAAAT
The DNA here is from genome assembly GCA_026212405.1 of Petrea volubilis. Classification (NCBI taxonomy): domain Eukaryota; kingdom Viridiplantae; phylum Streptophyta; class Magnoliopsida; order Lamiales; family Verbenaceae; genus Petrea; species Petrea volubilis. Next base: position 12,002,892 of record CM047879.1, read on the forward strand.
TTAAAAAATACTAATAATTAATTACACCGTCGATATCTCTCTCTCTATATATATACATATGTATGTTGATATTTTTTTGTAGAATCTTACATCAAATTGAAACTATTAAATTCACAAATAAGGGCAAATTATATTTACACCCCTTGAGTTATAGTTTAATTATAAATTAATCCATAAAATTTTAAAATTACAAACACCCCTTAAAGTATGTATCATCTTAATAAAATTTATCATTCATTAAGACGGAGCACAATCACGAGTTATATTTTTGTTGTTTCAACGAGATTTTAAGATTGGGTCCACATAGTCTTGAAAAATCAAAGATATAGAAGTCATATAAGAAGTCAATCTCAAAAAACATAGTGGCAATGTCGAATTATAGATGGTAATCCATGATGATGGCAATAGTGATTTAAAGTGAAATCACTTCGTAAAGGTTGGTAAAATAGTAAAATTGATTGAGGATTTTTGTTAAACTCGACAAAGCGCATCTCTTGGTGGCTAGGTTAACTGCTATAGCTGTAGGAAAGTTATCTTTTAGACATCTCCATTAACATTCATAAGAAAATCATAAACCTCGATGGAGTATTTGTAATTTTTAAAACAATAGAAACTAATTTGTAATTATATTATACTCAAAGGGTGTAGATGTAATTTGCCCAGTAAATAATCCGAAACCTATAAACTATTTCTAAAATTGCCAATGTGTTTATACGTATACATATATATATATATATATCTTAATTTCATGCATAATTAATAGTACTTGACTATTACCATAAACTATGTTATCCTTTAGTTTTTTGTTTAAATTCAAGGCAAAAATGGTGTTTTATGGCGGGTAACATAATTATAACATATTTGAAATGTCATATCGTCTGTTAGTTTTATCCATGTTCCCTTGTTCGAAGGATGCTTCTAAAATTGGAACACTGGCGAGTGGCAATAGCACTTGCTCTTCAAACATTACATTTGCCAACCAAGTGTGGACTTAGCATTTTTGTTTGTTATTTGTTTAGTATCCGCATATATTTTTATTCAGTACCTCTGTAATTTTGTTTTTGCCCCCATTTATTTATCATTTGCGTTTCAGCCCCATCACTTTCTTTTTATCTTGAATACTTGACCCCTCGCTTAACTTTGACCTTTGAATTTAAGAAGATAAAGACAAATTCAAAGTCAACAAAGAAAATAAGAAATATGAATAATATTTTAACGCTTCAGTTAAATACTTAAATTCATACACGCCTTTATTATAGACAATATTCTAAAAAAAAATCTAAACTTTTCACTCAAAAAAAGCACTCGTTTTCGCAAATGAAAAATTTATGATAGAGAAATTTTATGAATTCGTGATGCGATCCTATTAAAATAAATCTGAAACAACAATTAATGACGATATATATATACACACTAACTGATTTGTGATGAAAAACTTCCATCACAAAACTATATTTTGTGACAGATTTCACTAAATCACTTATCGATTCAGTGATTCATAAAGCACGAGCTTCTTGCAGTGTTTGTTCTTCATAGCATTACAAAACTATTTTTAATTTTTACAAAAAAAAAAAAAAAAACTCAATCTAAACCTCTTAGGTTAAAATTCATAACTTTGTCTCTAACCAAAATGGCTTGTCTAATATTTTGAAAGCTTATAAGAAATAGTATACCAATTAACAAATTTTAAAGCTTTTGGAACTCAAATGTTTTACAAAAAAAAGTAAAAAAAAAAAACTTTAAATCTACAATTTCTTTTAATACCTTAAAAGGTCCTCCTCGTCTACATTGATTGGAGACTCGAGCAAATATGGTGTATAATGTCATATTGGGCCTTGTGTAGAGCCCATGGGCCATTGCAGCTGAAGCCTTTGTATATGTGAAGTCCTTTTCGTAGAGGGGCCACCACGTGCTCGAGTTTCCCCATAAACAAATCTCCATTAAATAAATGTGTAAATTCTTAATATAGTTTAGGGAATTGATTACTTTTTGTGTGTATTTTTCAATATATATACACACACACACACATACATATAAGAAATGAAGAGAGGAATGTTTGGAGGGGTAGGGGGTGTAGTGGGCCCCACTATCACATGCAAATCATTTTTGCATGAAAATGGTTCACAACAACAGATGTTTCCAATCACGTGCCCATTTAATGTCTGAAAGGCTACACACACATACATAGGGTTACAGACACCCATTTAATATTCCCAATCATGTATGTTAGGGGTGCAAATGACTTGAACTCGATTGATTTTTGAGCTTGAACTCGACGAGCTTATATTTTTTTAAGTTCGAACTTGAACTCAAATCAAAATAATCAAACTCAAATCCGGCTCATTGGCTCGTTTGAAAATCGAAATCGAATTCATTTTTTGTAATATATTATTATTTTTAATAAATTACTATTTTTAAAAAAATATATATAACTTAAACATTTAAATCATAAAAAAAATTCTAATTTTCTTCATTCATATTTATTATTAATATTATATTTTTATATATCATTTATCTATTTAAAAATATAAAATATTAAAAAAAAATAACTCACAAGTCAACTCGTGAGCTTTCGCCTTCCAAACACTCAAAACTGAACTTGAGCTCAACTCATCAAATAATTCAAACTTAAACTGAACTCAAATCGAGACTACTCATTATGTCCACGAGCCAATTTGTGCACGAGAGATAGAAATAATGGTTTTTTGCATTCGGAACTTACAAAAGTTCCAACAAATTGGCAGAAAATGCCAATTAGATCCATAGAAATATTTACTTAGGTCCAAATCCCACGAAATGTAAGTGCTTATCTTACATTATTACTTATCAAAATTTGTTATTCTTTACTGGGTTAAAAGAAATGCATTAAAGAACACAAATGCACTTAAATTCAATAAAATGATTTATTTATTCTGTTATTTATAACAGAGAGCAAATCACATCAACTAACATGAGATTTCTTGTAATTACGAACAACAACTCAATTGATATATTATCGAAATAGTGTAAAAGTGGTCGAAAATGTCTAAAGATTAACATACTCCCAACTTATTTGTATTTTCTTTTAAAAAGACAAAAAAAAAAAAAACTCAAAAATAACAAATAGTAATATTTTGAAAATGCCCTTCTAAGAATAATACCTACCTTCCCTAACCCCAAACCTCATTCTAAACCCTAACACGCTAAGTGCCATTTTGGCCGAGTTTTTTTCAAAGAATAGCACTTATTTTTTGAAAAAAAAAGTATTTAAAAGCAAAAAAATTGTATTTGGATGAGTTTTTTTAAGAAAAACAAGCGCCCAAAAAAAATAAATCAAAAGTGAGTAACTTCAAATAAAAATACCTTTTAAAGAACTTTTAATTACTATATCCAAATATAAAATTATTTGACTCTTAAAAAAAGAGTTCTACTATAAAAAGTATAATTCGAAAATCACTTATTTATTTATTTTTTAAATCAATTCAAACAAGCCCTAAAACACACAGATTAAAACTAACGACAACCCTCACGACAACACAACTACTCATCCCCAACCCAAGCTAGGCTGCCACAATCAAGTCCCAAAATTGTAAATTTACTATTTAAATGTATTGGTTGAACTATAAACCGAAATAATTATTAATAAATAACTTAAACTAAATTTTATAAATAAATAATATAATTTTTTTTATTTGAATTTTGGGACAACTATTGAAACTTTTACTCGAGGGGGTGCTCTTGGCCCAGTGAGTATCGTTTATACTGGTGTTTATCAGTGGTGGTATATAATTGGTTTAAGCACTAATAAAGAACTTTATATTTGAACTCTTTTTTTATTATTTCTTTATGCCACATCCTTAATAGCATGTTGGCAACACTCACAACCGAAATGGAAACCGAGCATTTCATGATTCAAAAATGCCGAATCTCATCTGATTCATCATTTGTTTAAACTCTTTAGCATAAGTACCTTGGTTTGAGCATGATATTTAGTACATGTTATTATTCCTGGGATTTAGAGAGGAGTACGTTCGATGAAATAATTTTTTAAATGTATTACCACATGCCCAAGTGTCAGGCCCATTTTGTATACGTAAGTGAAATCTTTATGCTCAAAACTCAATTTATTAATTACATCTACATCCATTAAAAATACAGAGAATAATAACGTGGAACTAATCTCTTGAAAAGAAAAATTATTAAAACACCCTTATGGCCGGGGGCTCCGATCCAAAAAAAATATAAAATGACCTTTCTATTCATATATATTAATTTCGAAAAAAATAAAAATCATAAAAGATATTCTTATTCAACTAAATACTCCTGTACCCCTCGTAACTAAATATTCAAACGCACCTATATATATGCTTCTTTTTCTGCCACGCCTTTTCTTCCCGAGCAACACCTCTCCCCCCGGGCCATCAGCGCCGGCATCGCCGCCATTGGCGAAGGCCAGTCTTTCTATCAATAAACTGGCCTCAGCAAAAACCCATCAATTTCGCCATTCACCCATCCTTTCACAGTCAATTAAAGTTTGAAACATCACCTCTTCAATCAAAAACCTTACAGTGGAACTAAGCGTAACCCATCGGCATTACAAGTGGAATATCACCATTTTTGATAGCTTTTCATTTTGGGCTTCCACGATCTGGATTTGATTTCCTTGGGGTTTTAACATCATTCCCATGTCTAAAGACTTCGATTTCAGTTCAGAGGTATGACCTCTGATCTCTTGAGGATTTTGCTTAAAGTTTTGATATTTGTAGGGGTTGATGTGTTTGTTACAAATTTTTAATATTCACGGCATATGTTTTGTGTACTGTTTTGTCTGTAGCTTGCTTTAAGTCTTGTATTGACGTGAAATATGTAGTTACTTTTGGTAAGAGAGTTCATCTCTTTAGTTTTATGTGCTTTTATACTAGAGCTTGTTATTTTCTTTCTTATAAACATATTCCTAAAAATCAGTGTTCTCACTTCAGTCTTTACCTAAGTTGTTCTGAAAGTTGGTATATTGGTCCTGCATACCTCTGCCTTTTACTATCTATTGCTGTTTTGCATTAATATCTTGTCCCACGCATAGGTATCCATTGTTGAATCTTTCAAATTGGAAGTAGTTTCTCCTAATTTGTCTGGGACTTGGGTGAATTCGTTAAATATTGAATAAAATTTCAGGACAAAGCTGATTGTCAATGGAAAAGGGTTGTTCATGACTGATGCTTTCAATTATCATTTTGCTCCAAAATTTGTCATATCTAGCTGAACTTTTTCATGTAATATTCACTGAACCTTTTCTTTTTTTTTTTTTTTTTTTTGTGGAAAACTGTTAACAATTTTGGCAAAATATTTGATGCTTGTTTCCACATATTTTCTTACAGATGATAAGTCCTTGTCTGGTGGGTTTTCGACAAATACAAAGGACTCGGCTCTTTCTTCGCCACTTGGCAGGCATGTGGATGTGCATTTTCTGCCTTGCAAAAGATCTCGCATCAGTGCTCCATCTGTTGTCAGTGGCCCAAAGCAGCAGCCATCCACTGAAGTTCTGCCTGAGGAGTGCCTCTTTGAGGTGTTCAAACGTCTTCCTAGAGGCCAAGAGAGGAGTGCTTTTGCGTGCGTACAAAAACAGTGGCTCTTGCTTTTGATTAGCATCCGTAGGAATGAAATGTGCGCCACTAAAGTCACTCAATTTGATGAGGGTGGTTTTGATGATTCAACAGGTGAGCGCATCGGCCTTATGGTATCTTTCTACAATTTTGTAGACAACAACCAATAAATACATCAGTTTTTCTAAACGACTCAAATTAACAGGAGTCAAACTGAATCTTAAGATTTATGTTGACAAAAAGTAATGAACTGGCCACTTCTAATTCTAATCTAAAGCATGAAGGATCACTTGCATCGATTCGTATAATATTTCCACCAACCCAAAGACATAACTGAAGAAGAATACTTATAACAACAGAGATACCGGACCAAAGCTATAAAGCCCTTCTTAATTTGGTTGCCCGTTGATTTTTCACTTTCTTGCCAGGAAATATTTCCAGACATTTACATAGAAAAAGGAAGTAAGTTTTCTACAACAGCTCTGAATCCAATATATGAGATAAAGAACCCCAATAATTTATTGAAGTAGATCTTTAAGTTTTATTAACAGACATTCATTTCAATCCAATAATAAAAATCCAAAAGACGGAGAAGAGATATTACTCTTGAGCTGGTCATTCTGATAATCATAACCAGGTTTCAAATCCAAAGGAATCAAGCCTCAATTGGATGTGATACTCAGTGAAGTTCAAAAAGAGGATCCAAATGGAGATGTCAAGTGCTGACATAGATACTGATCATCCTCTCTATTTAATATTGATCAAAATCTTGAATAAATTTTTTTTGATATATTATCCCAGCCGAAAAAAATCTCCAGAAAAGATAAAGACTCCAAGTGACAAAAGTGATGACTATATATTGATATTAATTCTTTAAGAAACAAAATGAATTTTGATAATTTGAAAACTAAATTGCAATAAGTTTAATAGCTGAAGATTATGGATCTTTTCGTTAAAATAAGAGACTATCTTGACATCTATTTTAATGTTCTAGACCAAAACTCTAAATGTACAAACAAGATTGTAAGATTAACAACATGAATTTGACAAACCACACCATTGCATCAAGGAAGTAAAAAAACCACTTGGAAAAATTCAATAGCGCAATTTTAAATCAAAAGATGTCTTGTTGACAAACATAACTTGAAACTCATCAATCTGAAATGTACCTAAACCTCCTTGAATAACTTCCAAAATACTCCGGAATACACAGTAAAACATGAAAATTCTAGTTATTAATTGGTGATGAAGGTCTACGTGAAATCGCAAGTAGGATTCGTTCTCTTGAGAAGCTAGACCTCTCTTGTTGCCCTATTGTTACAGATAAAGGTTTAATTGCTATTGCCATGAACTGTCCCCATCTGATGTCAGTTAAACTGGAATCTTGCCCAAACATTTGTAATGACGGTTCACATGCTTTGGGCCACAAGGCCCACAACTGCCTTAATCTGAGGTGCGTGATTGTCAAAAGCTACACGCTCGTAGGTGACCATGGAATCGCGAGTCTATTTTCATCAGCTGGTCACATCCTGACAAAAGCAGAACTTGAGTCACTCAACATAAACGATGTGTCTCTTGCTGCTATTGGACGCTGTGGGCGTGCAGTGACTGATCTTGCACTTGTTGGCCTACAAAACGTAACCGATAGGGGTTTTTGGGTCATGGTTAGGGGTCAGGGTTTGCAAAAGCTGAAATCTTTATCAATAACTGGTTGCCACTGAGTTTCTGATTTAGCTCTCAAATCTCTGGAGAGGTTAGCCCTGAAACAATGCCTGAATGTATCCGACCATGGGGTGGTTTCATTCGCGAAAGCTGCTGGATCACTTGAAAGTCTTCGATTAGAAGAGTGCCACAGGATCACACAGTGTGGGGTTTTTTGTATCCTTTCGAACTGTGGAGGAATGTTGAAGACTCTTGTCTTGGAAAATTGGTTGGGGATTCATGATGCGGACTCTGGATTTCCATCAACATCTCCTAGCCATTCACTTCGATCATTGACCGTTAGCAACTGCCCTGGATTTGGTGATTCGGGCTTGGGCCGGTTGGGATGGCTGTGCCCAAACCTGACTCAGGTGGACCTCAGTGGCCTTGAGGGCATAACCGATGCTGGCATTGTACCTTTTGTTCAGAGCTCAAAGACTGATTGGGCTAGCCTAAATCTGAGTGGATGTGCTAACCTGACAGATAATGCAATCGCTGTCATTGTTGAGCTTCGCGGGGGAACTCTGGATCTTCTGAACCTGAACGGTTGTAAATGCATCACTGATGTGAGTTTGATGAATATTGCAGATGAATGCGATTCTTTGCGCGCGAACTCGATGTTTCTCAGTGTGGAACAACAGACTCTGGTATTGTATCCTTGGCTTCATTTGGTCCGAGTTTGGAGATATTTTCCTTAGCCGGTTGCTCTTTGGTGTCTGACAAAAGTTTGCCTTACTTGAAAGTTGTGGGTAGCACTTTGGTGGGGTTGAACATCCGCCGTTGCTGTGGAATCAGCTCCGGCACAGTTGATGCACTCTAGGATCGATTGTGGTGGTGCGATATACGTTCCTGAATCTGATGAAGAATTAATTGAAAAGCAGCAGATGACGGTCGATAATGAACTTCGCTCTTCATTTTATTTAAGGTTTTATCGTACAAGTTAGTAGGTTATCGTTTTGGGTGCATCTACATTTTTTGTTTTCCAGGTAATGTTGGTTCTTGACGAATTAAACTATGAAGAAAATCTCCACTGGATGATTTAATTTAACATCTCCATGTGAAAAATACCATTAATACTTATTTCATTCTATTGTTTCTTTATTTATTTATTCTTTGCAAATATTTAAAAATTACTTGTTATTAGTTCTATGTTTATCTTTTGGATCATGCTTTCTTTTTCTTTCTTTCAATTAATTCCTAGAGTTTATTACATAGAAAGTTATTGGTTATAATTTTATTCTTGGACCCAAAAATTGGAAGAATTAACCATAAAATATTTGAAAACCCCTAATCTTTTAGTATTTGCAGATTAATAAAACAAAACAAACGATTCAGGGTAAAATAAGTTAATGAACAACCATAAAATATAAATAAATAAATTTGAATAAAACCCATAAAATAATTTGAACTCTGTTACGGGCGTTGGACTAGTTATTGTACTCAAGAAAGCAGCCCGATGCTAAGGTGATCGTAATGGAGTGGAAATGCTTTATATATTGTGTATTTTTGGGTTTATTGCAATTTTGATCCTATAAATATGTCTTTGTTCAATTTTAACGTGTAAAAGAGTAAAAGGAAGTAATAGGGATTTTATAAGTAAAAATTATGCCCCGTTTAAGTAGAATTTATTTTCTTGTTAAGTCGAATTAGTTAAGTCAAAACTTGTTATAATACAAGAGAATAAAGTATTATATAAGCAGTTCAAAATGGTTTAGTGCACTTTGCCTAATCGTTGAACAAAAAACACTCCCAAAACTTGTAATGTTAGTACAAGTCACGGGGTGATACTCGTTAACTTTTGAGAAAGTTGCATTTTAAATTTATTATAAACTTCAAATAAGAAAATATTGTCTACTTATTAAATTTAGTTAACTTCTTAATTAATAATTTATTAAGTTAATAAATATCCTAATACATTTCATAGCAAATAGAGAAAGTAACTAATACAAAATTTTATTTATTTAGATAATCCAATTCGATGTTTAAATTTACATTCTTAATTTTCGAATATCTGGTTTTTTTTTATTTTCTTTTCTACCTATTTCCCAATTTTTTTTATTTATCTTTTCTTAACCCTTTTCTTCTTCTCCCTCCTTACCATCACCCGCCGCCATCTGACCCCCACTCAAGCATGGCAATTAAGCCCCCACGCTATGGTTTTGTAGTGTCCCTCACGAATGAGTTTTCAAATTACAGCTTGGGTTGAACAATTATGAATTTCAGAGGTTTTGGATTATAGGGAGAAAGGGGAAAGAAAGAGAGGGAAGAGAGAAATTAAGAGAGAGAGAGAGAGATAATTCTGGGCAAATTACTTGCTTCATTCCCTTACTGAAATAGTTCTTATACAACTTGCAACAATAAAAGAAAAAGGAATAATTACGTCTATATCTCCTAAGGTTTGGTGTAATTATCGATACACTCATTCACATTTGACTATTTATAATTAGACCCCCTCCACGTTAGCCACTTAGCGTTGTTAACAAATACCTCCTTCCGTTAGTGGCCGTTAGGGTTTTCGGCTACGGACGTTAGTTTTTATTTGCAAACTCCCGAAAATACCCCTCTGTGAGCGGAAAATTAATTGACACGTTTTTTGACGTTTTGTATGACCATAATGCCTTTACGGGTGCAAATATAATTTTCAAGAAATTTGAGGGGTGTAAATGTAAGTTTAAAAAAAAAAATCAACAAGACATTCAAATAATTCTTATAAAATAAATTTTATCTCATATTAAAATATACATATAAGTTATGTTATTATTTTTATACTTTTTTTATAGTAAAAAATCTTATTTTTCTAAATTTTCATTCTTTCTACCTTTTTTTTTTTTTTTCATTTTTTCCCTTTTTCCTTACAAATAATTAAAAAAATATTAAAATAATTGATTTACTTTTTTTTTTTTTTCACCACCAATAATCACTTTCATCCTCTCCTCCCCTACCAACTCCAAGCCCCATCTCCATATTCTTCTTCCCCCCACCTTCAGATCTCACCTCAAATTTCTCAACGATGTCCAGATTGGATTTTTTTTTAAAGTTTTTTTTCTCCTCAATGGTCGATCCCGGTCAAATTCGGCCTCCTCACACCTTCTCGTTTGTCCTCCTCTCTCTCTATGTGTTGCGTATGTGTGTTATTATGTATATATATATATATATATATATATTATACATGTATATGTATACATATATATAATATATATAATGTGTTACATATATATTTATGTAATATGTTATTTAATTTATAATTTTTATTTTAATATTATATTTTTATATTCAGAAATTAATTTAGACCGTTGATTCTTTTAATCAAGATCTAATGACTCATAATAATTACGTCTACACCCCTCACATTCGTCAAATGTGAGGGGGTGTATCGGTAAATACACCAAATTTCAGGGGGTGCAGACGTAATTATCCCTAAATTTATACTCAATTTGGGGTATTTTTGGTACAACAAAAAAATGCTAAGTTTGGCTATTTTTATAGGTTCAAGAATGAAGGTAAAAAAGTAATTTCATGAAAACCGTCAGGGTTTCAAAAATTATCATGTTATAGGGGGTCTAATTGTAAATAGTCAAATACGAAAGGGTATATCGGTAATTACACCAAACCTCAAGGGGTGTAAACGTAATTATTCCAAAGAAAAATACAGAAAATCAAATATACAAAAAGAATCCTAACAAGATCTCTAGTGCTTTCTTGCCACTGATGAGGAGTAGTGGCCGTTACGGAATTAGTTAAGCCCGCACCCATTTCCAGCGTTGGATTCCTTGTGGATCAAACGGCTAAGAGTGAGCCACTCTTCACCCTCCTTCTCTTGACAACACATTAATGAAATGATATCGGTTGGATTATTTTGGATGCAACGACTATTTTGATCCAACGACTGAGAACTTACCCCCTCCTCTCCAATCGTGCGGTCATCCCCAATTCTGGGTTTTGCCTTCAAGATCGTGACATTTCCCTCCCGTTGAAGAGTTCCTTGTCCCCAAGGATCGAATTGGGGAAATTTTTTCTTGATGTAATGGTAATCCTCCCAGGTAGCTTGTTCAGGATTCGCATAATCCCATTGAACGAGTATCTGAGGCACGGGCAAGTTTTCTCTTTGGATCATATGCCTGTCCAACACTGCTACCGGGTACACCTTGAAGTTACCTTCATCATCAACGTCTGGCAGTTTGGATGAAGGTACGTGCTTCGTTCCTATCGTTTCTCTTGAGTAACGAGACATGGAAAACAGGGTGTATTTTACTATCGGTTCGTAACTGTAGCTAGTATGCCACTGTTCCCATTCTCTGCACAACTTTATATGGACCAAAGTATTTTGGAGTTAACTTTAGATGCTTCCTCATAGCAATAGATGTTTGCCTATAGGGTTGTAGCTTCAAATAGACCTCATCTCCTATTTGAAAACTCCTCTCAAACCTATTTTTGTCAGTATAAAACTTCATCCTATCTTGTGCATGTTTCAAATTTTCCTTCAATTGATGAGTGAAACGAGCCCTTTCCTATAATAATGATGTGACATCCTTGTGCTCCATGTGTGTGTAGAGTCCTAAGGGAAGATGGGAGGGGGAATATCCATAAAGCCTGGAAAGGGGTAGTCTTGAGGCTTGAGTGAAAATTGGTGTCGTACCAAAACTCAGCCAAGGACAACCAACAATTCCACTGTTTTCGCTTTAAATAGGACATACATTTGAGATATGTCTCCAAACACTGATTGACTCGTTCGGTTTGCCTATCGGATTAAGGATGTCCCTAGGTGCCTAAATGATGTTTTCCAAAATGTGCTAGTGAAAATTATATCTCTATTTGACACTTTGTTGATGCGCAAACCATGCAGTTTGTAGATGTTGTCTAGAAACAACTTGGCTACGTGTTCAGCAGAATATGGATGCGTGAGAGAGATAAAGTGTAAGTATTTTGTAAATCTATCCACTACCACTAATATAGGGTTTTTACCTTCTGAAGTAGGTAAACCCTCTATGAAATCTAAGGAAATGTGAGACCATGCTTGTGAAGGTATGGTCAGTGGTTGTAACAACCCCGAGTAAGGAGTGTGTTCATGTTTGTTTTTTTGACAATATCACACTCTTTTACCCAAGTGTGTATATGTTCCTTCATATGAGGCCAATAGAACAAGGCCTTAGCTCTTTCATATGTTCTAACCATCCCAGAATGTCCACCTAGAGTTGAGTCATAGAGCAACTTGATGATTCTTTCCCTTATATTCCCTTGACTCCTTACACAAACTTTATTTTGCACCTTGAGTAACCCAGACTGTATCTTGTACTCTGGATAAGCGTGTTCATTGACAACTTTGCTTGTATAAGAGACTGGAACTGTTCATCCCCTTCATAACTATCTTGCACCTCTTTTACCCAAGTAGGTAAGGTCATAGATAGTGCACAACACTGTTCTTCCATCTCCCTTCTTAATAGGGCATCCGCTGCCCTATTCTCACTTCACTTTTCGTATTGTACTTCAGAGTCTAATCTCATGAGTTTTGACATCCCTTGATATTGTATAACTGTCTCAATTCTTTGATCCAACAAGTATTTTAGGCTCTGCTGGCTAGTTTTGATGATGAAGTGATGCCCCATTAAGTAGTGTCTCCACTTAGTGACAGCCATAAGCACAGCCATGAACTCCTTTTCATAAATGGACAACCCTTGATTTCTAACTTCTAGTGCTTTGCTAAGATAGGCAATTGGTCTCTTTTCTTGCATAAGCACTGCTCCAATCCCCACTTCACATGCATCAATTTCAACTTCAAATGGCTTAGTGAAATCAGGAAATGCTAGAACAGGTACAGTGGTCATGATTACCTTTAACTTGTCAAATGCTTGTTGAGCTTCTATATTCCAGTGGAAACCATCCTTTTTCAGTAGTGTTGTTAGAGGCTTGGTGATGATTCCATATCCCTTGACAAACTTCCTATAATAACCTGTTAATCCTAGAAAACCTCTTAAAGCCTTGACATTCCTTGGTATTTGCTAGTCCAACATGCATTCAATTTTTGTAGGATCAGTAACTACCCCCTCATTAGAGATGATATACCCCAAGTACTCTATTTTAGTTTGTAAGAAACTACCCTTGCTTTTTTTTTTTTGCAAACAATTAGTTCTCTTGTAGTTTCTGCAAGGTTTGCTGCAAGTGTGTAATGTGTTCCGTTTTTATCTTGCTATATATCAATATATCATCAAAAAATACAAGCACAGTCTTCCTGAGCTAGTATACAAGAACTTGATTCATTAAGGCTTGGAAAGTGGATGGGGGCATTACACAGCCCAAAGGGCATAAATAAGAAAGATGGTTTTGTAGATGTCCTCTGGTTTTATCCTAATTTGAAAATACCCTAATCTCAAGTTGATCTTAGAATAATAGTGTGCTCCATGCTACTCATCTAACAATTCATCTATTACTGGTATAGGGAATTTGTGTTTGATTGTGTGGCCGTTGAGATATCTATAGTCAACAAAGACCCTCCATTGCCCATATTTCTTCTTAACAAGTAGGATAGGTGATGCAAAGGGGCTTTGACTTGGTCTGATGATCCCAGCTTCCAACATTCCCTTTATTATCTTCTCTATCTTCTCCTTCTGGCTGTGTGGGTATTTATAAGGGACTTGTTTCCTGGGTACTGCTTCAGGAGTTAATATTATCTGATGCTCAATGGTTCTTATTGGTGGGAGAGATTTTGGTTCTTGAAAAACCTCACTGAACTTGTTTAGGACCTCTTCTAGTTCTGAATCTGCTTCTTGATCAAGTATAGGTTCTGCTTTGATGGCGAACAGTTGCCCTATCATCCCATAGTTCCCTTTTCTAAACAATTTACTGAATGACTTAGCTGAAATGAGCTTAAGCTCAGCTTTCTCTATAATTGCCTTCATAACTATCTTTATAATCAAACTTCACTAGACTGTTGGCTCTCAACCAATCTCCTCCTAGAACTAAGTCACAACCTCCTAGCTGTAAGACTCTAATTGCCCCTTCAAATTTAGTCCCCTGGATACACCATACGAAGTTTGGGCACCTGATTCTGCTCACAATCTTGCTCCCATTTGCTACACTTACCAACATTGGTGTAGTGTATTCTAGTTGACAACCCATCTGATGTACAATGCTTTCATTTAGGAAATAGTGTGTACTCCCACTTTCAATGAGGATTTGTAGTTCCTGTCCATATGCACTTCCTTTGATCCTCAAAGTTTTTATATCAGTACTCCCAGACATGGCATTCAAAGACAATGTAATCTCCTCATCCGTTCCTTCCTCTCTCATTAGTTCTTCTTCTTCTGCATCTCCCTCAGCTATGTAGGCTTGTTCCTCTTCTTCAGTCATCATCATGTACAGTTGCCTTTGTTTGCATCTATGCCCCAGGGTATATGTTTCATCACAGTTGTAACACAGGTTCTTTTCCCTCCTGGTCTCATCTCAGCTGCTGTAAGCAATCTTCTAGGGGTGTGGCTTTGGTCTGTATTAGTTTTGTATGGAGGTTTTGATGGTGTTGGGACACTTTTGAATGGTGTGTGCTGGTTGGTATTGTAAGGGGTTGGTTTATAAGGTGTCTTAGAATAAGAGGATAATTTATGGGTGTTGTTAAACCTTTTAATAATGGCTTCAACTGTGCTCTCTTGCTTCTTAGCTAAGGACACTGCTTGGTGGAAATTGTGGGGTTTAATAGCCATGACTATTCCCCTCATGTTATCCCTCAAGCCACTCACAAAGCTAGCTGTGAAAAATTCTTCAGTTAAATCTCTATTTTTTTTTTTTTTGGTGAGGTTAAATCTCTATTGAACACTAACATATGTGATTTCAGTTCCTCAAATTTTTCAAGATAATTGTCCATTGAGCTTGTTTGGCTGAGCTTGTTGAACTTTCCTATCATAAGCTCTGGATCTAAATCATCAAACCTCTCTAATATAGCTTTAATGAATTGCTCCCAATCTGGCATTCCCCTTCCTTCCAAATACCCTTGAAACCACAGTTTGGCTTTGCCTTCTAAATAGACAGAAGCTAGGTTCACTCTCTGTTCCAGTGGAATAATAGGCAATATCTGGAAATACCTACTGCTTTTCCTAATACATGCCCGGGGGTTTTCCCCGTCAAACCGAGGAAATTCTATTTTAGGGTAAGATGTATTACTCCCTTAGCTCCCAGCAGTGTCAGTATCAACTTCCTTGGAAATTCCTTGGGAGGTAGAACCATGGTCTTGTGGTCCCACTTGTGTCTCCCCATTGATCGGTTTCCCCTTATTATAATGATGCATCTGCTCAATGATGCTTTGGAGTTGCTGAAGCACCAATCTATTACCTTCTTCCATTGTTTTGACAAATTTCTTGAGTTTCCCTTGATTAACAGCTAAATGTTCCAATTATATCTACAAATGATGTTCATTTGCAGCCTTTAGAGCTTTCTCTTCCACCATCACGTCTTCTTGCTTCTTTCTTCTTTTGAGCCTCATACAAATCCTTAAGCTTGATGGTTTCAGCCATATCTCTCTTTATTTTGGTGTTAGTAAAAAAAATTTTTTTTTTTTTGAATCTGTAGTTGCCTAGAATTGTAGGCTTTGATACCAAGTTGTAATATCCCTCACGAATGAGTTTTCTAATTACAGCTTAGGTTGAACAATTATGAATTTCAGAGGTTTAGGATTATAGGGAGAATGGGGAAAGAAAGAGAGGGAAGAGAGAGATTAAGAGAGAGAGAGAGAGATAATTCTGGGCAAATTACGTGCTTCATTCCTCTACGGAAATAGTTCTTATACAACTTGCAACAATAAAAGAAAAATACAGAAAATCAAATATGCAAAAAGAATCCTAACAAGATCTTTGGTGCTTCCTTGCCACTGATAAGGAGTAGTGGCTGTTAGAGAATTAGTTAAGCCCGCGTCCATCTCCAACGTTGGATTCCTTGTGGACGGACGGCTAAGAGTGAGCCACTCTTCACCCTCCTTCTCTTAACATCGCATTAATGAAACGATGCCGTTTGGATTATTTTGGATGCAACGGCTATTTTGATCTAACAGCTGAGAACTTACCCCCTCCTCTCCAATCGTGCGGTCATCCCCAATTCTGGGTTTTGCCTTCAAGATCAAGACAGGTTTAAAAAGGCAATGGGGACTTTTATTTGATTGACCCACAGATGTTAGAAGGTTCTTGATCTAATTTTGCATGACCTAATCTGTATAGAGTTCAACTCGGGAAATTTGTAACCAACTGTGCTTGAAAATTTGGAACTCTCAACCTATATGCGCATCATATACATATATAATCATTTTTGTATGAATTATTGAAATTTACTTATGTCCATAGTACACAATTTTTTGAAAATTTGATTCGTTTTTTGAAAATTTTACTTGTGTCACATGCTGGATTAGAATCCACAGAAATAGGGTATGCGTAGCTGAGATGATCCGGGACCAGCTCATCACGATAGAATGTGGAAGCAAGAGTAAGATCCGATGTAGTTCCTCAATGGAACTTAAAGCAATTTGATTATAATTCAATTCGTAACGATCATGACTGCATATTCTTCGGTCATTGATTAACAATTTGTTGAACAATACTCGATGCGATTACTAATATACATATTCCAAAATCAACACTTCGAGTTGCTAAGTCAACAGTGGAGTACGTGGCCTTTAAGTGCAGTTAGAATTTTTTTTACACATCCAAATGAAGTGAGTAATTTGTCCATACCATTGGTAAAGTTCATACCATTGGTAAAGTTCAAAAGATCCCAACTAAACCTGAAAGTGAATAAACGTAGAAAATAGCATGTCACATCGAAATACTGAAACATGGTACAAACGAATCCATTTTACGAGGTGGTAAAGTCGTAAGAACGTAAAATGAAGATTGTTTAAATTAAATTTAGCCAGAGCTAAATCAGAAAAACATAATTGTACGTACTACTCTTAAATCTTAATTGGAAATGATAAAACTATAATTGTACGTATTCATGATTACTCTTAATTGGAAATTATTCTGCTGATTTTGTCCACCACGAATTCTGATACTGTGGTCTGATATTTTTGAAGAAACAATTACACAAAAATATTAAATTACTAAGTATTCCAGTCATATTTAATAACTATTCCAATCAAGTAGAGATCTCACACGAAAAGTCCTTATATTTTAACCATATACACCCCTTAACATGCAACGAAGAGACTGTTGCCGCATAAAGCAACCACAGTTTGCTTTAAACTGGGCTTAGGAAATCATTATCCCAGGAAATCAGCTCTCACATAAATGAGTGCTTTATAGACAGCGAATACGTATAATAACACGCATAGGAAATTTACCATTTAAATCATTTACGACCTCTTACAAGCGAAACAAAAGAAAATTCACTTTACACAAGAGGAACCAAATGGTTGACATGTTACTAGTTCCCTATTAATGCAAACACACATATGCTCAGTTGATGCCTCAAGAATTTGATGATGGTATCATGTAGATGCCAAGCTACTGAAGATGCGCTTCAAACTCGGGCAGGCTGCACGCAACAATCCCATGCTTGATGGAGATATCTGTCCAGTGGAAAGAAAGACAATAGTTAGAGAACATCAATGTGAATATCTAAAACACGCACGCGCGCGCGCACACACACACACACACACACAGAGAATTGGATAAAAACATGAGAATTCCTCCCACCTTAGGACAAAAGCGAACGTCAAGTGTCTCGAGCATGTGGCATTGCATTATGGCAGCTTCCACAGCTTCCTCATTGATATTACAAGACTGGTGAGGGTCATAAAATCACCAACATAAGCGGGTAACTTCAAAATAGTAACATTAAATGCGCACTCATGGAGCTTTTGTGGTGCTTTGGCAGTCGGTTTTTGTTAACAGTAATACTTGCAAAAAAACAAGTAAGCAACTATTATGATTCTATGAATTCGGATGAGAACATACCTGAAGAAAAAGACTGGTCAATCTTGGGCAGTCAAGCTTCAGAATTTCCAAGGAGGTGCAATTGCTGGATAAAAGAAAACAGTCCACCAGGATGAAAGGGCAACAAGAGTATGATATTTCAAATTAAGATTAAGTGGGACAAATATACCTCAAATTAAGAATAAACAAATTGCCACATGATATGTCAACTTCCTTCAAGTTCGAAGACAGAGATAGATTTAAAGATGATAAATGGAAGCATCTTGCTGTAGGAGGAATAACCACCTTCTTGATATTCGGACAACCAACACAGTTAAGGTTTTGCAGCAAGCGATTGTCTGACCCGTCAAAAGTGCTCATGAAAGACAGTCTTTCAATTCGAGAGCTCCAATCCAAGTCGTGCATGTTGACACAACCGTTCAAGCTGATATGAGTTAAATGTCTGCAGCAAGCAAGCAACTCCTCTATTGCTGACTGGCACAATGTCCCATAGGACAAGTCCAATTCAGAGAGAGCCGGAAGAGCATTGCCTTTGTAGAGAGGCTCCAATGATGTATCACTAAGATACTTGCATGCTTGCAATTTTAGAACCTACAGAATGAACATGAATCAGCAGAACACACAGATAGTTTCCCTAGCAGCAAGACTAAGCGATCACTTGGATTTATTGGCAGAAAACCCAAATTATCTTGGATTCACCACACGTCAAATCAAAAGGCTGAGCAGGAAAAACATGGGAAGTAGATGATAAAAACGCAAAATGAAAATCGCAGAGGAAGCTACCTTCAAGTACAAACAGGAGTCGAAAACAGGCTCCAAATTGACCAGAAAGGTGTAGGACAGATCAAGGTAGGTCAAGCTTCGAAGGCAGCGCAAAGATGAAAGCCCATCAGGGCCAACAGAGGGGCATGACATTAATACCAAGGATTCAATAAGGGGACATGAAGATGATGTATCAGATAAACAGTCATCCTTGAGTTGGCTGCGCATATTAACAGTTAAATACAATTATAGACAATCAAGTATGAACTACAATCTCACAGAAGATATTGCTACACACACCCGACAAAAAGTCAGAGAATCACTATGACCGAAAATCACCTGCAGAAAGAGGCATCCAGAGATGTAAGAAGCGGACAGTCGATGAATGCCTCCGATAATACACCACAGCCCTTTAATTCGAGGGAAACCATCTGTGGCGCTTCAATACGGAGTACACTTAATTTGGGACATATACCCAAATTTAAGGACCTAAGACCAACCTGCAAGTGAAATATGATGGATACAAAATCATGATAAGCAAGACAACTCAATTTGCATATCAGCAATACTTTACACACTTTGGGTCAAATCAAACAACAGATCCTAGAATTTAGAGAAAAATTATTAATGAACAGTGCAAACAGGATACAAAAACATTTATCTGGAAAAGATTCCATTAACCAACTCTTCTGAAGGAAAATCAGAAAGTGTCAACGCAGCAATGAAAAAGACTCCAATCACAACACAAAAGATGAGATAAGCTAATGGGACAGTCACTTACAGGTGCAAATGATGCTATCTCAAGATGATCACAACCATCTAATGAGATATGCTCGAGATAAGGGCAACTCAGATCAAGAGAAGTTATTGCACGGCAGCCACCAAGTGAAAGACTAACTAGAGAAGTACTGCAGAAACTCACTGTGGTCAAGCTCTGTTAAAATGAAATAGCAACAATTAGATACAATAACCATGATTACCCAAATCCCCACAGAACAATGGACCAAAAAAAATGTCCTACAAGCAAAGGTTGAAATGCACATATTACAGTTACATAACAGAATAAAACTAAGTTGCCAGAGGGCACTGGGATAACAACTATGACATGGCAAACAACAAAAAAGCTCAAAAAAAGTAACAAAATAAACATTAAAGCTTAGCATATATAAGCAACCCAAAGAGAAACCGCCATAGTATCACGCCCTATGCAACATATAGGAATGGCTGCTACCAATAATTTAACAGACACTAGCAGCTTTGAGAGTGGAAATGAAACTCTATGATAATCAGAGGAGTTGGCTGACAGGCACCACCATCTCCTGGAATAGTAAAGTAAATGGTTTATGAAGCAACAATTCAATTGATGGCTTTCTCCTGGAATACCACATGGTTCCAGCAGTAACAAAAGCTGCAAAGAGGACAGCTGAAAGGCTGGACATGTTCCTAAGATTTTGATTCCGTTTTCAGGGAAACAAAATTACTTTATTGCAGTCAGCCGTTAAAAAGCAGGGAAACTCGCTACTCACAAGGAAGCACAATGGGAATGAGACCAAATCACCAATCCTGTGCTCTACTTACCAACTGACCGACTGGACAACATATGTACGATCGACTAAAGATTGCGTCATGAACAGATTAGGCTGAAAGGCAAGTCAGTCAGTAAGGAACAAGAGAGGAAAAGTGAGATTGTCTGTTTTGCCTTCTACTATTTGGGTTTTCTATTCAATTCAAATAGACTACACCAATACCATAGGGTTAGCAACCAAAGAGGAATACTAAAGTTGACAGCAGTTCATAAGGAATCCACCCTTTGTTGTCATACACGACAAATACAACTGAAATGTGAAATTTGTTGTTAGTTCAAACTTACTTGTCAGTTTGTCCTCAACCTCAGGTAAGGATTCCCCATTTTAATTGAGAAAAAGAAGCATCCAAAGAGATAAAAGCTATAGGGATGATTCCGCAAATCACACTGGCCACCAACATCATTTAAATTGTAGGTAGCATGCACTATGCAATGTCATTCTTCTTACAGCTTTGAATTCTAAGGAAGTGTAGCCTTTCAGTTCTCCAGTTACACATGTAAAATTAAGTCTAAAATTATGAGGTGACCCTTTCTGAATAAGGATCCCTATGGATCCAAATCAAACTGAATAACACATACTTCTTATCATGTAACTAGAACATATGTTAATCAATGCTTAAGTGCCAAGAATTGTATGAAAAATAACCTAATATTCATTCTTCCTGCAAGGATTGATCAACACAGGAGGGTGCATTGTAATTTATCGACAAATAAGAATTCTTGCTAAGCATAATCAAGTTTCACAAATTGATAGAACAGTAAAACATTAGATAGAGATTATCCAAGAAGTAATGCAGAAAAAAATTAAAGAGAAGACCTCGCAACTATCAAGAATCAATGATCTCAATACAGGACAGCCTCCTCCACTACTGAAAACTTCGCAAATGGAGTTTGTCAAAGATTCACACTCAGTAAGGTCTACTTCTTGCAAGCAAAGGCATTGGAGTGCTAACATGGTCAGGCTTTCTTGCTTTTGCAAAGCCAATTTCTGCAAGAAAAGTTCAGGAAAAGATTTATCCTAGGATTTAACCACACTAAATTTAAAGAACAAAACATTTCCTTTACCAAAAGGATCAAAATTTCAAGAGATAGCGTACTTTAAGGGCATTCGATGTGATATTGATTCTCTGAAGTGACGGACAATTAGAAACTGTAATTGATGTCAGGACATTGCTTCTTAAATTTAAATCAACAAATCTGAAAAGATGCAAGCAAAGAGTTATTCTGTGAAAAAAGACACCAAAACGCTCACACTGCGGGATAAGAACATACTTGCGACAGTGTACAAGCCTTATGGTCTGGAGGTGTGGAAGATCTAAAGACACTGATGTCAACAAACTGCAATTATCAAGCTCAAGCACCTAAAACAGATGTACAATTCCAAATATTAACAACTTCAGTGGCAAGTGATTAGTTAAACCATGAGCCATGACCGTTCTGAAATGCTGAAAAAGTTCAGGGCAAGTGTTTACTCAAACCTCTAGCATGTCACTAAAAGCTATAGCAGCCATAGAAGCTGATGTAATTCCCTCGCAGCTATGAAGCTTGAGAACTGTCAACATTGGAAGTCTCACGGACTCCCCAGGAGAACCACATGTTAGATTACATAAACCACAAATGTGCCTATACCATCCGTGGGAAGAACTAAAAAGAGTCTTACTTCAAGAGAGATGTTAGGGCAGTATGAAGCATCAAGAACATGGAGATTTCCACAATTCATGGCTATTTCTCGAAGTGTCTCATCACTGACACATGAACAATTTGACATATCCAAATACTCCAATAGTGGGCATGATGTTGCTGCAGAACGGATTGCAGCATCCGAAAGCTTGTGACAAGAAGCTATATCGAGCTCGCGTAAAAGGGGGCAATTGAGCACAGCATGCGGCATACTACTCCGCTTCAGAGACAAGATTTCAAGCTGGGGGCACCTGAAGAGAACCATTATTTATAATGTCATGGACAAGTTAATAAATATTTTAAAATATGGCTAAAACAATTTATCACCTGATGGAAACACGGAGAACACGACATTTCACTATCTGAAGATCACGCAATCTATCATGATAAATGGGTATTTCCTGAATGCCATTACCCAAAGTAGCATCATTCACAGTTAAACTCCTCAACATGTGGCAATCAGCTAGGACTTGGAAAAAGGTCTCGCCCAACTGGCCTTTGCCCAGGGTTAAAACCTCAAGATTTCTGGGGTGAATCAGCAGAATCAGAGAAACTCTCTAGGTTGCTAAGTTTAAAAATTTTATCGGAAACTATAGTTTTTAACTAACCTTAACAAAGAGATTGCTCTCATCCCAAGTGGATGGATAGCAGGAGTGCCGTAAACATTTACTGCAGTAGCATTTGGATATCGTTGACACATGTCCTCAACTGAAACACCAAAAATCTAACCAAAGTCAATACAAAAATGAAGGTACAAATGGAGAAGTTTAAGACAACAACTATAAAATAAATACACAAATAACCTTTCAACAAGCTAATCAGCTGTGGCTCAGGTGATGAATATAAATTTGGGGTGACCCACAACATATTCTCATCAAGAACCCGCTGTAGCAAGTTAATCCTTGAAATGCTACACTTTTAATCAATCAAACATTGGATCACCCACAAAATACGATGAAAGGTTTTCCCAAAATGTAGTAAAAAGGGAAACCAACAAGAGCATGTTATTTTCTGAATTTGAGCTTATACAACATATAACTAAATGAATCACTTTTCCATAGCCTTTTTCACAGTAGTATCTGAAGCCAACCTGTTTCACTTAGCAGTCTGTTGATTAACAAGTCAGCTTAGGCCCTTTTTAAAACAAATCCAGCTAGTTCGTATAAAGCACACCAAACAAAACGAAGCATTCGGCAAGAAACCACACCAATCGTATTTCTCTCTTATCTTGGATGGGCAACTTTTAGTAGGTCTTTAAAACATGAAACAGTTTCATTCGCCTACTCCACTAGAGATCCCATCTAATCAATATCAATCATAAATATCCCCATTGTATACAGTTTCGGCCAACTTTCCATTAGCTGTCTATTTTCATCTACATATATTTTTAGTAGCCCAATACAAATTCATCAAGGAGGCTATGTGGCAGTAGTTTGTATTTTTGTGTTACTTTGCAGCACTCAAATACAGTACCATACTCACATTGTTGTTCAGATATGGGTCGATTCTCAAAATTCAAATATCGCCAGAAGTCTTCATGAGAACTTGCATCCCTCCACTGCCTACAAACCCTTGCTGCGCAGCAAAGATCAACATGATCCAAGAAAGAGAAAACCTATAGAACATAAAATTATTAAGATCAAACAGGACTCCCAAGCAAATAACATATGACAGTTTTGTTTTGGTCATCATATAAAATTTACCATGTGCAATAAGTCATCAGTAAGATCCATCCGAACTTCTAATAAATCACCCATTTTTAAATCACTGTTAATCCTAGCATCTTCTCCAGTAACACTAAAATCAGGCACACCCTCATCGCCAACCTCCTCATGCTCAGGAGCAAAGTAATGAACCTCATTCTCGAAATTAGAGCCCCAATCCCTGCAGAAGAGAAGAAATAAATTAATAGGCTCCTGGTTTTCATAAAGATGCATAAGAAGCAACTTGAAATAAAGCAAGGGCCATACACCTGAGGAGAATACTGATGGTGGGACAATAATTCTAGGCCTTCACTCATTCGATTTTCCAGATTATTCACACAACATTTCAGAAAAATGATTCAAGAACAATGAGGACTTCTATAGATGCGAGAACATAATTAAATAACATCCCTCTGACAATAATTGCAAATTAACAATGACAAAACTCGTAGAATAAATACTTTATTCAGAAAGCTAGGAATCTAAAAGTGGATGCCTGCCAAGTTCTCCTAGAAACATTTTACACATGTCCACATTACAAGGCCACATTTACATATACAAAACATATTGTGAAAAAATTTGCAGTAATGACATTGATTGCAGTTGAAAGAAAAAGTAAAAGGGAATACCTGTAAGAAGGGATGCAAATCAAAGAATGCCATTTTGAAAAGATTAGGGTAGGAATATCATACATACATACATTTGCATGGATGTTATTTACAAGAAGAGACAGTGAAGTGGCTTCCGTTTCTTAGAGTGTGCCGAACCAAGCAGAAGAAGGCCTTTCAACTATAAGTGGTCTCAACACATAAGACCAACGGGCTCATAGATCACTTGCTACAGTTTAATAAGCCAAAAAGGTTTAAATTCAGCTCATCTCCACAACTGACCAAATAACAACCCCCCCCCCCCCCCCAAAAAAATAATTCATTCTTCAGCATCATACTAGTCTTGCAATAGACTAAGTAGAGCCACGTAATCACATCTCAATCAAAAGATCACAGCTAATATTCCAATTTATGAAGAGATGGATCATATGCAATAACTGGGACAGGAATACATGCTCATTTAGGCACAGATATATAGACATGGAAAGAGAATGAAATCTCACAGAGAAAAAGAATGAACTTTAGGCCGTTTGTTCTGCGAATCCTGATAGCAATCCTCTCTTCGCACTGCAATTGTTGAAGACGATGAGGTTGAAGGGTCCCCGCACAACCCCAAATTCAAATTAACATCTACATTCACTCCCTGACTTCCACTGTCTCCAGTAGCATCATTAAACCACCCCAATAAATTCTCGGTTTCCTCTCGATCAAAACCAAGCCTCTTGTTATTCTCCCTCCCATTCGGTCTCTCAACAGTCGCCTGCAACCCTAACTCAGCCCCTTCACCATTGCCACTACCAACATTGTCGAAAGTCCCCGAAAACCCTAATCCCAGATCATCTTTCTCCATTTCCTCACTCTCATTCCCCAAAATGCCCTCCCTCATATGCTCATCCTCCTTGTCAAACCAATATAAACAATCCGTATCTCTGCCACTCTTATTATAATTATCTTCCTCTCCTTCTCCAAAGAATAAAAAAGGCAAACAACAAATCTTCATAAACACAAAAAACTCCACACGCAGAAAAAACTAAGTTCCTGACTATTTCGCTCAAACTAGACAAAGATCCCACACACTTCGCCAAAAAAAAAAAGACACTTAATATCCAACACAACAACCCACAAAACCCTAAAATTCAGAAAATTTCAAACAAAATATTCAGCGCAACAAAACAAAAAGATTAGTACGTCCTTTTTACCCCCTTCTCGATCTCGTAAATTCCAGAAAACTGGGGGAAAAGGTTAAAAAACCAAAATTTGACAAAAACAACAACAATTTCGTGAGCCAAACAGATCGGATCGTGTGAAAACACTGCTCTTCCTCCGAGGATTTCTCCTTCAAACGAGATCCGCGACAATGGAGATACTCTTTTTCCCTCTTTTTCTTGGCAAATTTATCTTCTCCTCCTCTCGCTCTCTCTCTCTCTCTCTCTCTCTCTCTCTCTCTAAAAAGGCTTTTTTTTAATCTTCTGTTTCTCATCAGAATTGGAATTTATATCAAAATTTTTGCAGAAATGATTTTGTTTATAGTTCTTTCTTGATTCTGTTGGTTTGAACTTTGAAGGGCAGCCCTTACGGCGTCGTTTTTGAATGGCCACCAGTCAGTTGGGCTTGCATGTGTGGAGTTGTCAGGCCCATAACTGGCCCGTGTAATAACTGAGATACATTTATGGCAAGTGAGGCCCATGGTTCTCATTAAGCATGCACAATAATTGGGGGGCTGGGGCCCATTATGGAATTCTATAAACAATTATGACTTTTAAAAATAAATTGTATGATTTAATTAAAAAGACATTTAAGGTCATGTTGAGAAAAAATGTACTTAATTCCTGTTTTAGATGTTATACGATATTATGCTTTATTCAATTAGTAATTTCGCATCAAAATTTTATACTATATATGTTTTATTGTAATTATTAGATGCTAGAAAATATGTAATTTATATTATGATAGTGAGAGAAAGTAAATATGTAGTGGCATTAATGTAATGACTACAAATATATGTATGAAATATACAATAACTTTATTGATTTAATGATCAGAGTGTATACATATATATATATGACATGATGCCTGAATTTAATAATAACTATATATATTTCAAAATATACATAGTTATTGAATTTAAATGAAATATATATCGTTATTATTAAATTCAGGCATCGTGTCAATTGATTATTACTTAATTCCCTTGCGAAACGTGAAAATTATCAAAACTAATGCATAATTAATCAATAAAGCAAGACACAATTTTTTTGTTTATACGAGTCGTTACACACAATTGGCCTCAAAACTACTAGTTCAGTATCTATATATATACTATATATAAAATAGTAAGGATATGTTATAACTATCTCTTGGTGTCTTTTGTCTGACATATAATTTCTCATCCCATCTATTTTTTCTCTCTTACTTTATGTGTTTTAACTTTCTCTTACATTTTTTCCTCTCTCATCACATCTTCTTTTTTTTTTTTTTTTCATGTTTATATATTTTTTCAAATTCATCTTATTTTACATTTATTTTTTCACTTACCATAAATTTGATAAAAATACTGAAAAATTTAAAATATGTATTCCATTTGATAAATATTTAACTTATTATAAAATTTAAAATAATTAACCAAATTATGTTTTGATTTTATTTCACATGCGCATCGAGTGTGCTCATTCCAATTGTTTTGGTAGAAAATATAACTACACGCAATTAGTTTCATTAATGTTTCTCGTGTGAATGTTTAAGAGAAAAGTTGCACAATCTTTGCAACTGAACTTTTAGAAAAAGTCGAGGGCATGCGTAAGAAAAATTGAATTAAAAATTTTACATTTTGATTTGGGTGTCTTTTAGTCAATAAGATATTGTAAAATATTTTCCTTTTAATGGAAGGTCATGCGATTATACTTTTGATCCAAATTTAATTTGATGATGTCAGGATCTTGTTAGTGGCACATTTTCAAAATAGCATTGTTTGGACCCCAATTTTCAAGTTACACGGGTCCTCAAACTGTCAAGAGGTGAACTCATCCAGAAAAAATTACAATTATTTACAAACGAATTATTAAACAAAAAAACACAACTGCTAATCATGAAAAGCTTGCACAATTTGGTTGGAGGTCATAACAGATAAAGAGTCAAACCAATTCATATTAATTAAAACATTTAAATTTTTATTCATATAAAAAATATATATATAATTATATAAATTAAACTTTCAAATAGAATGTGGATATTGCACCTGGTTAGGGCTGAGATGACAATCTATTTTGATGTTAGTATCTGAATATTCTCTTTATCATGTTAATGGAGTCATATTTTGTACTATAGTACAATCCCGATACATAAACGATTAATGATCTCTAGTGTGTCCGGTCCATCGAGGACCGCTCCCAAGCAGATGATTCTCGAGGAGGAGCCAAGGTGGACTGGGTGGTGTTCTCAATAATGGTTCTTTAGTCGAGAGCGTGTGGAAGATAGTAATAATAGAGATCAATTGTGAGACTCTCCTCGATTTGTCAATGGAATCATAAAGATTTTGATGATAAAACAACCCTTAAAACTCTTATCTGGATAATGTAGTTGTCGAGAAGAGATATAGATCCATAATTGTTAGGCGTCAATAGCTGACAAGCACGTCAAATATATTTTGCCATATTATAATTATTCATTGATTATCTAAAATTTAATCTTGGCAAATTAAAGCATATTTTTTCATTGTGGGACAAAAATAAAAAAAGTGTTGTACTATATTTAATGGCCCAAGCACACACTTCACATACACACTTGAGAAAAAAAAGTATTTAAGAGCTGGATCTGCTCCTTAATTAACCAACAACTTTAATGCTTAAGAATGATTAACAATGGTTAACAATTTGAATTAAATTGTAATTAGCAATTCCCTCTCGATGAAACACGTGGGCCCACAGAGCCTAATCAATGGCTACAAAAACATGGTAAAACAAGATCCTCCGGTCCACCAAATCCTCAGCATTGTGAAAAAAAACATTAATGGGCCCCAAAGGTGGCCGACAATATGTATTATTTGTTGGATCCACCTAAGTCTCCCATGATTTAAATATGTTCTTTTGGGTTATATAAGTATTATTACATATTAGGTGTGTGTGTGTGTAGGGGGGGTGGGGGGGCTAAAAAGTGCATTTTGTCTTTGGTTCTAAACATCACTATTAGAAAAACATTTAAGATAAAAAAAATTGTAAGTTTTAATTAATATTCTGATATTCTTAATTTTTAAAAATATCTGCCATGACAAAATGTTCGAATAATTTATTTTGATATTTTATAGCATCATAAAACTATATTTTGATTATCAATTTTTTATTAATCTTCAATTCAAATCAATAAAGTACTGTCTCATTATCTTATAAAATATGAAAAAGTTTATGATGATAAGTCGAAAGTCGAGACACTTTTTATATTGTATGTATGTATATCTGTTAATTAATGGATCATAGGGCACTACTTTGTAGCTTATAAAAGACATGTTACAAATCATCTTGAATGGTTCATAATACTTGTTTGGAAACCTGAAAGAACAGGATTTGGTTAAAAGTAATATGGTGATACCCTAAAAATATGATTATCAGATATCTTATTGTTACACATAACGGTGATTTATTGATTTTTTTTTTACTTGAAATTGCCTTATAGACGGCATTAAAATATAGCTCGTTAAAAAATGAAATCAGCTAAAAATAACCAATTCTTCGATACAAGAAAGTATTTGTTTGTTATTTTTATAAATCATGTCGAATAATTTGTAATATTTATTTGAAAAATTCCAAAAGAATGATTGATTTGGGTATAATACGATGATATCCTAAAATATGATTATACGAGGTTTTATTGTTAGATAGGGTACTCAGCAGTGTTTTTTTTTTTTTTAAATGGATGAGGACATGAGGTACTTAATAGTTGGATATACGATATACGAGCAAAAATGATGTAACAATTTTTATTTAACGAAAAAAAGAAAATTAAATTTAAATCCACACATATTGTCACGGGATGGCTTTTGCCTAAACGGTAAACTTAAATATATATTTTTATTGCTTACAAACTTAAATAGAAATTTTTATTAAAATAATATAGTTTTAAAAAAAAAATTTCAAACTACCACAGAATCTACTATAGTAACTATTTTACCATAACTCGTGTACACCAAACACGAGTTACTGTTTATATATAATTTTTTATTCTATGAACAGTGACTCGTCTACACTAAAGACGAGTCACTGTTCAAAAAAATAATTTTTTAAGTCTGATGAACAGTAACTCGTCCGAATTACTGTTCATCTCAGCTTTTTTTTCCCCTCCCCCAAGTAGGATTGTAGCCGTTGTAGGGGGGTAATTAATTTTTTGTACGGTGAACAGTAACTCGTCAATAACAAGGACGAGTTACTGTTCACAACAGCTTTTTTTTTTTTTTTTAAATGGGGTGAAAAATTGTGACCGTTGCACAAAAAATTTTCCTAACCGTTGGGGGCAAAGAAAATTCTGATTTTTTATTTTTTTTATTTTTTTTAGATTTGTGTATAAAATAATGGGTTTGCTAGATACATAATCACTATTGTTTTCCACTTCAAAAAATTCCACATATTGCAAAGTTTGTTTTCCACAACTATTACCAAAAATTATCCCACAATTAATACTCAAAAGTCTCACAATTATTTTCTTCTTTCAAATAATTTCATTATCACACACAAATTATTATATTTCAAGACTTTCTTCAAGGTAAATATCAATCTCTTTTTTTAATTTATGTTTTAGTTACCTTAAATATTTAGTTAATTATGTTGACTTTTATGTAGTTTAATTATTTTTTTAGTAGTTTGTACAATTTTAATTTAGTTTAGTTTGATTAATTTATTTAGTTAGTTTTTAGTTAGTTTATGTACATATTAATGTATTTATATTTTAGTTAGCTTAATTATTTAGTTAGTTGTCTTAACTTTTTTTTTATGTAGTTTAGTTGTTTTTTTTAGGAGTTTGCATAATTTTAATTTAGTTTAGTTTAGTTTGATTAATTTATTTAGTTAGTTTTTAGTTAGTTTATGTACATATTAATGTATTTATATTTTAATTAGCTTAATTATTTAGTGAGTTGTCTTGACTTTTTTTTATGTAGTTTAGATGTTTTTTTAGGAGTTTGCATAGTTTTAATTTAATTTAGTTTAGTTGTTCTTTTAGTAGTTAATTTAATAATACATGTATTTGTAGTTAATTTAAGTTCAACCAAACCAACTTAATTTTAATTTAGTTTAATTAAATTTTTAGTTAGTTTATGTATGTATTAATGTATTTATATTTTAGTTAACTTAATTGTTTAGTTAGTTTTCTTGACTTTTTATGTAGTTTATTTGTTTTTTTAGTAGTTAATTTAATAATATATTTGTTTGTTGTTATTTTATAATTTGTACAATTTGAACATAGTTTTAGTTTATATTAATTAATTTTCGAGTTAGTGTATGTAAGTTAATGATTTCCTTAATTTTGTGGCATTATTTACTTATTATTTGGATAGTTTAATTTTGACATAATTTGTTTCCTGTAATTTTTTTAGTTAGTTTAATTATTTGAAATATTGTTTAATGTATTAACACCTTTTGTTTTTTTTTTTTTCCAGAATGGAAGGTGAAGGTGAAGAACGCTATGGTCCTATAGATAGATCTGTCTTGTACGATCAGGATAATCACCGTTCGCAAAGAGTTTTCGATGGGCGATTAGGTATAGACGACGTGATTAGGGATAGACGTTTCAACACACAACTTTGGGGTCGAGGAAGATTAGAGCTCCATGATCGTGTGATAGAGTTGCTCCATGACATGGGGTTTTACGGTGTGTATAGATGTGGACATCTAGACTTGGATGCACATCTAATTACCGCATTAGTAGAAAGGTGGCGGCCGGAAACACATACATTTCATTTTAGAGTGGGCGAGGCCACAATTACATTGGAAGATGTGGCGATGATATGGGGGTTGCCGATTAGAGGATATCCCATGAAGTCACTAGTACGCATAGCAGCACTTATAATAGCACGATGTCTGTCAGAAATAAGACAAACTCTTCTACTTCCTCGAACGAAATGTCTGCTCAAAAGACCTAAAAACCAAGACCAAGATTCAAGATTCTCCTCGTCCACTAATGCAAATGCAAGTGGCAGAATTTGTTGATTTGCATCCATGGCCGTAGCAACCAACAACTTGTGTTTGTATTTGTTATACAGATGTGTTCCATCAACGCTGATCAGTGGGCGACAATGCTGAAATCCATCAATACACGGCTCGAATGCCCAGAAGACATAATATATCATCTGCTTTCCAGGAATGCCCGAACCTCTTGGGTGATGGACCCATTCAACAACTGTACCTATAATAGAAAATTAACAACAATTAATATTTTACGTGTCGTTAACAAATTCAATAATTAAAGATCACTTCATTTACAATTATACCTGGGTTCCACTTTTGCAATGCTGCCATATACTTTGGAAGCTTAGCAACTGAAGTATCCCACGTTCCATATACGATCTTGCGAGCGCGTCGTAGACCATGATATGCTTTGGCGTAAGAAATTTCATAACCGTATTTCTCTTTCACCAATTGTTGAACACTCTTTATCCCATACTCATATTCCTTACGAACATGACCCAATAACATGCTAGCTATAAAACCTCGATCTAGATTTGCATGGTCAGTATTAGTACTTGGAATGAGGCATGTGTGGTTACCTTTATATATGCTGATTCTCCAATATCCCTTGCTTTTTTTAAGAGACGCTCGAAGCTCAAAACGACATCTAGTGTCAGCTGCATGTCGGCATGCCACTTTCCAAAAATTGGGCTCACTTAGACAAACATGGTACTCTCTCTTAGCCCAATGCACATGATACTCCTTAACAACAGCTATCAAGTGCGCTTTGTTCTTAAACACCATACCTAATGAGAGCTTCCCATTTGTTGGATCATAATACTTTGTTGTACAAGTCGGCATCCCCATGGAATCAGCGGGAATATCAGGTGGAGTATTCAAATAGAATGGTAATATATCATGGAAGTGTGGCGCAGCGTTGACAAATGGCGTTGCATTGATCTCCGTATCATCAGATGGTATTGACGTGATTGCTGGGGGTGAATCAGGTTCAACATTTTGATTAAGAATCTCCACCATGGCCTCAATCTCTCCATCCTCCTCATCATCAGGCTCGTCGTCATTCTCCTCATCAGAATCAGATATCTCTGCATCACGAAAACTGTCTGCGTAATGATCTGGTGTAGAATCATTTTCATGGGGTGAAGCATGATGAGAAGGTCCAGCATAGTTTGATGGACCTTCATCGAGATACGTTGATGCCCTTGCAAAATTTTCTATGATGCAACAACGATCACCCTCAGTCTCCACGGTAGGCAAATCTTGTCTAAGCATGGACATATAGGTTCCCAATTGTTGCGACAATTGCATCTCATTTGCGGGATTTTGTGCAATCGCTTCTGTTTCAATGAACAGTTGAATAACTTCAAGCTTTGACTGCGGATTGGTAAAGAAGGACAATGTTTGATCATCCTTGATCTCCAAAATATTCTCCATGGGAGGCTCCCAACAAATAAAATAGGCAGCTAATATTTTCATGGTGTGAAAGTTTCGATCCACACCAATTATGTTGTAGAGTGCATCGACAAGTTCCATAAATGACACCGAACGACTAATGTAGCTTATTATCGGTGGACGATCATAAGAAACAGAATAATTGGAATGTCGTAAATGACCCCCGTAATGTACAGCAATACCAATATATTCCATTTTAATTATAATGGAATAACTGATAATTTGGTAAAAATGAAAATTTTGGCTACAAGCTTTGAAGAAAAATCTGAAGAAATAGCTGAAATTCAAAAAAAATGAAAGAGTGTTAATTGAGAGAATTTTAAAGATGATGAAAAAATAAAAATGAGGGAAAGGGTTTATATAGGAGCTGAAAAGGAAATTTTTTTGTTGCACAACGGTAATAAATATAACCGTTACAAAATTACCGTTGCCAACGGCTATTTTCCTTTAAAAAAAAATATATTGAGTTACCCAACCTTGTAACTGTAGAATGTATTAAAAAAATAATTTAGTGAACAGTGACTCGTCTTTACCAAAGACGAGTTACTGTTCATCGTAATTAAAAAATAATTTCGTGAACAGTGACTCGTCTTAGGTAAAGACGAGTCACTGTTCACCGTAATAAAAAATTAATAATGAACAGTGACTCGTCTTTAATAAATACGAGTCACTATTCATCGGATAAAAAAATATTATATGAACAGTGACTCGTCTTTGGTAAAGACGAGTCACTGTTCACACAATTAAAAAAATATTATATCTACAGTAACTCGTATTTGGTGTGTACGAGTTGTGGGAAAATGATCCACAAATTTAATTTTATGGTAGTTTGAAATTTTTTTTTTAAAACTATATTATTTTAAAAAAAATTTCACTTAAATAATGTTTGACCGGCTTATTAATAAACTTATTTAATCTCACATTTTACTTTTGCATTATCATTATCATTATTTATTTATGGTTCTATGTAACTTCTAATCATCATTGCCAAACCAGGCCATCAAAAGGTTTGATATGAATAATCGATCAAATCAAGACTTTTTGGACTTGAGTTCGAATTTGAAAAAAAATAAAAATAAATTTTTGATTAAAATATCGACTCAAATAATACTAAAGAATTACTAGAAATATAAAGTTAAAATTTTAAAATTTTATTTTAAGTTGTCAAGACTCAAAATTCATAATTTCGTTATCGTTAATTTAGAATCCAAACTGGTTAGAGAAAACCAAATGAAATCATGTATAATATACCTTATAATAAATTTTTTTTTGCAGTATTTATGTTTATTTTTTTTCCTTTATGATTTTACTGAAATATATATAAAATGTGGGGGATAAACCACTGTGATTTTAATCATATTTAAATGCTTTAGTAAATATTATTAATATATTAATATATAATTATTAACTTAATAAAAAATCTCACCAAAATTCAGATCTAGTACGCTTGATTTGTCATCCGATTCAACTTTTTTGAATTATAGATATCTATAATTTAATTCAATCTATCAAATATTTTAAAGGAAAATTTATAAATTTAGGACTGTATGTTGTACCCTCTAATAATTTTACAATAACAACCTTTTCATTTTCAATTTTAGGACATGAATTTAAGATTTTGTGGTACACTTAGGACTTCTTACCTTGATATTTGCAAATTTGTCAGAAAATTGACAAAATTGGTCGGAAATTTTGGAGTGAATATCCTATATGTGTCACAAAATCTTAAATTCCTGCCTAAAATTGCAAATGGAAAAGTTAATGTGTTGAAATTGCAAATGAAAAAATTATTGTCCTAAAATTATTAGAGGGCACAGCGTGCAATCCTAAAATTCTAATTTTTTCTATTTTAAATTATTGTAAATAAATATATTACATATTTACATTGAATTCATCAAAAAAAAAAAAGATTGGGCCGATTTTTACGTTGGGATTCTGGATTGTTTATTGGGCCTGGTAAATTGGAAACTTTGAAGCATCCAAATTCCACAAAGTATGAGACAATGATATGAAACAAAAACCTATGAATTACAAATTAACATATATGTATTATTAAAATTAAAAAAAAACACCCAATGAATTACAAATAAACATATAAATAATTTTTATTTTTTTTTCAGAAAAATATTCAAACATTTGTTACTTTCATATATAAGTCTAAATCAAATATATTAGTTTTATACTATTTGTTTAATTTATAAGATATTGCATTTATATTACATCACATCGACAAACTCACATAAAAAAAAGCAATATATATTTTTACGTAGTCTTTTGATGACTGCAATTTAAATCTGAAAACTAAATTAAAAATCCACCCTAAAAATTCATCCATAATTCCAAATTTCCGCCTTAAACAGAACAAATAATAATTAAAAATTGTTTAATAATTTATACAACTATATATGAACTTTTCCAGTATTTATTTATTAGGAAAAATTACACTTAGACACCTTGCAGTTCGGTCAAATTACAATTAGACCCCCTTATGTATGAAAAAATACACATTCCTCTCTTGAAATTTGGATCCGACTAACAAGTATCACATTCTGGTTACTGATACACCGTGATTTATTTATGTAAGCAAAAAATTATAGCGGACCTCAAATTTTATCCTTTTTACCAACAAATTAAATTTATTTTTAGACAATAATACTCTTATTGGAATTGATAATTGTCATTAGAAAAATGGACAAAACTTGGTATTTTATATTTAACTTGAATTTTGGGATTTTTTTCCCCTTATTTTTCTTAACATCCTGACAAGGATAACAAAGTCATTTCACTTTTCTTTGGATGTTAGCCGAACTTAAACAAACTTTAAGAGAGGTATGTGTAATTTTTCATACATGAGGGGGTCTATCTATAATTTGATCTAATCGGAGGGGGTCAAAGTGTAATTTTTCCTATTTATTATATTTTTATATGCACGTTTTAAGTACTTTTCCTGCGTGATTCACAAAGAGAGGATGCCTTAAATAAAGAACGTACTATGACTAACTACTCTCTGGAAGTGCATTATTATTAGTTGAATATTACGCACCAATATTGAATGTTTCATTAATTGCCAAAAAGAAGTCAAAGGTGTCGCTATTTTTTATATTTCATTGGTCAAAGAAGAAATTTTGGGGCACTTCAAGGCCTGTTTGTTTATAGGTAAAACATAATCGAAAATAATGTTGTGATAAAAAAAATGCTAAAAACATAGGATATTTGTGAAAAAAATAATACAATATATATATAAAAAATAAAATAAGATTTAAAAGAATAGGATAAAACAATCACAAGACCAGCTTTCTAATATATATATAAAAAAAAGAGAAAAAAACACGTTTTGCTTTTCGGACTACGTTCATTCTTTGCACTTTCCTATATGATTTTTTGTTTTGTTACATTTGTTTTATGAATAACTTAATTTTTGTACTTTTACCCATTGAAATTTATTTTCGACCAAAGAGCTCATCGAAAAATAGACAATATCAAATATAAAAACTCCATCGTTACACCTTAATATCAATACTAGCATTAAATAAAGAGTTACGTATCAATTTTTCGCTGAGTTTTTAAATTGAAAATAGGTTCGAGTAGCAAAGTGTAATAAAAACGGACATATAGTTTGAGAAATAAAGTATTTTTTTCCCATCCGAAAAACGACAAGTTTCCTTCTTGGAGTAAAACCAAACGGCCTCTTACCTTATCTGTTGTCTGTAAATTCTACACGGCACTGAAGCTTTTCTTCATCTCTTATCTTATAAAAAGCTCTCAACACCAATTTTTTTTTTTTCTTTCTTAAATAGCAAAATGGATATCCTTATTTTCAAATATTTAATTTTTCCAATAATTCCGTTGATCCTTTTTTGCTTGGTGAAAGTTGTTTATGTCTTTTGGTGGAAACCAAAAAGGCTAGAAAAATATTTCAGGGAAATAGGAATTGCAGGGAGCTCGTACAAGCTTTTCCATGGAGATATGGAGGAAACCAAGAAGCTCATGGCCCAAACATGGTCTAAGCCCATGCCCCTAAACCATGCGATCGGGCCACGTGTCAGCCCGTTCTGGCATCAAATGGTGAAAAACTATGGTAATTACATCTTTATCTCACGGTGTTTAATTAGAGATCGTTTGGATATGTTTAGGGAAAAAAAAGTGTTTTTTGAGTGATGTTTTTTATAATGATTTTTTTAAAAATTAAATATTTTAGTGTTTGATTGTAGTGTTTAAATATGTTTTAAAAAAATATTTTTATTAAAAATTATTATGAATAGTTTTTAAACAAAGTTACGTTTAGACTAATCAAATACAATTTTTTTTTTAAAAATTTAAATAATTTTTATTTTTAGAGAATAAGTACTTATTTTTAAAAAAAGTCTATCCACTTCATAACTTAGACGATTTAGGCTTTCAACGGGCTCTATACCGTAGTAGGGTACACTCGACCCAAGTATAAAGTAGAAGTAAGGTGAAAGTTAATTATATATAAATTTTAACAGTATTGTACGTGTTTATTATTATTATTATTATTATTATTATTTGTGAATTAATGTTTCTTCAATGTATTTATGAGGAAGGCGATAAATGAAAATAGTACTTTCAAATTATACAATTTTTCGAAAATAAATTATTATACAGTGTAGTAGTAAAACTTTGGCTCGAGAAAAAGGAAGTGGAAAGGAAAAATACCAACGACAGCGACATAAATTATTATGAAGTCATGTTCAATTATAGATAGTGTTTGACATAAAATCACAAATAATTAGCAAAAAGAATAAAAAAAAAATTAAAATAGTGTTTAGCCTTCAAGAAATTGAGGCGTTTTACTGAATTTCTTGTAATTTGAATGTGCGAATAGAAATTACTAAAGGGGATTCTTACGAATAGGAATAGAACAATAAACAACGCATATCAAATTAAAAAAAAAAAATTTGTGTGAACTGACGAGAATCCGACAAATTAGAGATTTGCGCATGTTTTCGTCAATTCAAAAATGTAAAATATTAGAAAATTTATTCAAAAATCCTTAAAATTATTTTTCACATCCAAAAATACATGAGAAAATTTTCTGAATATGAAAATTAATTTTTAATCTAAAGAATTAATTCTACCATTTTTTGCTTTTCAAAGAGTCCCTTCATTGTCGTTGTCCCCAATCTTTGAACAAAATTAGCGTTGACTTTGAGTTTTTAATATTATGCTTATTATATTTAATTATATTTTCATTTTGTTGACCTATTACATTTTCTTTTCAAAGTTATTATGACGATTTTGATATTTTTATTTAATTCACATTTCTTTAAAAATTAAAATTATTTCAATTATAATTTGTGTATGATCTTAAAGTGACATTATTATTAAAACAGGAAGAATATCTCTATGCTGGTTTGGAAGAAACCCAAGGCTTGTGGTGGCAAATGCAGAGCTGCAAAAATATGTTTTTAATAATAAAAATGGACACTTTAGAATCCCAAAACAGAACCCTTTGGTGAATCTTTTGTCTCTCGGAGTTGCAACAATGGATGGAGATCAATGGAGCAAGAGAAGAAAATTAATCACACCTGCATTTCACCATGACAAAATTGTGGTAAAATATTTATGTTGCAGCTTTTGTCAACATTTTTATACTTCAGAAGGCCAAATTTAAATACGATGGTTCAGAAAGTTTGAAATTAGCCATCGGAATATCATATTTATGTGGAGATTTTAACAAATTTGGTCCCATACAATATATTCACTAGCCGATTTTGTCCCAATTTTTTTTTTTTGAGCCAATATAGTCCCACTGCAACTCACGTGCGCCGTTAATTTTTAAATGAAGGGAGTTACACATGGGACTACTTTAATTAATTTTGAAATTTTGGGACCAAATCGGCGAGTACTTCTGTATTGTGGGACTAATTTGGCTAAAATGTATATTTAATTAATTTTAATCCTGACTTGATGCATAATTGATTCCTCATCCAAGTTCAATGACTAATTAAATCACGTCATAAGCTTGGAACATTCCTAATTTTTTGATATCTGAATATCATATTTATGCGTATAGCGATAGTTTCATTACACTCTATTTTGACACGTATGAAATTATAATAAACTACCATACTTGAAAGACTAAAACACATACATGGAAAGAATTTTGAATCAAGAAGTGAAATTTATCATTTTTTATTTTTTAACTTTTTATCTATAGATGTGCCGGTTTTTGTATTCAGATGTGCTATATAAACTTTTGATTTGAAACATTTTATTGATTTATGTATACATATACACAGATCCACACACACCCACACATTATAACCTAATGAAAGAAAATAAATTTGTTAATTTCAACTACAAACAAAACTGCACAAGAAGTTTACATTTATGAGTTTGTTTTATCACATATATTCATGCCATTTTCTCATATTTTGGAAGTGATACTTGATTCAATCATTGGAAAGAATACATCAAATGTCCTCTCAACTTATCTATTCAAACATTTATTTAATTAATAACAATTTTGGAGAGTTTAAGATAGTTTATTTATGATAATCCTAAGGCCAATTCAGAAAGATTTTTTTTTTTTTTTGCCTAAATCATTTATTTTGACCCTTGCTTATTTAAATTTTCAATTCCATCACTGGAGTCAGTGAGAGAAAAATCATTAAAAAACTCGTTAAATTGCTTATCCTAATTACAGGGGATGTTACCGGCTTTTTTAACTAGTTGTTGTAACTTGATCGAAAGATGGAACAAAAAACCGGTTGATTCCGAAGGGAAATTTGAACTCGACATTGCACCTGAAATGCAAGATCTCACACTGGAAGTCATTGCTGGAGCAGCTTTTGGGACAACTTTTGACGAAGCAAAAGCCATATTCGAACTTCAAAAGGAACAAGCAGTTTTGGTTCTTGAAGCATTATTCACCTTCTACTTTCCTGGTTCAAGGTAACACTACTCCCTCCCTCCCTCCCTCTCTCTCTCTCTCTCTCTCTCTCTATGAACCTTTCTGGTTGCTCCATGTAGATTTCTCCCTACCAAGAAGAATAGGAGAAGATACGAGATTGACAACAAGATCAAGGCGACACTAAAAGATATGATCCTCAGCAAAGAAAAGAAAATGGAAACCGGAAAAGTGGGCGATGATCTTCTAAGTTTGTTGTTGCAGTGCCAGAAGCAAGCTGATAACGATATGACTATTGAGGATGTAATCGAAGAGTGCAAGCTGTTCTACTTTGCCGGCCAAGAAACGACCGCTAATTGGCTTACATGGACCATGATTGTTCTATCAATGCATCCAAATTGGCAGGAGAAAGCTAGAGAAGAGGTCCTCCAAGTCTTCGGGAAGAGAACTCCCGATGTCAAAACTGTAAACCGACTCAAAACTGTGAGTATAAACCTTGTTTTCTTGACTTCAAAAATTACACATACGTCCCTTGTAATTTATTTACATGTTGCAACTAAAGGTGTCGTCTTTTACATTTCAACAAAATTCTCAAATTGGTCACGTGTAGACAAATTTTGTTGGTTTTGATCAAAATTTGACAGTCAGAACGAATGTTTTGGCATTTCAGGTGTCGATGATTCTCCAGGAGGTCCTGAGACTTTACCCCCCGGTGGTCAACCTCGGCCGGAGCACGATCCAAAGCACGCAGCTTGGGGATATGGTTATCCCAGCAGGAGTTGAGATTACTTTCCCGACCCTGTTAATTCATCATGATCCCGAGTATTGGGGCGAAGATGCTGACGAGTTCAAACCAGAGAGATTTGCCGAAGGAGTTGCTCAGGCAGCAAAAGATGATCGGACAATGGCATTTTATCCGTTCTCGTGGGGGCCGAAGTCCTGTTTAGGCCAAAACTTCGCAATGGTGGAAGCGAGACTAGCCCTGACGATGATTTTGCAGCATTTTGAGTTCGAGCTATCTCCTGCGTACACTCATGCTCCACACACTGTTTTAACCCTCCAACCTCAGCATGGAGCACAACTAGTATTGCATCAAATATAAGGTTGTGCCGCATCGAGGAGAGCAAACACCAATGGATTAGAAAGTATCCTGCAACTGTTTTTATTCGGGGAAAAATGCAAAGTTCGTCATGCAAATTAACTTCATTTGGGTTCTAATCCGTTTTCGTTTTAGTCAAATTTAGTCTAATATGTCTAAAAAAGTTTGCATCTTTAATTTGATTTTGTCGGAATTCGAGCAATTATGCTGATGTGGCACTAAAAATTAGTGATACATTAGCACCCATCAAATAGATTTCAAAAACTAAAATTGTGGCCTACGTCAGCATA
Organism: Petrea volubilis; assembly: GCA_026212405.1. NCBI lineage: Eukaryota > Viridiplantae > Streptophyta > Magnoliopsida > Lamiales > Verbenaceae > Petrea > Petrea volubilis. The sequence continues at coordinate 12,044,301 of CM047879.1, forward strand.
ATTTGCCTTGACCCCGAGAAATTATGACTCAGATTGCAAAATTTTTTAACATATCAAATTAAAATTAAAGTTTGACAAACAAACAAATAAATAAATCAATAAATAAATAATAGTACCCAAATGAAGTAACTTGTAGGATGAATTTTGCAATTTTACCTCGATTATCCCATACAATCAATCTAATGGTTGCCTTTCACATGTATAATACATAAATAAATAAATGATGTTTTCTCATCATTTGGTTTGGAGGCATCTTCAAAGTGAATACTGCAAGTCTAAAAGTTCCTTATAATTTCATTGGAAAAGGACAGTTTTGAGTTTTGAGTTTTTTTTTCTATTTTTTTTTGTTTTTAAAAAATGTAGAAAAATATAATTTTTCTTTTTTCTCTTTTCTTTTCATTGAAGTGCTTTTTCTTTCTTTCTTTTTTTCAAAAACTATATACTTCTCTTTTTTTAAAATAATAATAATAATAATAATAATAATAATAATAATAATAATAATAATAATAATAATAATAATAATAATAATAATATTCCATCCAAATGGGTTCATTCTCTAATAGATGGTAGAAAAATTTTAAAATTAACTAAATCCCCAATCAAGAAAAGTTTGTTCATAAATAAATAACCACAAAATTCAATTCGAATCTTTCATTGCACTCATCAGTATTGAATTATAAATATTTGAGAATTTTTGTTATTTTTAATATCATTTTTTCAAGATTACATATTCATCGTATGGACAAATATGAAGATTTGCAGAGAATGGTTTAGTATCAATAACGTTGATCTAACGCCACATAAACTACGTACGTTCGTATGAAATATTATTACGTTCGACTTATTTCAACAATTAGATTAAATCCAATAAGTCTTTTTTTGTAATTTTATTAAAATGTAGCTAGAATTAAAATTAAATATTTAAGTTTTTTAAATAAAAATTATTGTTTGGTGCAATGAACGATTAAAAGCTAGTTTAGAAGAATCTAACCAAATCATTATTATGAATTTTGTTCTTATCTAAACAACTAAGCCACCAATTTTTTAATGTGGCTTCTTAACTATTCTTAACCATTTAAATAAAAGACAACGTCATCTGATTGATGACTCCAACAAGAGCAAAACATGTTAGATTTTAAATTAGAAGTTGAATATTGACTTAATGCTAAAATATATAGTTGGGTGAAATATTAAAATACAAGGTTGAGATGGCTCGTTCTTCTATCAACAATTACTTTTCCAAGTACCATTTTAAAATATATATTTTTTAAAAAGAATTCCATTGACACTTAATTAGGGAGACATTTATTTCTATTTTCATTTTTCTTTATTTTTTAAAAAATTTTCAAAAATGAAAATGTTTTTATTCGATTTTTGCTCTAAAATAAAAAATATATTAGATGATATGTTAGATATACTGATTTTACATGTGCTCGACAAAAATATATTTAATTTTGTTATATTTTATATCAAATTTAATTAATTTTGTGAATATGACAATATTGTGAAATGATAAGTAAGAGAATAATTTAAAAATGAAATATGTGAAATCTTATTTAAAAAAGTATGATGGCAATTAATTAATTAATTCTCCCAAATTTATAATAAATAAATAAATAAAGATTCCTCCATTGGAATACAACCAAGCCACCCTCCTCGTATAATACAATTTCTCTACAAATTGAAGCTCTTCTCGACTTATTAGCTCCATTAAATCAAGCCCAACTCGAGATATAAATAAGGATCCATTTTCGGCCTAAAGGAAATGATGAAGAGTTTTCTGGTCTTGAAGTACCATATTTTAGTGCAATTGAGGCATTAATGTATCTTGCTTGTCGTACACAACTTGATATGACATTTGCTGCAAGTTTATTAGTAAGATTTAGTTCATCTCATTCTAGAAAACATTGAAATAGCCATCTTGAATTTAGTTTTAAACGAACTTGAGCTAGTCATAAGCTTTCAAACAATTACATGCGAGCCCCAAATCAGCACACCATAGAGTTTGAATTCGAGCTTGAAAAACTCAAGCTTCAGTCGAGCCTGCGCAAGAGCTATGTTTTCGAGAATTAAATTCCCAACATAAACATGAATCTAGTACTTCAAACTTTCCGGATTTAAACCTTGGACTTGCGACGAAATTTGATCGAAAACCAGATAAATAACAGTGTAGCTAAATCTATTGTGTCTTTTATTTATTTGTGTTGCAGTTTTACTTATCAAATTACTAATGAAATAGTAAGGATATCTGTATGTTGGTTTGGAAGAAAAGCAAGTGTGGTTGCAGCAGATGCAGGGATTATGAGAGACACATTGAACAATAAAAATGGACACCTTCGAAGCCTTCCGATGAACCGTTTGGTGAATCTCTTGTCACTCGGAATTTCAACAATTGAATGGAGATAAATGGAACTAAAGGAGAAAATTAATTGCTCCTGCATTTCATCATGACAAAATAATGGGAAATCTCATATACATTTATCTGAAAATTATGAGTTTTGGTTCACTATTCTTGTTTTGTTAATTACATCATTTACATTATCATCATATAATTATCAATATCATCATCAATTACATGGTCAAATATCAATCAATATCAATAACTATTACAATTATGAATAAATAAACAAACTACTATGAAAATAGACTAAATACTAGCTAGTTCCATGAAAGTAGAAGAAAGGACAAAATATTTGGTGGAATTCGAACCAAGAACTTACAATCTTGGAGTTTCAACTTCGTTAGTTGAGCCAAATCTAATAATTGGCAATTTTCTATTCTTGTTAGAGATATTAAATAGGATTTTGCCCAATTAAATTGGTGAAACTAAGACCATAGAGTTTTGGGTTTGCGTTTGATTCATCACCGATGTATGTGTGAATCTTTATTGCTAACTTAATGATGGCTATTTATTTTACTTTAATAGTCGTTTATCTGTTTATTTATGATACAATGATTTGATTTGTAAATAATTTAGTTTGAGATATAATGCAACAATTTGATTTATACTTAGGAAGTTCTTGATGTAATTGAAGATTTTTCAAAAGATTCATTAATTTAATATTCCATTCTAAAATGGTCATTTCATCAATTGTTCATCCTAACTAGCCTGGCAGTTATTTTTATTTTTATTTTTATTTTTTACTAAATCAATCTTGACCTTTTAAATTTAGTAACTTTATAGTTTAAAAAGTTTTGGTTTAATTTCTTTAATTGATTTGTGTGGATAATGAATTTAGAATTTAATAAATTAAATTCTTTTTTAATTTTAAGATACATAAAATATGAATATTGAATTTTATATTGCATAATTATAATTGAAACAATTCTTTATTTTTAAATAAAATAATATAAAAAATAAATCTTCATATATTAATTTTTATAGAAATTATTATTTTTACATATAAATTAGCATAGGAGTAAATAAAACCAATTTAAAACTAATCAAAAAATTAATGCAAAAAACTCAGGTACAATCTCGTGCAAAATTCAATGATTGCTCTTTTGGCCAAAAAAAAAAAAAAGGAAATTAGTCGAATGAATTGTTTGAATTAAAAATATATTTAATTTGTTGTTTCTTTTGAATATAAAAGTTAATTTTACGGGATTTCTAGTTATTCTCCCCATTAAATATATAATATTTTCTATTCCTTTTTGATATTTCAAATCTTTATTTGATGTGATTATTTGATACGGCATCATAACCATGCCAAATAAGAGGTAGTGGATTCAAATTTCGCACTATCCATTTTTGAAAAAGTATACATGTGCAATTGCGCAATTACTACACGTATGCATACGAAGCCAGGAGGGGGGCAAGAGGGGAGTGTCGTTTATATGCTTTTTTTTTTTATTAAAAAATTTAAATTCGAGATCAACAATAAGTTCAAAGCGAAGCTAAGAGATATGATCCGTAGCAAAGAAAAGAAAATGGAAACTGGAGAAACTGTCGATGATCTTCTGAGTTTGTTGTTGTAGTGCCAAAAGCAAGCCGGTAACGATATGACTATCGTGGACCATGAGTGTTCTATCAATGCACCCAAATTGGCAGGCAAAAGCTAGAGAAGAGGTTCACCGATTTTGAATATTTCATAAATTGCCAAAAATAAGTCAAAGGAGTCGCTATTTTCTATATTTCCTTTGTCAAAGAAGAAATTTTGGGACCATCAAGGCCTGTTTGTTTATAGGTAAAATATAATCGAAAATAATGTAGTGATAAAAAAAAAATGCTAAGACGAAGCATAATTTGAAGGAACAAGGTATTTTTTTTTATCCCTTGTAAATATATACATATTTTAATAATTTTAGAAATATTTAAGGAAGAGACTACTTCTGTTAAAAAGCAAACTGTTCGTTACTAAAAACTAATTAATCTATGTGGATTTGATAATAGCGAGATAGGATATTTGTGAAAAAAATAATAAAATATAAAAAAAAAACAAAATAAGATTTAAAAGAATAGGATAAAACAATCACAAGACTAACTTTCCAATATAAACAAAAAAGAGAAAAAACACTTTGCTTTTCGAATTATGTTCATTTTTTACACTTTCCGATATAACTTTTTTTTCTTGTTTCATTTTGTTATATGAATTACTCAATTTTTATACTTTTACCTACTGAAATTTATTTTCGATCAAAGAGCTCATCGAAAAATAAACAATATCGGATAAACAAACCTCCTCATTCAATCTTAATATCAATACTAGCATTGAATAAAGAGTTACGTATGAATTTTTCGATGAGTTTTTAAGTTGGAAATAAGTTTGAATGGCAAAGTGTAATAGCACACGCGTGCGCGCGCGCGCACACACACATATATATATATATATATATATATATATATGTATAAGTGCAAAAACGGACAAAGTTCAAGAAACAAAGGGTTTTTCCCCCAATCGAAAAATGAAAAGTTTCCTTCTTGGAGTCAAACCAAACAGCCCTATCTATCTTCTGTAAAGTCTCCACGGCACTGAAGCTCTCCTTCATCTCTTATCTTATAAAAAGCTCTCAACATCAATTTTTTTTTCTTTCTTAAATAGTAAAATGGATATCCTTATTTTCAAATATTTTAGTTTTCCAATAATTCCTTTTATCCTTTTCGGCTTCTTGAAAGTTGTTTATGTCTTTTGGTGGAAACCAAAAAGGCTAGAAAAATATTTCAGGGAAATAGGAATTGCAGGGAGCTCATACAAGCTTTTCCATGGAGGTATGGAGGAAACCAAGAAACTCATGGCCCAAACATGGTCTAAGCCCATGCCCCTAAACCATGCGATCGGGCCACGTGTCAGCCCGTTCTGGCATCAAATGGTGCAAAACTATGGTAATTATATCTTTATCTCACGGTGTTTAATTAGAGATCGTTTGGATATATTTAGGAAAAAAGTGTTTTTTGAGTGATGTTTTTTATAATGATTTTTTTGAAATTAAATATTTTCGTGTTTCAGTGTAGTACTTAAAAATATTTTTAAAAAATATTTTTATTGAAAATTATTATGGATAGTTTTTAAACAAAGTGGACGTTTAGACCAATCAAACATAATTATTATTATTATTTTTTTTGGTGAATTAATGTTTCTTCAATGTATTTATGAAGAAGACGATAAATGAAAATAGTACTTACAAATTATACAATTTTACGAAAATAAGTAAGTGTAATAGTAAAACTTTGGCTAGAGAAAAAAGAAGTGGAAAGGAAAATACCAACGACAACGACATCAATTATTATGAAGCCATGTTCAATTATAGAGAGTGTTGATATAAAGTCACAAATAATTATCAAAAAGAATAAAAAAAAAATCAAAATAGTGTTTAGCCTTCAAGAAATTGAGGCGTCTATTGAATTTCTTGTAATTTGAATATGTGAATAGAAATTACTAAAGGGGATTCTTACGAATAAGAATAGAAAAGTGTACAATACATATCAAATTAAAAAAAAAAACCCCTTTGTGTGAACTGATGAGAATCCGACAAATTAGCGATTTGCCGTGTTTTTGCTAATTCAAAAATGTAAAATATTAGAAAAATTATTTTTAAAAAATCCTTAAAATTATTTCACATCCAAAAAATACATGAGAAAATTTTCTGAATATGAAAATTAATTTTAATCTAAAGAATTAATTCTAAAGAGTCCCCTCATTGTCTTTATCCCCTATCTTAGAACAAAATTAGCATTGACTTTGAGTTTTTAATATTATTCTTATTATATTTAATTATATGTTCATTTTGTTGACGTATTATATTTTCTTTTCAAAGTTATTATGAAGACTTTGTTATTTTTATTTAATTCACCTTTTTTTTAAATTAAAATTATTTCAATTATAATTTATGTGTCTTAAAGTGACATTAATTACATTATTATTAAAATAGGAAGAATATCTCTATGCTGGTTTGGAAGAAACCCAATGCTTGTGGTGGCAAATGCAGAGCTGACAAAATACGTTTTGAATAATAAAAATGGACACTTTAGAATCCCAAAACAGAACCCTTTCGTGGATCTTTTGTCACTTGGAGTTGTAGCAATGGATGGAGATCAATGGAGCAAGAGAAGAAAATTAATCACTCCTGCATTTCACCATGACAAAATTATGGTAAAATATTTATTTTGCAGCTTTTGTCAACATTTATATACTTCAGAAGACAAAATTTAAATACGATGATTCAAAAGTCTGGAATTATCTATTTGAATATCATATTATGCGTATATTGATAGTTTCAATACACTCTATTTTGATACATATGAAATTATAATAAACTGCCTCACTTGAAAGACTAAAACACATACATAGAAAGAATTTTCAGTCAAAAAGTACCAATTTTTATATTCAGATGTCACATATAAACTTTTGATTTGAAACATTCTATTGATTTATGTAAAGGGCATCAGTGGCGTATTCATAAATTTTATCAAATGGGGTCATTCAATATATATAACAAAAATGTATATATATAAACACACACCCACACATTATAACCTCATTAAAGAAAATAAATTTGTTAATTTCAACTACAAACACAACATCACAAGAAGTTTATATTTATGAGTTTATTTTATCACATATATTCATGCCATTTTCTCATATTTTATCACAAGAATACATCAAATGTACTCTCAACTTATCTATTCAAACATTTATTTTATAATTAACAATTTTGGAGAGTTTAAGATTGTTTATTCATGATAATCGTAATGCCAAGTCAGAGATTTTTTTTTTTTTTGCCTAAATCATTTATTTTGACACCTTGCCTATTTAAAATTTTAATCCCATCACTGGGATCAATGAGAGAAAAACCATTAAAAAGCTCAAAAAGTTATTTAGTTGTAATGAAAATTTTATTCATTTATGTGGAGCTTTTAGAAGCTTAGAGGGATCAATTGCCCCCACTAGGATGAACGCCCGTGTAGGACATATAAAGCCAAACAGTCCAATCAAGGGCAATTAGGAGCAAAATTTGGTAGGGGCAGTCGTCCCCCAAATCTACATAAGTCCATATTATATTATTTTGCGCTCTTTAAAAATGATAAAATTAATACCATCCATATTTTAACTATCCTAATTAACAGGGGATGGTGCCGGCTTTTTTAACTAGTTGTTGTAACTTGATCGAAAGATGGAACAAAAAATCGGTTGATTCTGAAGGCAAATTCGAACTCGACATTGCACCTGAAATGCAAGATCTCACACTGGAAGTGATAGCTGGAGCAGCTTTTGGGACAATTTTTGAAGAAGCAAAATCCATATTCGAACTTCAAAAGGAACAAGCAGTTTTGGTTCTTGAAGCATTATTCACCTTCTACTTTCCTGGTTTAAGGTAACACTACTCTCCCTCTCTCTCTCTCTCTCTCTCTCTCTCTCTCTCTCTCTCTCTATGAACATTTCTGGTTGCTCCATGTAGATTTCTCCCTACCAAGAAGAATAGGAGAAGATACGAGATTGACAACAAGATCAAGGCGAAGCTAAAAGATATGATCCTCAGCAAAGAAAAGAAAATGGAAACTGGAAAAGCGGGCGATGATCTTCTGAGTTTGTTGTTGCGGTGCCAGAAGCAAGCCGATAACAATATGACTACCGAGGATGTAATCGAAGAGTGCAAGTTTTTCTACTTCGCCGGCCAAGAAACGACCGCGAATTTGCTTACATGGACCATGATTGCTCTATCAATGCATCCAAATTGGCAGGAGAAAGCTAGAGAAGAGGTCCTTCAAGTCTTTGGGAAGAGAACTCCTGATGTCAAAACTGTAAACCGACTAAGAACTGTAAGTATAAACTTTGTTTTCTTGATTTCAAAATTACACATACCACCCTTGTAACTTATTTACACGTTGCAGCTAATGGTGTCATTTTTTACTTTTCAAGTAAATTCTCAAATTGGTCTCTTTTATAGATAAATTTTGTCAGTTTTGATCAAATTTCAACAGTCAGAACGATTATTTTGGTACTTCAGGTGTCGATGGTTCTCCAGGAGGTCCTGAGACTTTACCCCCCAGTGGTCTACTTCAGCCGGTGCACGATCCAAAGCACGCTGGTTGGGGATATGGTTATCCCAGCGGGAGTTGAGATTACTGTTCCGACCCTGTTAATTCATCATGATCCCGAGTATTGGGGCGAAGATGCTGACGAGTTCAAACCAGAGAGATTCGCCGAAGGAGTTTCTCCAGCAGCAACAGATGATAGGACTATGGCATTTTATCCGTTCTCGTGGGGGCCAAAGTCCTGTTTAGGCCAAAACTTCGCAATGGTTGAAGCGAGACTCGCCCTGACGATGATTTTGCAGCATTTTGAGTTCGAGCTATCGCCTTCTTACACTCATGCTCCACACGCTATTTTAACCCTCCAACCGCAGCATGGAGCACAACTCGTATTGCATCAAATATAAGGTTGTGCTGTATTGAAGAGAGCAAACACCAATGGATCAGAAAGTATCTTGCAACTGTTTTTATCAGGGGAAAAATGCAAAATTCGCAACATAAACATGAATCTAGTACCTCAAACTTTCCGGATTTAAACTTTGGACTTGCGACGAAATTTGATCGAAAACCGGATGAATAACAGTGTAGCTAAATTTATTGTCTTTTATTTATTTGTATTGCAGTTTTACTTATCAAATTACTAATGAAAAAGGAAGGATATCTGTATGTCGGTTTGGAAGAAAAACAAGTGTGGTTGTAGCAGATGTAGGGATTATGGGAGACATAATGAATAATAAAAATGGACACTTTCGAAGCCTGCCAATGAACCTTTTGGTGAGTCTGTTGTCACTCAGAATTTCAACATTGAATGGAGATAAATGGTGCAAAAGGAGAAAATTAATTGCTCCTGCATTTCACCATGACAACATCAAGGTAAATTGGGTTAAAGGGACTACTTATGGTTGTTTTGATCAAGTCAAAATTAATCTAGTCGGTGGTTTTGAACTCATGGTGGTTTTTGAACTAGTCAATGGGTGGGGGGAGGAGGGAGAGGGGCGGCGAGAGAGAGAGAGAGAGAGAGAGAGAGAGAGGGAGGGAGAAAGGTAGGTGGTGGTGAGGGTTGGGGTGGCAGTGGGTGGGGAGATGAGGGTGGGGAAGTAGGGGGAGGGGGGCGGTGAGAGAGAGAGAGAGAGAGAGAGGAGTAGGTGGAGGTGGTGGGTGGAAGGAGGGGCGATAGTGGTGGGGGTTGGGGGTCGCAGTTGGTAGGGGGAGGAGGGTGGGGGAGCAACAAGAGAGAGAGAGAGAGACAGGTGGGGGTGAAGAAGGAGATGATGGGGAGGAAAGAAAAAAAAGGAAAAAAGAAAAAATGATTGAATGAATTAGAATGAAATGACAAAAATACTCTTACTAAAGCATGTGTACCTCACGTGTCGCCATTCCGGTATTGATTTTTGATCGAAAAACCCACTTAGGTTACAACCTGCAAAAACTAGCATAGATCGGGTGGCAACCGGTAATACTACCAATGTTAGGTTGCAAAGTGAAAAAACCCCCATAGTTGGGATGAGAATCTATAATTTCCTCTTATGAATAAATAACCAAACTACTATGAAAATATACTGAACACTGTTATGAAAGTAGAATGAAGGACCAAATATTTGATAGAAATCGAACTCAAGAACTTATAGTCTTGGAGTTTCAGCTTCATCAGTTGAGGTAAACCTGATCATCACTGGCAATTCACTATTCTTGTTAGAGATATTAAATAGGATTTTGCCCAATTCAACTACGAGACTAAGACCATAGAGTCTTGGGTTTGGGTTCGATTCCTCACCGATGTATGTGTGAATCTTTAGTGCTACCTTAATGATAGTTATTTATTTTACTTTAGTAGTTGTTATCTGTTTATTTGTGATACAATGATTTGATTTGTCAATAATTTAGTTTGAAATATAATGCAATAATTTGATTTATACTTAGGAAGTTTTTGATGTAATTGAAGATTTTTCAAAAGATTCGTTAATTTAATATTCCATTCTAAAAAGGCCATTTCATCAATTGTTCATCCTAACTAGCCCGGCAGCTATTTTTATTTTTTGACTAAATTAATCTTGACCTTTAAATTTAGGAACTTGATAGTTTAAAAAGTTTTGGTTTAAGTTCTTTAATTGATTTGTGTGGATAATGAATTTAGAATTTAATAAATTAATTATTTTTTTGAATTTTAAGATACATAAAATATGAATACTGAATTTTAAATTACATAATTATAATTGAAACGGACAAAAATAGTGGACAATAACTTAGAGAAAAAACACAGTTATGTATAGTGGTTGAGCCGAAACTTAATCCACTACCTAGGTATCTTTCATCCTAGGCTTTTGAACCTGCAAAACGTATTTTATTAGTATTGTGAATATAACAAACTGAAAAAGGAACTATATAGAGTCTCAAACTACTTTCAAAACTAAAGTGCAACTGGTAGGAGCCTGGTACCAATACAGAGATGTCTGGTCCTTAGCACACTAACTAATAAACTTATTTAGTTTATCAATACATGAAAAGACCCATTCAAAATCAAGCTGAGGAAAGCAAAGTGAATAAGATATATATTTCTGGTGTTGTACGCAGTTTATTTATATCCACAACCCCTTGCCTATCAGAAAGCAAGAGATCCTTCTTTCTCGGCTTTCGATAAGTGAAGGTAAGTAAATCAATCTTCGTAAGGTATGAATTTCATATCAAATCTTCCTATCATTAGTCAAGCCCAAATCAATCTTCATAAGGTAAGAAGTTCATATCAAATCTTCCCAAAGTTAGATCCTCATTCAAAAGATCATGAGAGATCCTAGTATCAAATCTTTCCAATATTAGCCGAGCTCAAATCATTATCAAAAGATCATGAGGGCTAACAGAAACAATTCTTTAATTTTAAATAAAATAATGTAAAAAATAATTAATCTTTATATATTAAGTTTAATAGATATTATTATTTTTTTCATATAAATTAGCAAAGGAGTAAATAAGACCAATTTAAAACTAATAAAAAAATTAATGCAAAAAACTCAAGAATAATCTCGTGCAAAATTCAATGATTGCTTTTTTGGCAAAAAATTAAATAAATAAATAAAAACAAAAAAGAAAAGAAAAGAAAAGAAAATTAGTCGAATGAATTGTTTGAATTAAAAAATTTATTTATTTTGTTGTTTCTTTGAATATAAAAGTTAATTTTAGGGGATTTCTAGTAATTCTCCCCATTAAATATGTAATATTTTCTATCCCTTTTTGATAGTTTAAACTTTTATTTGATGTGATTATTTGATACAACATCATAATCATGCCAAATAAGAGGCATTGGATTCAAATCTCACAAGCGTTGTCCATTTCTAAAAAAGTACTTCACACATGCAATTGCTCCATTGCTACAGGTATGCAGGGATGAAGCAAGGGGGGGAGGTCACCTCCTTCGCCCTTCAAGTTCATATTAAATTAAATTTTTTATGCTTTTTTTTTGAAAATTTTAGATTTCACTCTTCCTTAAATAATGAAAATACTTTTTAATATTTTATGCAAATTTAATATCGCCCCCCTAAATAGAAAATTTTGACTCTGTCCCTGTATATATGTGAGAAGTCTTGTTAAAAATATTAGACATTTTACGTTTTCTTTTCTAATAGTTTAAACTTTTACGTGAAATGCTGATCGAATAATCCTATGACAGGAGATGGTACCAGCATTCTTGACCAGCTGTTGTGACTTGATCGAAATTTGGAAGAGAAAAACTGCTGATTCTGATGGGAAATTGGAACTTGACAATGCACCTGAAATGCAAAATTTCACATCAGAGATCATCGCTTGAGCAGCTTTTGGGACCACTTTTGAAGAAACAAAGACCATATTTGAACTCCAAAAAGAACTAGGTGTATTGTTTCACGAAGCATTTCGAGCCTTTGTACCTCCCGGGGCTAAGGTATAATTTCATGTTGCGTTGATTGGTAATATTTTGTTGCTCAGGGGCTAAACGCAGCATAGGGTATAAGTCAGGGGTACAAAGTGTAATTATCGGGAAAAGTGCATTTTTAGGTCACTAATTTTACTTGATTTCAATTTTAGAACAATTTTGGGACAGATATTGTCAAAAAATTGTAATTTTAGGATTTTGTGCCTTGTTCGGTCAATTTCACTTGAAAATATCACGTGTTGTGCATGTGAACACTAGAAAATGTATATGTGGCTCTGATTTTTATTTAGGGGTAAAGATTTTTTGTTATCTAAACTATGAATATTTTTAGACTTTGCCAGTTAATTTTTTTTTTTTGTCTCCGGTTGCCATCCAAATTATATGATTTTTTGACTTTACTATTTGTGAGCAAATTCCAACCAAAAAAGTCATCGGAACAGTACCACGTGCATGACATGTGATCTTGGCTGGAACATTTCCGTCATTTCACTTGTAGAAAAATTGTTTGTAAATTATTGCTCATGGGACTCAAGCCCAGGTGGTGCATGAGTGTAACAACACCCATTACCACTTGTAAAGCTAACACAATTAGAAAAAAGAAAGGAGATTTATGTATTTATGCATCACGTGTACAAATTCAAATAAACATATTTTAATATCAATTTGAAATCCACAAAAATAAAATAAATAAAAACTATTTTTTAATGAAAATTAGATTTTTCTAATGTAATTATTTTTTTAAAAGGGTAAAAATAAATTTGATTAATTTTTTTTAAAAATAATTTATTTAAAAAAATTAATTTATTTAAAGTTTTATTTAATATAATTTTTTTAGAAATTGATAGAATTTTTTTATATTAATTTTTTAAATAAATTATTTTTTTAAAAAAAATTAATCAAATTTATTTTTCCCTTTTTTAAAAAAAATAGTTACACTAGAAAAATCAAATTTTCTTTTAAAAAATAATTTTTATTCTTTTTATTCTTGTAGATTTTAAATTGATATTAATATGTGTTTATTTGAATTTAGTTATACTAGTGATGCATAAATACATAAATCTACTTTTTTTTTTCCTAATTGTGTTGGTTACCCAAGTGGTAATGGGTGTTATTACACTCATGCACCACTTGAGTTTGAGTTCCATGAACAAAAATTTTACAAATAATTTTTTTAGAAGTGAAATGATGAAAATGCCCTTGCCAAGATCACATGCCATGCACGTGGTATTGTTCCGGTGACTTTTTTGGCTAAAATTTGCTCCCAGGTGGTAAAGTCAAAAAATCATATAGTTTGGATAGCAACCGAAGACAAAAAAAAAATTTCAGTGGCAAAGTCCAAAAAACGTCATAATTCGAATAACAAAAAATAATTACCCCTTTTATTTATTTTTGATATGGCACATGACTTCAGCGATGATGTGGACTTTAAGTGCCTTGTTGAACTAAAAATAGTGTGAAATTTTAAAATGTAACTGGCACATAACTACATAAGAAAAATTAATTTAAAAATAACATAGTTTTGTTTAATTTATGAGTCTACTATAGTTTATTTTTATAAATATATTTTTATTTTTTCATTTTCATTTTGTGTCTTGTTCCTTATACCTCCACCACCATCACCGTCCGTCCGCCGACGCTGTAAAATGATAAGAATCGATGCCCTATCTCCTTCCTCGTGCCGCCTCCCCATCTTTTTTCCCAAAATCCTAACCCCCCCCCCACACACACACACCCACACACACACAACACCATCTTCTTCCCCATCTTTCTCTTGCCACCAACCCCCCATCTTCTTCCTATCTTCATCTTCCCACCACCACCACATAAAACCAACACTACGAAACTACCACTACCACCACGACGACGAAACCACCATCATAACACCATACAAAATGGCAAATAGAGAGCGGGTGAGACAGCGAACTGAATGAGACCGATGCCGGTGTGAACGAAGGCTAATCGAAGGAGATCGGAGCAAGTGGATCCACGGTGGAAGAGGCTTTGACCGGTTGGAAGACGGTGACGAAAGCATTTGACTCTTACATGGATGAATAGATTGCGAAAAGGCGAGTCCGTAGAGGTATGGTTCGACAAATTCCGGCGACAATTGCTAGAGGCGGCAATGGCGGCGCTGCGGTGGAGGCGGAGCCTGCTTGAGGATGAACAAGGGTTTGTGTGTGTTTTTATTTTTTGTGCCATTATTTAAATATATATATATATATATATATATAATGTGTGTATATATATATTATATGTGGCTTTTTTTTTGGTGTTGAGAAACAATTACTGTTTCTCGAATTCCAGGATGGGCATCACTTCCTCAGGAGGATGATCCCATATCCTAGTTCTATCAAGATATTGGTAACCCAATTTAGCTAACATGTCTGCACATGCATTGGCGCTACGCTTAACGTGTTGAAGACGGCATGTCCATGGCTTGATCAAAAGAGTTTTGCAGTCTTGTATTAAGTTTCCAAGGGGGTGATCTGATGCATCCTCCGAGTTGATCAGATTGGCAACCACCTTGGAGTCAATCTCAATTTCAATCTTTTCGAATCTTCGTTCCTAAGCAATGACGAGGCCTTGCCTTAGTCCCAAAAGTTCAGCTGTGTTGATGGTTGCTTCGCCTAAGTTCATGGAAAAGCCAACCACCCACTTTCCACTGTCATCGCGCACCAGGCCCCCTGCTGCTACCATGTGTCTATTTTGCAGCAGACTACCATCTGAATTAAGTTTCACCCAACCTTGGGCCGGTTGTTTCCACAAGACAAACTCCAAGTCCTTCCCCTGTTTCTTGGACTTAATGGAGAAAGAATTTGATAGATCACTAGCTAAACACTTGATGGAGTTTATGGTTACCTTATAATGCTCCTCCATGTTCTCAAAAACATGTTTATTTTGGGATTTCTAGATGTACTAAATTGAGGCAATGAAAAGTAAGTGCCATTTACAATCATGAAGGAGCCATCTCCAATTCTCCACCGGATGTTGCTCTCAACGACTTTGATACTACGCACCACACCTTTCCAAGTCCTAGACGCTTTCGCATTAGGTGTGTGGTCCGTTATATCCTCTCCTCGTAGGTACTTGTGATGGAAGACTTCTTCCCAAAATGATGGTTTCCATTTGAGGACTCTCCACCCTACTTTGGCAAGAAGTGCCATGTTCATTTTCCTAGTTTCTTTAAGTCCAAGTCCTCCATCCCTCTTGCATCTAATGATTTTGTTTCAACCCACAAGGTGAATTTTCTTTTGTTCTCCAGTATGACCCCACAAGAAACTTTTATTCAACCTATCTAATTGGTCACAGGTTTTAGAGGGGAGCCAATTAGTGTGCATCATGTAGATCGGGATAGCAGACATGACAGATTGGATCAAGGTTAATCGACCCGCAGGGTTGAGGGTATTGGCTTTCCAAGTGGAGAGTTTTTTGTGAACACGGTCAACAAGGTCTAAGTATGAAGCTCCAGTGCATCTACCCGTCCGTATCCTAATCCCCAAATATTTCCCGAGGTCATTTGTAGGAGCAATGCCTAAATAAGAAGCCACTTCGGTTTTGAGGTTAGGGTCGGTTCTATGAGGGAAAAAGATTTTGGATTTGGACAGATTGATTTTAAGCCCAGAAGCTGCAGAAAAGCGCTGGAGAACATCTTTGATGGTTTTAACACACTTAGGAGAAGGTTTAGCAAATAAAATAATATCATCGGCAAAAAGGAGGTGAGATATTTTAGGGCCTTTTCTACAAACTTGGATCGGTTTCCAATTTTTGTTACCCACGGCCTCCTCGATCAAATAGGATAGTCGTTCCATACATAACACGAAGAGATAGGGTGATATGGGGTCCCCCTGACGCAAGCCACAAGTAGGTTGGATAGGATCTAACAGTTCACCATTCCAAAGAATTCTAGGTTTAACACATTGCACACAACTAAGGATGAATTTAGACATTAATGGTGGAAAGCCAAAATAATCAAGTGTTTGTTGTAGGAAATCCCACTTGATCTTGTCATAAGCTCTTTCAAGATCAAGTTTGACGATCATGCCCCCTCTTGGGCTCCTAGATTTATTGAGAGTATGCATGAGCTCTTGTAGGACAAGGATATTATCATGTGTACTACGGCTAGGAATGAAACTACTTTGGTATGGGCTCACAAGAGATCCTATGAAAGGCTTGAGCCTCATAACAATAGTTTTAGTGATAATTTTTAGTAGGACATTGCATAAAGCAATAGGTCGAAACTCAGAAACCAAGGTCGGGTTCGGTACCTTAGGAATAAGAGTAATGAATGACTCTCTAAGCACATCCGGGACCCTAGCTTGCTCAAAACATCTCCTACTCAGCTCAAACACCGAATTACCGATGATATCCCAAAAACTTTGGTAGAAAAAAGCTTGGCACCCATCGGGGCCAGGGGCTTGTGCGTAAGCGTGTAAGGAACTTATATAATATACTAACCTTAACCCCGTGCCCAGGCACGGGATACTATTATTTTAGAATACAATAAATAATATATAATTTTTATAGTAATAGAAAGATTGGTAGAGTAGAAATATATAAGTTTGTAAACACAATTAAATTAGAGTTTGGGAGACAATTGTTAATACAAAATATTTTGTAGTAAATTCAAAGTAAAAAATTTATAAATGAACAAACTTATATGAATGTATACTTTAGTTGGAATATGATACCAACAACTATAATCTCTAGTATATAATAATAATTTTCACTATATTTTAAGGATTTATTACTTAGAATTTAGAAATTGAAATAAAGTGTGTTGACTCTATATTATAAAAGTATAGTCAAACATTTAAAGCGTATAACTTTATCAGAAATATTATTAAATATATGTCAAGTTAATGTGTGATATTTTTCTTATAATTGGAATGACCAAATTTATTTTCTGTAGTATATCACCTTTTGTATATAATTGGAGAGTCTTTCTTTCTTTTGCATTATTTTATACTTACTAAAATTTCTATACTTTATTTTTGGAACTCATGAATTCCTCTTCTATATTTTTCTTCGAACACTCTTTAATACTTTATAAACTCGTAAATACGTTATAAGAAATGTTAAGAGCAAATTTAATCAAATAATTTTTTATAGGAAGTCTGAAAGAATCAAATAAAAAAGAATAACTATCATAATGATCTAAAGATAAACTTTTAAATATATATTAAAAATCCAAAAAAGTTTCTTCTTAATCTAGAATATCATTCCACTAAACAAAAAATTGCTTATCAACAAACAAAAATATGTACACCTTAAAATTCAAAAAAATTATTCTTATTATAGTACTACGAACTAAATGAACGAAAACATAATAATAAAGCAAACTAAATTAAATTATTAATAGAAAATTTGAATGAAACAATTAGTAATGGACTTGAAATATAAAACAATGAGATAACATAAACGAAATAATAAAATACAGAAAAATATAGAAACTATATAAAAAAAAGCTAATACGAAAAAATTATATATTAACTTTTGTTTTAACAAAAAACAAAACTGGAACTATATATATACAAATGAATAAAATATATAGGAAGAAGTGACAAATTAAGTGGAATGGCGGAAAGAAGGTATGCAATGAAATCTAAGAATATCCTTCTTATTATCGTGTAACAAATTAAATGAATTAAAATAATAATAAATGCAAAGCAAACTAAATCAAGAGAAGTGGTAGAAATTATTAAAAAAAGAAAAAAAAACTAACTTGAAAACATCATATATGAACTTTTATGAGGGGAAAAAAGAGATTGAGTTATACATACAAATGAAAATTTTAAAACAAAACGAAAAACTAATTAATGGCATCGTTAAAGCAAAATATTCAAAGAAGCATGAAAAAAATTCTTTTTACTATAGGGCAATAAATTAAATGAAAAAAAATCATGATAACAAATAAAATTTAAGAAAAAAACTTGAATAAACAAAATAATAACAAATTTCAATAACAAAATTAAAAGAGAACAAAAACACATAAAATAATGAAAATGATCAAAGAATTAATTTGAAAATATCATGAAAAGTGAAATATTTGTAATGCCTATACACGAAAAGGAGAAAAATATGAGTAAGATAGAATTTACGTTCAATAAATCTCAATGAGAGATGGGCAATGACTAGACGAATCCAGAACGTTTTCTATTGGAGAAAAAAGAAAAGAAACAATACCGATATAAATATTTAATGAATGGAAAGAATCCAAAATGCTAGTGTCTGTTGTAGCTAAATTTTTTGAGAAATTAGTGAGCAAAGTATTAATAATATAATCTTATCTTGGATTTTTGGATTAGCATTGATTTGTTGGTTTAAGTTAATGAACCATATATACTTATCCAAATTTAAACTAAAATAAATAATAAAATTCCACATGTGGCAAAATGAAATTCATTGAAACTATCCAAATATGTGTATACACGATACTAGTATTTAACCCCGTGCCAATGCACCAAATATATATATATATATATATACACACACACACTAGCTTTTAGAAATAATTTATATTAAATATATATTTATATATAAATATATAAATAATTTATATATATTTATATGAATATATATATATATATATATTCATAAGTTTATATTATAAAAAATAATTTTAGAAAAATAAATTAGCTTTTTTTGCAAAAAAAAATTGATACATATATTAGAAAATTGCATAATTATGGAATATGTTTGATTTCAATATTAACTTTCGTAAAATTAATAAGGCAATGAAGTTTTTAAAAATTCATGTAGATCAAAAAAATTGAATTATTAGCAAAGTAAATGATAAATATTGTTAATAAAATATTAATTTTTTATTTTATTTGCATTAAATTTTATCCATCTTATTTTAAACACTTGATAATTGTTGGATTCTTTTGGATAAATATAAATAGCAAATACACTTATTTAAATTCATATAGAAAAAATATTTTGAATTTCACACATGACAATAAAGAATTAAATGAAATTATCCACAGTGTTTGTATATGTTGTGTGTGTTTATATTATATCATTATATATGTGTTATTATATATGTATATATATTAACATATATTATTTATATATTTGTTGTTATATATATGTGTGTGTATATATATAATATATATTAATATAGATGTGCCATTATATATATATATAACATATATATAATTCCACTTCATCTCCTTAGAAAAAAAATCATTTTAAAATTCACATCATTGTCGACATTTACAAAATCCCCAAATTGATGCCACATATGCAATTTTCGTTGATGATGTGGCATTTTTTGGGCAAAATTAGGTTTTTCCGGTGAATTTGTCCTTAAATTGCAATTTTTTAAAAGTATTTGTTTCAAAATTGCTGTCGGAATTTAAAGTGTTCTAAAATTGAAATCAGGCAAAGTTAGCGTCCTTAAAATGCATTTGTCCCCATAATTACCCAAATGTTTTCGTTGCTGGATGCAGATTTTTGCCCAAGAAAAAGAACAGGAGAAGATTCGAGATCAACAATAAGTTCAAAGCGAAGCTAAGAGATATGATCCGTAGCAAAGAACAGAAAATGGAAACTGGAGAAACGGTCGACCGTCGATGATCTTCTGAGTTTGTTTTTGCAGTGCCAAAAGCAAGCCGGTAACGATATGACTATCGAGGATTTAATAGAAGAACAGGTATCAAATGGTTCTCCAGGAAATCTTGAGACTTTACCCACCCGTGACCACCCTTTCTTGAAACACATTTGAAAGCACGCACGTCGGGGATATGGTTATCACAGCTGGGGTTGAAGTTTTTTACGTAGTCTTTTGATGACTGGAATTTAAATCCGAAAACTAAACCCAAAAACCCACCCTAAAAATGCACCCATAATTCCAAATTTCCGCCTTAAACAAAACAAATAATAATTAAAATTTGTTTAATAATCTATACAACTGTAAACATTGCCATTATTTATTTATTATATTTTTATATGCACTTTTTAAGTACTTTTTACCACTTGATTCACAAAGAGAGGATGCCTTAAATAAAAAACGTTAGCATTATTATTCGTTGAACGTTGAATATATGCACCAATTTTGAATGTTCGACAAATTGCCAAAAATAAGTCACAGGGGTCGCTGTTATATATTTGATTTGTCAAAGAAGAAATACAAGCACAAGACTAACTTTCCAATATATATATAAAAAAAAGACTTTGCTTTTCGAACAATGTTAATTTTTTGCACTTTCTTAGGACTTTTTTTCTTGTTATATGAATTACTTAATTTTTATACTTTTATTCACTGAAAATAGATAATATTGGATATACAAGCTCTTTCATTCAATCTTAATATCAATACTAGCATTGAACAAAGAGTTACACATCAGTTTTTCGATGGATTTTTAAGTTGAAAATAGGTTCGAGTGGCAACGTGTAAGTGTAACAATATATACATCAATATATATAAGTGTAAAAACCGATATAGTTCGAGAAACAAAATATTTTTTTCCCTCAATTGAAAAGTGAAAAGTTTCCTTCTTGGAGTAAAACCAAACAGCCCCTTACCTTCTCCATACTCTATAAAGTCTCCACGGCACTGAAGCTTTTCTTCATCTCCTATCTTATAAAAAGCTCTCAACATCATTTTTTTGTTCCTTTCTTAAATAGTAAAATGGATATCCTTATTTTCAAATATTTAATTTTTCCAATAATTCTGTTGATCCTTTTTGGCTTGGTGAAAGTTGTTTATGTTTTTTGGTGGAAACCAAAAAGGCTAGAAAAATATTTCAGGGAAATAGGAATTCCAGGAAGCTCATACAAGCTTATCTATGGCGATATGGAGGAAACCAAGAAACTCATGGCCCAAACATGGTCTAAGCCCATGCCCCTAAACCATGCGATCGGGCCACGTGCCAACCCGTTATGGCATCAAATGGTGCAAAACTATGGTAATTACTTCTTTATGTTGGGGTGTTTCATTACAGATTGTTTGGATGTGTTTAAGAAAAAAGTATTTTTTGAGTGATGTTTTTTATAATGAATTTTTTAAAATTAAATATTTTTGTGTTTGAGTGTAGTACTTAAAAAATGTATTAAAAAAATATTTTTATTGAAAATTATTATGGATAACTTTTAAACAAAGTCATGCTTAGACCAATCAAACACACACACATACACATATATATATATATATTTTTTTAATTGAAGTAGTTTTTATTTTTAGAGAACAATTGCTTCTCTTTTTAAAAAAATTCATCAACTTTATACCTTAGATGATTTAAACTTTCAACTGGCTCTATACTGTAGTAGGGTACACTAGATCCAAGTATAAAGTTGAAGCACGGTAAAAGTTAATTATATATAAATTTTAATAGTATTGTACATGTTTATTAATATATTTTTTTTTTGTGAATTAATGTTTCTTCAATGTATTTATGAAGTTGGTGATAAGTGAAAATAATACTTACAAATTATACAATTTTACGAAAATAAGTAAGTGTAGTAGTAAAACTTTGACTAGAGAAAAAGAAAAGGGAAGGAAAATACCAACGACAGCAATATCAATTATTATGAAGTCATGTTCAATTATAGATAGGGTTGATATAGAATCACAAATAATTATCAAAAAGAACAAAAAAAAATCAAAATAGTGTTTAGTCTTCAAGAAATAGAGGCGTCTATTGAATTTCTTGTAATTTGAATATGCGAATAGAAAAGGGATTCTTATGAATAGGAATAGAAAAGTGTACAACACATATAAAATTAAAATAAAAAACTTTATGTGAACTGACGAGAATCCGACAAACGAAAGATACAATGTGTTTTTGCTAATTCAAAAATGTAAAATATTAGAAAAATTACTAAAAAATCCTTAAAATTATTTTTCACATCCAACAATTTACATGAGAAAATTTTCTGAATATGAAAATTAATTTTTAATCTAAAGAATTAATTCTACCATTTTTCCTTTTCAAAGAGTCCCATCATTGACTTTATCCCCTATCTTTGAACTAAATTAGCATTGGCTTTGAGTTTTTTGTATTGTTCTTATTTTATTTAATTATATATTCATTTTGTTGACCTATTATATTTTCTTTTCAAAGTTATTATGAAGATTTTGATATTTTTATTTAATTCACTTTTTTTTTTAAAAATTAAAATTATTTCAATTATAATTTATGTATGATCTTAAAGTGACATGATTATTAAAACAGGAAGAATATCTCTATGCTGGTTTGGAAAAACGCCAAGGCTTGTGGTGGCAAATGCAGAGCTGGCAAAATACGTTTTGAATAATAAAAATGGACACTTTAGAATCCCAATACGGAACCCTTTGGCGAATCTTTTGTCGCTTGGAGTTTCAACAATGGATGGAGATCAATGGAGCAAGAGAAGAAAATCAATCACTCCTGCATTTCACCATGACAAAATTATGGTAAAATATTTATTTTGCAGCTTTTGTCAACATTTATATACTTCAGAAGACCAAATTTAAATACGATGATTCAAAAAGTTTGAAATTAGTCATCTGAATATCATATTTATGCCTATATTGATAGCTTCATTACACTCTATTTTGAAACATATGAAATTATAATAAACTACTGTACCTAAAAGACTAAAACGTGTACATAGAAAGAATTTTGTATCAAGAAGTGAAATCGATTATTTTTTATTTTTAGCTTTTATATGTAGATGTACCAGTTTTTGTATTCAGATGTCACATATAAACTTTTGATCTGAATATCATATTTATGCCTATATTGATAGCTTCATTACACTCTATTTTGAAACATATGAAATTATAATAAACTACTGTACCTAAAAGACTAAAACGTGTACATAGAAAGAATTTTGTATCAAGAAGTGAAATCGATTATTTTTTATTTTTAGCTTTTATATGTAGATGTACCAGTTTTTGTATTCAGATGTCACATATAAACTTTTGATCTGAATATCATATTTATGCCTATATTGATAGCTTCATTACACTCTATTTTGAAACATATGAAATTATAATAAACTACTGTACCTAAAAGACTAAAACGTGTACATAGAAAGAATTTTGTATCAAGAAGTGAAATCGATTATTTTTTATTTTTAGCTTTTATATGTAGATGTACCAGTTTTTGTATTCAGATGTCACATATAAACTTTTGATCTGAATATCATATTTATGCCTATATTGATAGCTTCATTACACTCTATTTTGAAACATATGAAATTATAATAAACTACTGTACCTAAAAGACTAAAACGTGTACATAGAAAGAATTTTGTATCAAGAAGTGAAATCGATTATTTTTTATTTTTAGCTTTTATATGTAGATGTACCAGTTTTTGTATTCAGATGTCACATATAAACTTTTGA
The DNA here is from genome assembly GCA_026212405.1 of Petrea volubilis. Classification (NCBI taxonomy): domain Eukaryota; kingdom Viridiplantae; phylum Streptophyta; class Magnoliopsida; order Lamiales; family Verbenaceae; genus Petrea; species Petrea volubilis. Next base: position 12,068,004 of record CM047879.1, read on the forward strand.
TCTGAATATCATATTTATGCCTATATTGATAGCTTCATTACACTCTATTTTGAAACATATGAAATTATAATAAACTACTGTACCTAAAAGACTAAAACGTGTACATAGAAAGAATTTTGTATCAAGAAGTGAAATCGATTATTTTTTATTTTTAGCTTTTATATGTAGATGTACCAGTTTTTGTATTCAGATGTCACATATAAACTTTTGATCTGAATATCATATTTATGCCTATATTGATAGCTTCATTACACTCTATTTTGAAACATATGAAATTATAATAAACTACTGTACCTAAAAGACTAAAACGTGTACATAGAAAGAATTTTGTATCAAGAAGTGAAATCGATTATTTTTTATTTTTAGCTTTTATATGTAGATGTACCAGTTTTTGTATTCAGATGTCACATATAAACTTTTGATTTGAAACATTTTATTGATTTATGTATAGGGTGTTAGTGGCGTATTCATAAATTTTATCAAACGGGGTCATTCAAGATATATAACAAAAAAGTATATATACACACACACCAACACATTATAACCTAATGAAAGAAAATAAATTTGTAAAATTTCAACTACAAACAAAACTGCACAAGAAGTTTATATTTATGAGTTTGTTTTATCACATAATTCATGCCATTTTCTCATATTTTGGAAGTGATACTTGATTCAATCATTGGAAAGAATACATCAAATGTCCTCTCAATTTATCTATTCAAACATTTATTTAATTAATAACAATTTTGGAGAGTTTAAGATAGTTTATTTATGTAATCCTATTGCCAATTTAGAAAGACTTCTTTTTGTTTTTTTTTTTTGCCTAAATCATTTATTTTGACACCTTGGGAATTTAAATTTTCAATTCCATCACTGGGACCAATGGACCAATGAGAGAAAAATCAATAAAAAACTCGTTAAATTACTTAGTTGTCATGAAAATCATATTCGTTTATGTGGAATTTTTAGAAGCAATTGCCCCCACTAGGAAGAACATGGCTCCGCCCAAGTAGCGCATATAAAGACAAACACTCCAATTAAGATCAATTAGGCACAAAAATTGGAAGGTACAGTCGTCCCCAAAATCTACACAAGACTTTATTATATTTTTTACACTATTTAAAAATGATAAAATTAAGACTATTCATATTTTTATAACTATCCTAATTTCAGGGGATGTTACCGGCATTTTTAACTAGTTGTTGTAACTTGATCGAAAGATGGAACAAAAAATCGGTTCATTCTGAAGGGAAATTCGAACTCGACATTGCACCTGAAATGCAAGATCTCACGCTGGAAGTTATTGCTGGAGCAGCTTTTGGGACAACTTTTGAAGAAGCAAAAGCCATATTCGAACTTCAAAAGGAACAAGCAGTTTTGGTTCTTGAAGCATTATTCACCTTCTACTTTCCTGGTTTAAGGTAACACTACTCCCTCTTTCTCTCCCTCTCTCTCCCTCTCTCTCTCTCTAAATTAGGGACTTTTCTGGTTGCTTCATGTAGATTTCTGCCGACCAAAAAGAATAGGAGAAGATACGAGATCGACAACAAGATCAAGGCGAAGCTAAAAGATATGATCCTCAACAAAGAAAGGAAAATGGAAACCGGAAAAACGGACGAGGATCTCCTGAGTTTGCTGTTGCAGTGCCAGAAGCAAGCCGATAATGATATGACTATTGAGGATGTAATCGAAGAGTGCAAGCTGTTCTACTTTGCCGGCCAAGAAACTACCGCTAATTTGCTTACATGGACCATGATTGTTCTATCAATGCATCCAAATTGGCAGGAGAAAGCTAGAGAAGAGGTCCTTCACGTCTTTGGGAAGAGAATTCCTGATGTCAAAACTGTAAACCGACTCAAAACTGTGAGTATAAACCTCATTTTCTTGATTTCAAAATTACACATACCTCCCTTGTAACTTATTTACACGTGGCAGCTAATGGTGTCATATTTTACATTTCAACAAAATTCTCAAATTGGTCTCGTATAGACAAATTTTGTCAATTTTGATCAAATTTCGATAGTCAGAACGAATATTTTGGCATTTCAGGTGTCGATGATTCTCCAGGAGGTTCTGAGACTTTACCCCCCAGTGGTCAACCTCACCCGGAGCACGATCCAAAGCACGCAAGTCGGTGATATGGTTATCCCAGAAGGAGTGGAGATTACTTTCCCGACCTTGTTAATTCATCATGATCCCAAGTATTGGGGCGAAGATGCTGACGAGTTCAAACCAGAGAGATTCGCCGAAGGTGTTTCTCAGGCAGCAAAAGATGATCGGACTATGGCATTTCATCCGTTCTCGTGGGGGCCGAAGTCCTGTTTAGGCCAAAACTTTGCGATGGTTGAAGCGAGACTCACCCTAACGATGATTTTGCAGCATTTTGAGTTCGAGCTATCGCCTTCGTACACTCATGCTCCACACACTGTTTTAACCCTCCAACCTCAGCATGGAGCACAACTAGTATTGCATCAAATATAAGGTTGTGTTGTATTGAAGAAAGCAAACACCAATGGATTAGAAAGTATCTTGCAACTGTTTTTATTCGGGGAAAAAAATGCAAAGTTTGTCGTGTAAGTTAACTTCATTTGGATTCTTATCTGTTTTCGTTTTAGTCAAATTTAGTGTGATACGTATAAAAGGTTGCATCTTTAGTTTGATTTTGTTGGAATTCGAGAAATTATGCTGGTGTGGTACTAAAAATTAGTGGTATATTAGCACCCATCAAACAGATTTTGAAAACTAAAATTGTGTCCCACGTCAGTATAATTTGCCTTGACCCCGACAAATTATGACTTAAATTGCAAAATTTTTAAACATATCAAATTAAAATTAAAATTTGACAATAAATAAATAACAGTACCCAAATGAAGTAACTTGTAGGATGAATTTTGCAATTTTACCTCGATTATCCCATACAATCAATCTAATGGTTGCCTTTCACATGTATAATACATAAATAAATAAATGATGTTTTCTCATCATTTGGTTTGGAGGCATCTTCAAAGTGAATACTGCAAGTCTAAAAGTTCCTTATAATTTCATTGGAAAAGGACAGTTTTGAGTTTTGAGTTTTTTTTTCTATTTTTTTTTGTTTTTAAAAAATGTAGAAAAATATAATTTTTCTTTTTTCTCTTTTCTTTTCATTGAAGTGCTTTTTCTTTCTTTCTTTTTTTCAAAAACTATATACTTCTCTTTTTTTAAAATAATAATAATAATAATAATAATAATAATAATAATAATAATAATAATAATAATAATAATAATAATAATAATATTCCATCCAAATGGGTTCACTCTCTAATAGATGGTAGAAAATTTTAAAATTAACTAAATCCCCAATCAAGAAAAGTTTGTTCATAAATAAATAACCACAAAATTCAATTCGAATCTTTCATTGCACTCATCAGTATTGAATTATAAATATTTGAGAATTTTTGGTATTTTTAATATCATTTTTTCAAGATTACATATTCATCGTATGGACAAATATGAAGATTTGCAGAGAATGGTTTAGTATCAACAACATTGATCTAACGCCACATAAACTACTTTCATATGAAATATTATTACGTTCGACTTATTTCAACAATTAGATTAAATTCAATAAGTTTTTTTGTACTTTTATTAAAATGTAGCTAGAATTAAAATTAAATATTTAAGATTTTTAAATTAAAATTATTGTTTGGTGCAATGAACGATTAAAAGCTAGTTTAGAAGACTCTAACCAAATCATTATTGTGAATTTTTTTCTTATCTAAACACCTAAGCCACTAATTTTTTAATGTGGCTTCTTAACTATTCTTAACCATTTAAATATAAGACAACGTCATCTGATTGATGACTTCTACAAGTGCAAAGCGTGTTAGATTTTAAATTATAAGTTGACTAATGATTACTTTTCCCAGTACCATTTTAAATATATATATTTTTTACAAGAAATCCCTTGACACTTAATTAGGGAGCCATTTATTTGTATTTTCATTTTTCTTTATTTCTTAAAAATTTCAAAAATGAAAATGATTTTATTTGATTTTTTCTCTAAAATAAAACATATTAGATGATATGTTAGATATATTTCATTTTGTCATACTTTATACCAAATTTAATTAATTTTGTGAATATGACAATATTGTGAAAGGATAAGTATGAGAATAATTTAAAAAAGAAAACATGTGAAATCTTATTTAAAAAAATTTGATGGCAATTAATTAATTAATTCTCCCAAATTTATAATAAATAAATAAAAGATTCCTCCTTTGGAAGACAAACAAAGCCACCTTCCTCAAATACTATAATTTATCTACAAATCAAAGCTTTTCTCCATGACTCCATGTACCAAAACCTCCATTATCATTTCTCTTCACAAAAGAAAAAAAGAAAACCCATAATGGATGGTTTGAATTTCAAATACTTAGTTTTTTCAATATTTCCATGGATCATTTTGTGCTTGCTAGTTAGAGTTGTGTATGTTGTGTGGTGGAAACCAAAAAGCCTGGAAAAGTATTTCAAGAAAATAGGAATTGCAGGGACCTCTTACAAGCTCATCTATGGAGGCATAGAGGATAACAAGAAGATCATGGCCCAAGCAACGTCCAAGCCTATGCCCCTGAGCCATGCGATTGTGCCACGTGTCAGCCCGATATGGCATCGAATGGTGCAAAACTATGGTGAGTAGGTCATATATGTTTTGTTTTTATTTTGAGTGTTTCGGGGAAAATATATTGATAAATGCGCCCAAATTTTGGAGTATGTTCTAATTTATCTGGGAAGGAGACAAATTTTTATATTTTTTTATTAGTGTAGAAGTGTAATTGGATCGGGATCGATTCAAGTTTGACTTATTTTGAAAGCACAAGGTTGAATGGATTATAGTGATCTCGAGCTTCACGAGTCCATTTTTTAGAACTCGAGCTCCATCATGGAGCAGAGTAATGTAGCTTGAGATAAATGTATGCAATTAAGGCATTAATGTATCTTGCTTATTGTACACGACTTGATATGACATTTGCTGCAAGTTTATTAACAATATTTAGTTCACCTCCTCCTAAAAAGCATTGAAATAGCTCGAATTTAGGTTTAAACGAACTTGAGCTGATCATGAGCTTTCAAACAACTACAAGCGAGCCCATAGAGTTTGAATTCGAGCTTGAAAAACTCGAACTTTAGTCGGGCTCGAATCGAGCCTGTTCATGAGCTAGGTTTTGAAGAATTAAATTTCCCAACATAATCTTGTGACGAAATTTGATCGAAAACCAGATAAATAACTGTGTAGCTAAATTTAGTATGTCTTTTTATTTAGTTGTATTGCACTTTTAATGATCGAATTATTGATAAAATAGGAAGGATATCAGTATGTTGGTTTGGAAGAAAAGCAAGGTTGGTTGTAGCGGACGCAGGGATTATGAGAGACATATTGAACAATAAAAACGGACACTTTCGAAGCCTGCCGCTGAACCCTTTGGTGACCCTCTTGTCCCTCGGAATCTCAAAATTGAATGGAGATAAATGGAACAAAAGGAGAAAATTAATTGCTCCTGCATTTCATCATGACAAAATTATGGTAAATATTATCTACACTTATCTGGAAGTTATGAGTTTTGATTCACTATTCTTGTTGGTATTTCTTCGATAAGGCCTGATTCAACTGATAAAGTTGAGGCCCTAATTCTAAGGTCTTAGGTTCGATTAAAAATCGATGCATGTGCGAATCTTTATTTTTATCTAAACAGTACCTTATTATTATATTTTAAAAGTAGTTTGTTAGTTTAATTATGATACGATGATTCGGTTCATAAATTTTGAGATGTGATGTAATACTTTGATCTAGGGAAAATTGCACTAAACCTCTTGTATTATTATCTCTAATAAGCCAAAAAAAAAAAAGAATGAAACTTTAATTAGCATAATAAATCCGAAGATATATATAAACCGAGCACCTCAAATCCTGTAACCAGGAAAGATGCTTCACGTGCTATAATTGCAAAAATTTATCTGCTTTCTGCTTATAAAAAGTCTGTTTTACCCTTATTTTGCTTATAAAATACTTTGGCAAAAAAACCATATGTAATTGTAACTTTTTAACCAGGGGATGGTACCAGAATTCTTAATCAGCTGTTGTAACTTGATCGAATTTTGGAAGAAAAAAACTGCTGATTCTGATGGGAAATTGGAACTTGACATTGCACCTGAAATGCAAAATCTCACATCAGAGATCATCGCTCGAGCAGCTTTTGGGACCACTTTTGAAGAAGCAAAGACCATATTTGAACTACAAAAGGAACTAGCAGTATTGGTTGGGGAAGCATTTCGAGCCTTATACCTCCCGGGGTTAAGGTATAATTTCATGTCGCGTTGATTTGTTATATTTTGTAGCTCAGAGGGTAAAATGCGGCACAGGGTACAATTCAGGGGTACAAAGTGTAATTACCCAAAAGTTTTCATTGCTTGATGCAGATTTTTGCCCACGAAGAAGAACCGGAGAAGATACGCAATCGACAATAAGATCAAAGCGAAGCTAAGAGATATGATCCGTAGCAAAGAAAAGAAAATGGAAACTGGAGAAACGGTTGATGATCTTCTGAGTTTGTTGTTGCACTGCCAAAAGCAAGCCGACAACGATATGACTATCGAGGATGTAATAGAAGAATGCAAGTTATTCTACTTTGCAGGCCAAGAGACGACCGCTAATTGGCTTACGTGGACCATGATTGTTCTATCAATGCACCCAAACTGGCAGGCAAAAGCCAGAGAAGAGGTTCACCGAGTCTTCGGGAAGCGAACTCCTGATATCAAAACTATAAACCAACTCAAGACCGTGAGTGTCGATGTATATATACATATGTGTATGTGTGTGTGTGTGTGAGAAAATTATAGGGGGAGTTGGTAATTTTGATGTTCCGGAAAGGGGGTCTAAGTGTAGTTAACTCTCTATGAAATACAGTGTAACTTGACCCTCTAAAGAAAATTTTCTTTTCAGGTCTCAATGGTTCTCCAGGAAGTCTTGAGACTTTACCCACCAGTGCCCACCCTCTCTCGATACACACTTGAAAGCGCGCACGTTGGGGATATGGTTATCCCGGCTGGGGTTGAAGTTTTTTTACCAATCTTGTTAGTTCATCACGATCCCGAATATTGGGGTGAAGACGTTGATGATTTCAAACCGGAGAGATTTGCTGATGGAGCTTCCCGGGCAGCAAAAGATGATTGGACGGCATTCTATCCGTTCGGGTGGGGGCAAAGATATTGTTTAGGCCAAAACTTTGCAATGATTGAAGCGAAACTCGCCTTGACGATGATTTTGCAGCATTTTGAGTTTGAGCTATCACCTTCATATACTCATGCTCCACACACTGTCTTAACCCTTCGGCCTCAACATGGAGCACAACTTGTATTGCATCAACTATAAAATTGTTCACATGTGTGTGTGTGAGAGTGTGTGTCAAGCTTGAAGAGAGTCTTCTTGCAACTGTGTTTAGCCCACGTGCTCTGAATATCTGATGTTATCCTTTCGCATGTATAATAAATAAATGATGTTATTTTAGCACTTGGCTTTTAGTTCCCCACTTTCTTGTGAAAGGACTTTTCTGCTAAATCAAATTCTTGCAACTGTTTTCATCCCTCTGTAATGTCTAACTAGCATAGAAAACATCATCATACGTAAATATTGGCATGCAAACTCAAAAAGGAAGGGGGGAGAGAGAGAGAGAGAGAGAGTTGGATAGTACTGAAGACTCTATCAATGATAGAAAAACTGAAAATACAATTGAATCCCAAATCAAGAAAAAGCTTGTTAATTTGCAAATGTAACAGTCCCAAAATTGTAAAAGCAAAACCATTGCAATCCTAATTAAAATCACACACACACAGACACACAGAGCAATCTTATATTTGGCGCAGTACTAGTGGTGCTCCGTGCTGAGGTTGGAGCGTTATGACCGTGTATGGAGCATGAATATACAAAGGCGATAGCTTGAACTCAAAATGCTGCAAAATCATCGACAGCGCAAGTTTTGCTTCAATCATCGCAAAGTTTTGGCCTAAACATATTCTTGGCCCCCAACCGAAAGGATAAAACGCCGTATGATCATCTTTTGCTGCTTTGGAAACTCCGTCCACAAATCTCTCTGGTTTGAATTCCTCAACGTCTTCTCCCCAATACTGAGGATCATGATGAATTAGCATTGTTGGTAATATAACTTCAACTCCAGCAGGTATAATCATATCGCCGACTTGTGTGTTTTTAAGTGTGTATCGGAATAGGCCAGTTATCGGTGGATAAAGTCTCAAGACTTCCTGGAGAACCATTGATACCTGAACATATAATTTTGTTAGTCTCAGCAAAAATCTTGTTATACAAATATTGCAAAATTGCTCCCTTATAATATATAATTACGTAGAGCCCGCTATTAGTTTTAAATACATTACATTAGTACCCCTTATTTATATATAAATATTACACATACTCCATGTATAGGTAAGGGAAAAACCCTCAAATCATTAAACTATGTGTATGACCAATCGAGTTGAGTAATTGTAAGATGAAAATAATTTGCAAGGGAGGTATCTGTAATTTTGAAACCAAGAAAGGAGATTCATACTCACAATCTTGAGTTGGTTCATCATTTTGACATCAGGAGTCCTCTTCCCAAAGACTTGAATAACCTCTTCTCTGGCTTTGTCCTGCCAGTTTGGGTGCATTGACAAAACAATCATGGTCCACGTAAGCCAATTAGCGGTCGTCTCTTGGCCCGCAAAGTAGAACAGCTTGCACTCTTCCATTACATTGTCAATGGTCATATCGTTATCAGTTTGCTTTTGACACCGCAACATCAAACTCAGAAGATCATCGCCCGTTTCTCCAGTTTGCATTTCCCTCTCTTTCTTGAGGATCATCTCGTTCAGTATGGCTTTGATCTTTCTGTCGATCTCATATCTTCTCTGGTTCTTCTTAGTAGGCAAAAATCTGGTTCAATGAAACGGGCTGTAGATTAAATGGCGATATATATCTGAAAAGCCAGTTGGATTCATTTCCGGTATACCTTAAACCTGGTAAGTATATGGCTAGAAATGCTTCAAGAGCCAATGCAGCTTGTTCCTTTTGAAGTTCAAATATTGTCTTTGCTTCTTCAAAAGTTGTCCCGAAAGCTGCTCGAGCAATAATGTCTGATGTGAGATTTTGCATTTCTGGTGCAATATCAAGCTCGAATTCACCTCGCGAATCGACAGATCTTTTCTTCCAGTTTTCCATCAAGTTGCTGCAGCTAGTTAAAAAGGCTGGTAACATGCCCTGTTGGGAACTTAGGATAGTGAGTTCAAGAGTCATGGTTTACAATTTTTCCAGATAATGAACATAAGTAAATTACTAAGGTTGCACTATTTGCTAAAGGTTTTGGTTTTGGTTTATGGGGAAGTGAAAAGTTGCAGAGAAAATTGAAAAATCGAACAGGAGTAACTGAAAATATAAATAGCAAGTAAAATATAGTAGAAGTTGGAGGGTCAGGGGGAAAGAAAATGTAGTACAAAGAGCCAAAGAAGTTGGAGGTCAAATTGAAAATCTTTTTTAGGTTTAGTATACTTTGCGCCGTTGAATCATATGTCGCGTTTATCCTTTAAACTATAAAGTGTCATAAATCAGTTCATAAATTATATATATTAGAGGCTGATTTGTTACAATTTTCTTTACCATTATGAGAAATTGATTTATTACAATTTATAGTTCAGGAAGGTAAATGCGACGCATGTTATAATGTAAGAGTGCAAAGTGTAATTAAGTTAATTAACCAATTTATTTTTTTTTTTACACTAAATGATTTTCTTTCTCTCTCTCTCTCTTTTAGAAAGTAGTTTTTGTTACAATCGGTCAATTATATCAAAACTCATATTACAATCAATCCTTATCAAATATATACAATAGGAAGAAAATAGTATCAAATTAGAATAATATATGCATTCACGGGCATTCATAATATGATTTTCTCAAGTGTAGAATCATCGAAAATAGTAATTACCATAATTTTGTCATGGTGAAATGCAGGAGTGATTAATTTTCTTCTTTTGCTCCATTGATCTCCTTCCAGTGTTGAAACTCCTAGTGTTAAAAGATCCACCAAAGGGTTCGTCGGTGGCTTTCGAAATTGTCCATTTTTATCATTCAGAATATATCTCATCAACCCTGCATCCGCTACAACCAGCCTTGGTCTTCTTTCACGCCAACTTAGAGATATCTTTCCTATTTCAATAATATAAGTAGCTTCATCACTATCTAACTAGGGATGGCAATAGAGCGAGTTCGTCAAAGCTTAGGACCCGACCCAATAAAATTAAAACTAAGAGTTAAAATACAATCAATCAATAACAAATGATATACTATAACAAAGGCAGATGAAACTCATTGCAAAGCTGTATTTTGTGACAGATTTCGTTGAATTCGTCGTGTATTTTGCCATTAGTAAAAGGTACGTACGCTTCCACAACGAAATTGAATATGAAAAAAAAATATATATATATATATATCTACTTACCATACTTTTGCACCATTTGATGCCACATGGGATTGACACGTGGCACGATCTCATGGTTGAGGGACATGGGCTTGGACCAAGCTTGGGCCATGAGCTTCTTAGTTTCCTCCATGTCTCCATAGATAAGCTTGTATGAGCTCCCTGCAATTCCTATTTCCCTGAAATACTTTTCAAGACTTCTTGGTTTCCACCACAAAGCATAAGCAGCTCTTACAAAGCACCAAAGGATCAAGGGAACAATGAGAAAATTTAAATATTTGAAACTAAAACCATCCATTGTTGGTTTTAATTTTATTGTTGAGAAAATAATATGTCGTCCACAGCTTCTCCACTTGTTATAGAAGTCGCGGATGAGATGACGACGTTTTTATCTTTTAAGTCAATCTTTCTTGCACACCAAGCACTCAATAATAATAATAATATAAGTCAATCTTTCTTGCACACCAAGCACTCAATAATAATAATAATAATAATAATATAAGTCAATCTTTCTTGCACACCAAGCACTCAATAATAATAATAGTAATAATATAAGTCAATCTTTCTTGCACACCAAGTAGTGATCAATAATAGTTAAATGCTTCATTTGATTGAAGATAATACATTGTAATACAAATATTAATTCATTGAACAATCATGTTTGATTTATGATATTGATATGTATTAAAATACCTCAATTCATGATCACATAGATTGAACGCATGATTTAGTGATGTATTCAATCGCATTGGGGAGAGTGTTATTATGGAAATTGTGTTTGTGGATTGAATATATTGATTGTGTGTTTACATTTTTTTCCTTTTTAATTCTATTAAAAATTATCAAGTTCAAGGATAAAATAGCACATACACAACTAGTACGGCCCAATATCTTAAATCAAACTATATCATCAATCCATAATACATATTTCATAGATATACAAACTCACAAATCAAATATGTATCTCAACTCCCATAATACGGCCCAACACCACCAAAATTAAATTAAGGGATGTGAATTCAATCCTCTAAATCAAAAAACTATCATAGGAGAGGCGGGTTCCAAAGCTCGAGATTGAGATCGACTCTGAGGTCGTTCTTAAATTGATCAAGAATGCGGATACTAGAGATCACCCTTTGGGAATCTTGATTGAGGACTGTCGTGGTGCGCCACACTGAAGCACATTCGTAGATCAGCGAATGAATGTGCAGATAATCTCGCAAGGATGGCACATTATATTGATGATAGGCTAATTGTATGGGAGGTTTCTCCATCGGAGGACATCTTGAACTTGCTTTCTGGAGAACTATCTCCTTGAATGAGTAGTTCTTCCACACTAAAAAAATAAATAAATAAATAAATAAATCCTCTAAATCAAATGAAGCCAAAAGGTGTAAAAAAAATTATTTGCATAGTGATATATAATCTAGAAGCAATAATGAGGATTAATTACATTCATGAATTATAACACATACGTACTGCTTTAACTTCCTAAATTATGAAATGTAACAAAGTAGTTATTGAACTATACATGTTTGAAGGTAATTTGTTATGCTTTTATTAGTACGAGGGACTTATTTGTTAAACTTTATACTTCGAAAAGATAAGTGCTATATAAAATATAATTGAAAAGTGCAAAGGATAATTTAATCTAATAGTAATAAACACCGAATTGTGCTGATTGCGTATAGAAGAATATACGGTGTAATTAGTTCTGTTCGAAAAATCGCAAATTCGGCCCACAAATTGTTAAAAGGGAAAAAAATTATATACCATTCAAAGTATACGAATTTTTACAGTTTGCTATATAAACTTATTTTTTTTACTGGTTGCCATATAAACTTTGCATTTTTTTACCGATCACCATCTAAGGTATTTTCCGGCGGAATATTCCGCCGAGATTCCATCACATGCATATCATGTGATATAGCTGAGGGCAAAAGCGTTATTTCAGCTGATTAAATCCCTCTCAAAAATACTTTCCTTTGATGGGAGTCGAACTTGGGACTTCTAGGTAGCAAAACCTTGAGCCCTCCTCCTCTATAATTTAAGTTCAAATTTCAAATTTTATTTATCAAATTTTAATATTCTTCCTTCAATTTGTTTTCCAAATATATCTAATATGAATAAAATTACAAAATAATTTTTTTTCAATTTAAAATGACAAAATCAAAATTTTAATATATGGATAAAATTATGAAATGAATTAATCTTGTACAATCTTTACGTTCAATTTTCAAAATGCATTTATCTATTTTTGATATTTTACCTTCAATATTATTTTATCAATTTCTTTTTAAAATTAATTAATTAGCAAGATAAAATTTTCTTTAAAAAAATAATTTATTCCTTTTATTTTTTGGATGAAAAATTGATATCAAAATAAAAGTAATATCAATTATTAATTCACAAAATAAATATATTTCTTTTATTTTTTGAATTTTAAATTGATATTAAAATTCATTTATTTGAATCTATATGGTACAAATATATCAATTTGCCATATATTTGACAATAATGGTGGTTGGCAAAGTGGTAGTGGGTGTGGTTACACTCCTTTTCAACCCAATTTTGAATCTTATGGGGCACATTTTTGCAAACAAATTTTCTATAAGTGAAATGACGGAAATGCCCCTACCAAAATCACATGCCATGCATGTGGTACTATTCCGACTACTTTTTTGGCCGGAATTCGCTCCCAGATGGTAAAGTGCAAAAATCGTATAGTTTAGATGGCAACTAGAGACAAAAAAAAGTTTAGGTGGTAAAGTGTAAAAAACATCATACTTCGGATATCAAAAAATAATTATCCCTTGTTAAAATATGAGGCCAATACAAAATAAGGAGCATTATGGCCTTGTTTGTTATTATTTTTACTCCTTTTTCTTTTCTCTCTAATTGATGTTTTTTTTTTTTTTTCGATTACAATCAACTCGGGACACCCTAGAGATGTCAACCGGAAGGACCCCCACACACGCACACACTCACTCAAGGGGAAAGGGGGAGAGGACAAGAGAATTCGAACTCAGAACCTCACTGGTACTGATGTGAACCCCCACCACTGGGCTACAACCCCAGTGGCCTCTCTAATTGATGTTATCTCTATAGTTTTGGAACACCAAAAATGGATGTAGTTTATTTATTTTTAATACAATTTATATTTAATTTTTCTATATCTATATATATATATATGCCACCATTAGTTTCAAATATAATTCACCCATTTGATCAAAATAGGCCTCCCATTAACAATGTTAGAGCTAATGTTTCTTTATATTTATTTTTTAACTTTTCTTATTTCGATCTGAGATTATTATAAATGCATTTATTTTGTTCATTTTTAATAATAAAAATATATTAATATATACATATATAAGTATCAATGTCAATTTAAACGGCTATGGCCTATGTACTTAAATAAAACCCGTACTGTTAATATTCAAAATGGTGTTTCACTATAAGGGATAAAAACGCATAGCCTCCTGAACTAGGGGGATTTGTATGCTTTAATCGCTAAACTATAGTATAGATAGTATAGATATAGGAATGTAAATGAAGGTTGTCTGCAAGCTCGATAAGTTAGACTAATAAATTTTCGAGCTCAGTTTAAAATATTTGAACTCAAGTGGAGCTTCAGCTTGTGTTATATAGATTTAAATTGAAATCGAGCCTATTTGGGCTCAAAAATAAATTTTTGTATAATTTCATAATTGGCCGATTCTGGTTAGGGCTGTCAATGGATCGAATCTGGAGCAAATTAGTGCAATCCGGATCCGAATCCGATTATAAGAACCGACTACCGAATCCGACCCGAAATCCTATAGGATCTTTAGTCTTTATTCCGAATCCGAATCCGGAATAAATTCGAGATCCGATAAAAAAATCCGATCCGATCCGATATGACAAAAATTTTTTATGCTTGAACCAAAAAATAAATAATAAAAAATTCTTTAATATATAAATATATAAACGTGTAAAAATATATTATATATATAAGAGATCTTTAATAATTATACACCATATTTAATTTTTCATTTAATGACAATATATATTTAGAATTATATAAATACGTTTATGTATAATATATTTAGTAAAGATCTCTAATAACTATAGAGATTATTAGTTGTTCATTTAATGATAGTATATAATAGATATCTCTAATAGCATATCCTATATGTGTATATATATGGTGTATGTAATAGAGATCTTTAATATATAGACTAATTAATTAGTATTCTATAAAAAAAAATGCCTCTTTATGTTGAAAATAAAATTAAATAATGTAGAAAAATATTTTAGAATATGTATGAAAACTATATAATGTTTTGTTAAAAAAAAAATACCTTAAAAATTAATAAATAATATATTATTAATTACAATGACATATACATTACATTGAAGTATCTTTATTACTATTGTATTATATATAATGTATAAATTTAATAAAATATAATATAAAAATTCAGGATTCGGATCTTTAACGGATCGGACTCATTGAATCCAAATCCAACCAATTTATTTCGGATTACGGATATTTGCTATCGGATTTGACCCATCGAATATTTTAATCGGTCGAATATACTAAAATTCGGATCGGATTCGGATTAAAATCCGCTCCATTAACAGCCCTAATTCTGGTCATGTCAAAATAAAAAAGAAAGGGGCCCAAGTCACTCCAACGCAGTGTGAAGCTAGCCTATGTCAAGGCCAAAGTCAAAATAAAAGGTCCATGACCCAGCTAGCCAAAAATAGAAAAATTAAAATAGAAAAAAGTCAAATTTAGCTCTTATTTTTAGGGGTTGTGAGGTTATAGAATAACAAATGGCTAAAAATAGGTATTGTTATAACTAAAGTGTCAAAAATATTGGCTATGTGATGTTGAAAAATATAAATTTTAAATAAAATGGTATAACTGTCATATCCAAAAAATAAAGAGCACCATCTATTTCGAATGGTCAAATTAAATAAATCATCCAACTCTAAGAATCAAGGAAATGTGGTTGCAGCTTGAAGCCTATAAAAGGGAGCCAGATACATCAAGTTACAACAAAGTCTAACACTTCAATCAAGAAGTTTACATTTTTTTGATTCCTTTAGTTTAAATGCACCAAAACTAGCTTAGTTCATATGTAGAAAATCGCTAAGCGAAGGTTCGTAGCCATATCCATTTAATTTGAGATAAGGTTATCAATGCGTTCACTTTGTAGCATCACGAAGACGTAGTCATCACTCACTCCATTTTGGGTCTGATTCGGGATGAGATATAAATATAACTGAGTGGTATCCCGCATTCATCTAATTCACATACATGCAGAGTTGTAGCCAAAGTTATAAATGCTCATATGATATTGTAGTTCTTTCAATTCACTCACATGTAGTCATTGTAGAGAGTCATCAATATGTCTTAATTGTAGTCAAAATTCCTAGAAGTCTTTCAGTGCACTTAGGTCGTAGATATGACCCGTATCATCACTGCACGTATTTGTAGATAAAGTCTATATTATCCATGTCGAGTAACCATCGTCTTTCAATGAATCTTCTCATTTTATATTTTTATACCCTTTTCGATCTTTTGATTATTGATTTTCACTACAAGAAAAAGCGATATTTTCCGCAGAATTTCGAAGAAAAAATTTAATCCCGGTGGAATTGTTCCATCAAAAAAACCTTCTTCACTTTTTATTTTCAATGGAATTTCCACTGAAAATATTTTTCAATTTTAAAAAAAAATTCAATTTTTTTAAAATAAAAAATTTTCGACAGAAATTCCCACGAAAATATTTTTCAATTTTTTATTTAAAAAAATATTTTCGACGAAATTTCCACCAAAAATATTTTTGATTTTAAAAAAATAATATTCCAATTGTCGAACTTAGGATTCGAACTCGGGATCTCAATCTCGGGACCTAAACTACACAGTGCCATGTGTGTATGCACTTGCATGAATTATCCCAAATTTTGGGATAAGTAGGATTTGAACTCTCACCTACTCGTTAGCAAACAATCCTTTTATTGTTGGGCTTTCCTTACTTTGTTGTCATAATACATAAATATTATATATATATATAGTATTCAATTTTAATTTTTTTAATTTTCCAATTTTTTATAATTAAATTTCATATTTTTTATACTTTTTTATAATTTAAAAATTAAATATTAATTGTTTTTTAATTTTCGTATTTTTTATAATTAAATTTCATATTTTTTATAATTTTTTATAATTTTCTGCAGAAATTCCTGTCGAAATTCTGTCGAAAAATTTAAATTTTAATATTTTTAAATTTCTAAAAAATTTAAATTTTAATATTTTTTTAATTTTTAAAAAATTTAAATTTTAATATTTTTTTAATTTCTAAAAATTTTAAAATTTAATATATTTTTAAATTTTTTTAAAGTTTCGGTGGAATTTATTGTCGAAATTTTGTTGAAAATTTTAAATTTCATATTTTTTTAATTTTTTAAAATTTTCGGCTAAATTTGCTGCCGAAATTCTGCCAAAAATTTTAAACTTCATATTTTTTAAATTGTTTTGGAATTTCGAGGAAATTTGTCGTTGAAATTCGGCCTAAAAATTTAAATTTTCTTATTTTTAAATTTTCTGCGAAATTTCTGGTAGAAATTCCTTCAAAAATTTTAAATTTATTTTAATTTTTAATTTTTTTAATTTTTTGGCTAATTTTTGACCGAAATTTTGAAATTTTTCGCCAAAATCACATGTTTTGTTTAAGTTTTTAAGTCTTACATTAAGTTGTAGGCATGTAACACCTTAGGGGTAGTAATATTGGTCTACTCCAATGCATTCATCCTCCGGATTATAAGTCAAGACTCAATCAATCAATTGAATTCAAATTGAAAAGACTTCATCTTTGTGTAATTTTTGCACATTAACATGCCCGTGCTAAAATACAAAATCACTTCGAAGTTATTATTTTTCAATCTAATTCAGTCATTTCGAATCTTGAGCAAACATATTGCCAAGAAGTGTTAATTTTTATGCAAACAGAGCCAAATGATATTGTATAAGCTCTTAAAATAATTTGTTATAGATAATATCATAAATAATACAGTCATTTTTGAACTTAAATTTGTTGCTCAAACATAATAAAAGAATAAAAAAATATAAAATTTGAGTTTGTACTCAAGCGTGTAATTTATTCATAAATTCGATTAAGTTAGTTGGCTAAGCTAATTATGCTCAAGAAAAGGCTCCAACCTGACTTGAACCTCAATACTTTTTTAGCTCACAGAGAAGTTAAAATGCTGGACTAGATTCGACTCGATTCGTTTGCATCATAACACAACATCAACTTGTAACAATTACAAATATATTTAAGGGTTAATTACAATTTTGGTCCCACACGTATATCTTATTTCAATTGTAATCCTATTCGTTTCACTTTTCTCAATTTTGGTCCCATAAATTCTATTTTTAAGCAGTTGTGGGACTTTTTTTCACTTTTTGTCAATTATTTAACGTAGCAATTGCGTGCAAGCACTTGACCATTAAATCTCAAGTTATTGTTGATTTTGGAGGGAATAAATGGTGTACATTGTGAGTGTCTATTATTTTGGGGGAAAAATAAACTATATAAAAAGGGAGAATTATAGCAATGAAATAAAATTGGGATTCTTCCTTGACTGCTAAATTTTAAAAGGATCAATGATTGAAGAAGGAGATGCAATACAATACTTCTTTAAATAGATTTAATAGTCACGTGCCTAGCACGTGATTTCTTTCCTAAATAATTTGACATAAAGTGAAAAAAAAAATCCCAAAATTATGAAAACAAAATTACAATTAATCCTATATTTAATTATGTAAAAGAAACAAAAATAAAAACAAAGCCATAGAAGATGGTAGCCGTTGAATGGGTTGGACACAGAAATGAATGCAGACAGCAAGGACAAGATGTTCACGTGCGCTGCCATCAATTATAGGCTTCCAATTCAGAATGTCTCTCTGCGCTTCTGAACCAACCACACGTGTTATTTGTCCTCTCTCTCTCTCTCTCTCTCTCTCTCTCTCTCTCTATATATATATATATATATATCATTTTGCTTAATTATGAAAGTTAATCTTCACATATTTGGCATTATTTCCACAGTACGAACTCTTTATTTAGTTAATTATTAAGTGGTGGTGATTAATTCAAAACTTGTCTGGCTTCGGGGGGCAGAAATTCAAATGTTATATATATATGGTGAAGGTTTATGCGAGCACTATTACGCGTTTGAACTTATACGGTAAAAGGTTGGCTTTAATCTTTTTCTTTTTACTTAATTATGCATGATGAACACTAAAAATTGCTAGCTAATTGAGTTATGGTACGAAATGAAGTGACAAACAGCATAATAGGCATGTGATTTGGTGGCAAAACGATGACATTAAAGTTAATTATGTCTCAAGATTTATATTATAATTTGTTCAATTATTCTTCTACATAAAATAATCCATTTGCACATCTTATACGAAAGGGTTGGAGTTCTTTATTTTAATTAAGAAAAATTACACTTAGACCTCTTGAGATACGATTAAATTATAAGTAAATCTCTTCATATATGTAAAATTATACATACCTCTTTGAGGTTTGGGTTCGACTAATATTCAAGAAAAAAATAATGAAATGACTTGTTATACTTGTCGAATTGTTAAGAAAAAATAAGCAAAAAAATCCCACAACTCACTTTAAATGTAAAATGAAAAATTTGTTCATTTTCTTGATGACAATTCTCAATTCCAATAAGAGTATTATTGTCTATAAAAAAGTTTAAATTTTTGAAAAATATGGTAAAATTAAAGTTTCATTATAATTTTTTTGCTTACATAAGCAAATCACGATATATCAATGTTCGGAATGTGCTACCTATTAGCCGGACCCAAATCTCAAGGGAGATAAGTGTAATTGTTTATATCTAAGAAGGTCTAGCTATAATTTGACCGAATTTCAGGGGGTCTTGGTGTAATTTTCCCTTTTAATTATATCAAGTATAAAAGAATTCAAAGTCAAGAATTTAGTTTAAAAATATTTCATACTCTTTTCATTTATTTATGATATAAAATATAAAATAAATACCATTTAAAAGTATATGGTCTAAACAACATAATCAGATCTATCTATATATACACACACACACACACACACACACACATATATATATATAGAGTATTTTCCACAAGTACTTTCTACGCTTTGAGAGTGTATAATTTTTTTTAAAAAAATCTAATAAAATTTTTCAGCACCAGAACTTTTCAGAATTATAAGAAGATTTTCAAAAATAATCTTGTAACGTTCCAAAATAAAAATGTGACAATCTTTTAAACTATCTTTTAAAAGGATAAAGGAGTTTCTACATATCTCCTTTTAAATTAATCAAATTATATATAGTATACACTATACATCAGCGTTACGAATATCTTATGATTTCTATCACTTTATTTATGGAAAATTCTTACCCAAACCCGATTTGGCCGCACCCAACTAATCATATAACAAGTGTTAATATACTTGTCTTGTGATTGGTCACTCTCCCTAAACTGTACACCAATCACACGGCAAGTGTAAAATACTCATCACCTGATTAGTCAGGGTGTGGCCGAACCCGATGCGGGATAAAAATTTTCCCTTTATTTACCCAACTATTTCAAAAAGCTCATTAATTAACACAAAATATAAAATTTCAATACAACATAAATTCTTGTACTAAATTAAATTTAACCAATCACACACACACACGCGCTCTAAACATCACTCTTTCCCTCCTACTATAGTACACAACCCTTCATCTCCTCCCCTCACTCACTTACTATGAATGCCTGTCTCTCTCTCCCAACTCCTTTCCCTCAAAAATCCTCCCACAATATTAGGGTTTCTTGTAATAACATAAAAAATTTCACCTACAAAATCATATAAAATCCTTAAAAAAAAAAATGCAATCGGGTTTCAAAATCCCCCATCCGGATCAGTATCAACATCAGCATCAGCCTCAAATCGTAGCCCCGCCTGAGAACAGCTGCACAGCATTGTTGTTGTCCATGAATCAAACACACAACATTCTTGAACAAATCCATGGTGGCACCACCACCACCACCCATCAACTATTCCTAAACCAACCCCTTTTGTTCCCACCACACCACCTCTACGCCGGAGGCGGCGGCGGCGCTCCTCCGCCGCCCAGCTTCTTCCCCCCCGTGAGCTTCAAGCTTGGTCTGAACGAAGTTAGTTATGACAACAAAGATGGTTTGGTTCGTGGGAGTGAGCAATATGAAGCTGTCCCCGAGGAGGCCCGACAATCTTGTCTTGGATTAATGCCCCATTGTTGGCAAAACCAGCAAGATTTTGATATTAAACAACATCATCAACAGCAACCCTTTAGGTAAAATTTCAATTCTTTCTTGCCAAATCACACACACACATACAATTCATTAATATTTATATTCTTTCTTGATTTGTGTGTGTGTGATAATAGTTTATTAGAGCTTGATTCGTTACACTTAGTAATACACACTATGTGGATAGATGTACTGACGAGCTGTTTAGATTACAAGAATGTAAAAGTTATGATAATAGATAAAAAAAAATTGTAAATTCTCTTCTTGCAACATATTTGGCTACATTTACTGATACACACAAAGTGTATAAGTGTACTGATGAACTGTTGAGATTGCAAAATGAAAAACTTATGATAAGAAAAAAACTGTAAATTCTCTTTGTTAATCTCAACTGCTCGCCGACAAAGAAGGCGACTCACGAAAAATGGAATGAAAGAGTTGAAATTTGTTTTGGTTCTACCATGTATATATGTCCTTCACATTAATTTCTTTCTGAGCACATTGTTGGATTTCTGGATGCAAGTCCAGTTCATGTTGCTATATATATTAATGGATCTGGCCGTAGTTATATTCTGGTTAAATAAGTTGATTTTTAATTTTTGATGTGCTATCGGTAGACCCCTCTCCTGTGACGTTTTCTCAGAGTTTTTTGTTGCATTAATTAAGGTATGGTTTTTACAGGGAACCCCAAGCATCCAATGAAAACACTGACATGGTTGACAGACAAGAAAACACAGAGATAGCGACCTGTTTGGATAGCAAGAGTAGAGCAATCTTTGGCGAGCTCGAAGCAGTATACAGACGCCTTGAGACTGGAGGGAGCAACCGAACAGGCCCTTGTGAAAATGTTCGGGCCGTGACGAGCTTTGACCATGGCTGCTCCGAGGCCTCCATTGGAGAAGATCAAGAAGCTTCGGGATCCAAGAAAATCGAGAAAAGAAAGAAGAGAAATAAGAAGAGGAATTATGATCATCTGGAGGAGTTTTTTGCCGGCCTGGTGAAGAAAATGATGGATAACCAGGAAAAGTTTCAGAAGAGATTTGTGGAAGTGGTTGAGAGATTTGATCAGACGAGAAGGGAGAGAGATGAGGCATGGAGGTCTCACGAATTGGCCCGTTTTGAGAAAGAAGCTGAGGAGAGGGCCCGTGATAAGGCCTCGGCTGCGAGTAGAGAAGCCACCATTGTTGAGTGCTTGGAGAGAATCATGGGCCAGAGAGTCGGGCTTCCACTGTTAAGGAATCCCACGGATTTCCCGGGCTCGGTGATGGAGGTGGAAAAGACGAGAGAAAGCTAAGAAATTGTTGTGGAAACTTCTCTAAAACTTCAAGAAAGTACCTCTTTTACTAACAAAAAGTTTGTGACGGTCGGGGCAATCGCATCACAAGTACAAGGTATTTATGATGAATTATCAACAGATTTCTATTAAAATCGAACTAAAGTAACAATCATAGACAAGTTGTCTAGTACTGGATTTGTGATATATTTTGTGATGGATTTCACTAAATTTGTGATGATTTGGTTCGTTAGTGAAGGAGGCACAGTCTTGTAGTATTATCGTCATATGAGAAATTTGTACGGTGATCCCTTCCTATTAATTAGAGAAATAAAGAAATCGCCGGCCAAAGAGTCGGGCTTCCAGCTCTGGATCCCACCGATATCGTCTTCTCTAGGCCCCGATGATGGAGCCCGAAATGCCAGAACAAATTGAAAGCCCCGGAGAGTCAAGATGATCACTTAATTACTGTTAATGAAATAGGGTTTGTGTCTTAATGCTTCGTTGATTTGTTTAATTAACTATATACATCACCTTTTTCTTAATTTTTCCATTTTAATTAAATTATAACTAGCTTCATTTTGAAGACTTTAGTTTTCTTGCCATTTTTTGTTTGCAGTATAAGGTTTATTAATGGAGTCATTAGAGATATATTAATCTTGATCTATATATATATGAATAAATGCATGGTACAGTTAGAAAATTTACTTTTGATGGGCTTGAGGTTGACATTTAAATTTTTTTTTCTATTTTTTTTTATATTTCTAAAGGATATAAATTTAAATTATGAAAGAATATGCATATACTATATATATATATATATATATATATATTAAAGTGTGTGTTTTTCTGTAATGAAAAAAGTTACGTGCTTAATGTTGACAACATGTATTAATTAGCGATATTATTATTAATTAATATGGTATGCAAACAAAGAATTGCTTTCCTGTACTTTTTTGAATAAGGTGATTAAACATGCATATGGTATCTATTTTTGAATTAATTATAAACTAATAACCAATCAATCAATAGTTTATAAAGTCTAAGCTAAAAAACTATTAAAATCAATAATCTTGTTCGTGTAATATTTTAATTAGTTAGTTAATCTTTGAATTTCAATGTACCGATGTATACTTGATCGATGGATTTAATTTCTTAAAACATTTATTGTGATAAAAATATAAAAATTACAAATAGAAACACGTAGGTGCCGACAAGTTCCCTGAACTAAAAATTAATATGTTGCAACTTTTGGCCTAAATCCATATTAATTTTTCGTGGTCTTTTGTCATCTAAAAAATAATTTATTGCATTCAATCAATTATACCAATAATATTGTCATTGGGCTCAGAACCGATTGATAAGGGTTCGAAAGTGGTATCAGGAATGTACAGAATTCGAACCCTTTTGTCCTCTACCCCTACCTCTTTGAGTGAGTGTGTGCGCATGTGTGTGGGTGTTTACCCCTTCCTCTTTGAGTGAGTGTGTGCGTGTGTATGTGGGTGTTTTTCAATTTACATCTATAGGATGTCTTGAAATGATTGTATCAAAAACAAATTATACCAATAATACTTGTATCAAAAAAAATTATACCAATAACATGTTACAATCAATTAATAATTAATTCAATAGTCTAAATAAAAATAAATAAATTATTAAAATCAATCAAACAATTATTATTAGAACTATAAACGAATAACCGAAAATTCATTTGTGGTTAATATCTGTATTTATTTATAGGTTATATTGCCCGAAGCCATTTAAATATCACAATAATTATGCCCTAATTACTAAAGTACATCAATGTCATCGGTGGTGGGGCAAATAAGTACAAGCAGGTGCCGTAACGTAAATATCAGCCGCGCACGGTGGCGTGAGGTGGCGCCTTTGCCGGGGCCCCTCCTCAGAGATATGATGAAAAAAAGTCAAATAGGTTTGGAGAAAAAGCTGCTCAGGATCTGAGCCGTTTAACTTTATCTGAGTTTGAAATTCTGAAAACCAGGTGGGGGTGGGGGACTTTTTTTAATTTTAACATAAAAAGGTATGTGATTTAATATTTTATCTCAAAATTTTGATTCCTTATAAAAATAATTGAAGTCGTTAAAAAAAAAAATTAATTGAAGTCTTCAACTACGTTGTCGACTTCATTAAAAATAAAAAAAGAAAATTTCAATTGATTGTCGACTTCACGAAAAAAAAAAATCAACTGAGTGTGTGTGTTAAAGTGTGTGTGTGTGTGTTAAAGATATATATATAGATATATGTTTCATAATATTATATATACATATTATTTATATATTAGCTATATATATAAATATTTAATTTATATTTTTTATTCAAACAAAAAATAGATATTTATTCAAGTATCAATTTGAACCATTCATTTTATATGTTAAATATCCAATGACTCATAATAATAAAGGTACAAGTACAAAAAAAATTAACTACAAAAAAATAAGGGTATAACTAACATTTAATAAAATTAACATAATCTGAATATTATTGTGGTACTTTGTCATTTTTAACCTGTAAAAATATATCCAGATTTCGTGCAAGGATTAATTTTTGAAAAAAGTTTATTACAATAATTTTAAAAAAAGTTTATTACAACAATTTTTAAAAAAGAGTTTATTACAATAATTTTTTCTTAAAAAAAAGGTCATAGTGGAAGCCAAAAAAAATTACCCGATTTGTTTGATTAAAAAAAAAAATTCTTTGAACCTTTGTCCCAATTGTTTCTTTATTTTACGTGCATGTATAGCATATATATGCATGAACTTGTACAAAAATGTATAAGATGACAACTATTCTTCTAATTTGCCGTAAAATAAAAGACGGAATTATATATATAAGAATTCACAACTCCAGAATATTTTTTTTCAAACAATCACCCGGTTTTTTTTTATGGAAAAAAAAAATTCTGCTGAAGTCGACATTGGGGTGTCGACTTCAGTATAAATTTTTAAGAAAAAAACATGTGGAAGTCGACATTGGGGTTAGTCAACTTCCATTAATTTTTTTTGTATTAAATTTAAATTATGAAATATAAAAATAATATTTTATTTGAAGTCGACATTGGGACTGTTGACTTCTACTGAAGTCGACAATCCCAATGTCAACTTAGGTTATTTTTTTAAACTCTTTTATTTTTGAGTCAAAATTTTAACATAAATACTTTTTAGTATTATATTTGTAAAAATTGCAGGGGGTGGGGGCACACATCATTTATTTTATTATTTTTTTTATATTAATTTGTAATTATGATTATATATTTATATTAATAATTACCATATAACTAAAAATATTAATAAATTACTTGAAATGTTTGTGCTTTCAGATTAAATTTGAATCTTTTGCACCACATTCAAAAAAAAATGTTACAATGAATGTTTAAATTGTTCGGCAATTTTTAAATAATTGGAAATTTTTGATAGTGATATTGTCTGATTATAGTCCTATTCGAGTACAACTTGTATTCTTGTTTTCCATGTTCTTTAGTTTTCAATAAATTTTGTTGTTTGATTTTGAATATATATATATATATATATATATATAGTCATTTTCATTTTCATTTTCGTGATGAAAACCATGATGAATCAAATAATCATATTTAAGTTAATATTATTTTATTGTTTTGACAAAAAGAAAGTATTTAAAATATATTACCATAGTTGTATTTAAATATTATTTTCAGTCTAGGAATGACATTCAAAAACTAACATTACTATATTTAATACTTAAATATTGTATTAATTTTAATAATTCAATATTTTCACACTATTAACATTTTCAGCTTCGAATATAAATCAATACATAGAATAAAATCAAAAATTTCAAATCTTGAACAGGATTTGAGCGAATAGGTGATCTTTTAATAGCTGGGCATTTTGGCCTCCTTTCAAAATGCCACTTGGGCCCCATTTATCATTCATCAAACAACACTTTTATCTTTACTTTTGAAGGCTGAATTGGGCTTGTATTTAGGATCATTAAAGTAGTGGTTAAGGTCCATTACTCCCATTTTAAATATTTAAGTTCGAATTTCACTAACTAGCATAGAGTTTGTCAATTATTTAAGGGTGTTATGAGTTAGCGGTGGACGACTTATAATACTTGGTCTGATAATGAGTATGACTTAATTTACTAGTGTATTGGTAAGCCTGTGGTGATTAAGTTGGACTTAGTCTTAACGAGTTTTGACAAAAAGAACAATTTCATGGCGGATAGATTTCCTTAGTTGGGGAAGCTACATCAGGTCTCCCAACTTGGTCTTTTAGAAGAAGAAGAAGAAATGGTTTGTGTTTGGACCAAATTTGAAAATTTTGAATCCAATAAGCTTTTTCGATAGACGAATCCCATTCGAATGGTATAGGATTTACATTCAATTCTATTGAGTATGAATTCGAGAAAAGATCTAAACTCTGATAAAAAAAAAATCCAATTTGATTAATAGTTATATTAAAATTTTAAAATCCAATAACTAATAAAAAATTATGTCTTTTATTAGGATTTTGGATTATAATCTTCTCCATTGACAACCCTACATAAAAGAATTAAATAAATGAAATTAATAGGAAGTTTAACGTGCCTGAAAAAAATATTTTGACCTTATTACTTTTGAATATAGGTGGCAAATGGTCGGGTTCAAGTTGAGTTTTGATGGATTGCTTTGGAAATGAGTTTTAAAGAACGGATTAATTATAAATAGATTGGATTGAAACTATGTTTGTCTCGGATTGTAAATGGATTGGAGCGGCCGGGTTCTAGCAGTTCAAGTAAAAAAAAAAAATTATTTTATGAAATCAGTTTATATTTGCAACTTCTTCTCTTCTGTCAAACGTAATTTTTGAATCGCACTAGCGGGTAGCAATCTTGTTCTTCATTTCTTGAACTTGTAGTGTACTATTAAATTATAAACTCTTTTCAGTCGAAACAATTTAGGAACTGTGTGAATCCATTTATAAACGCACAAATTCCTCTAAAACCCAAAACTCGTTAAACACATTAAAACCCAATTCGCTTCATAAATTGATTATTTTGGATTATTATTTTAAAGTAAAATTGATACTCTAAGATACAATTAATCTTAATTAAGAGTCATTTTTGTTAGGCAAAATTCTGAACTTATATAAATAAATATATATATATATATATATGACTATTTAAATCACAGCCATTAACCCAGAAAAAAAAAATTAAGTCGTGTTGTCCTTTTAAGAATAGCTACAGTCCAATTGTCATTTTTTCGATTTATTTAATTCTTTAGACGTCTTTATATTAAAATCTAAAATCCTAATAAGTGATCAACAAAGTCGTTGTAGTATAGTGGTGAGTATTGCCGCCTGTCACGCGGGTGACCCGGGTTCGATCCCCGGCAACGGCGTCGTTAAGTTAGTATTTATATTTGACCTTTTTTAAACGTATAACGACGTCGTTTAACGTATTCAATTAACCGTAATTGCCCGAGGCCTCACGCCATACTTTTTATTAACATTTTATTTTTATTATTCCCTTATTTATTTATTTTATTATTAACGTTTGAAGATGGATAATAGGCATGGTTTGTAAAATTTAGCATTTAATACTTTATGAATATATCATGATTCTTTCTTTCTTTTTATTTCTTTTTTCAAAATTATAGTGAAAAAATTAGTTACATTAAGCAAATGGGTAATATCTGAATTTATTGATGTACGAATGTATAGAAATAATTTGGGAGCGAAAATACGGCTTATTTGTATAGATCATTCTTGTATTTTCTTCAAAACAATACCAAAAAAAAAATCTTAATTTTATCATTATATTAACTTGTAGTTATGACACAACTTGGAATAAATTGTAGCTATTAATAAATTGAACAAAATTGCACCCATAACTTTTTCTTATTCATTTTAAATTTTAATTAAATATAACAAATACTTGACAAAATAGGATATTATGTACAAAATATTTTGTACCAAACGTATTAATATTATAATTAAATTCAGAATGTATACTGAAAAATGATTTTCAAGTATTTATAAATAATACACATTCATATATGAATTTTAATTAATAGATATAGTAAACGAGAAAAGTGAGAAAAAAACTAGGGCAACAAAAACCAACAAATCAAAAAAAAAAAAAGGAACAAATTTACATTAATTACATATCCTAAGAATTTTTCTCCTACATAAAAATATTTTAAAAAATCCAAAAATTTAAAAATAAGAAAGATGTAAACGGAAATCAATCTATATTGTCCCAAGAACATGACCGCGGCCGGTGAAAGCCTTATACTTCTCTTTCCCTTCCTCTCTCCAGCCACCGTCTTTCTCGCTCCTCTTCCCCTCCGCCACCGACAGTCTCGACGAATCCTCCACCACCGCCGCCACCGCTTCCCCATCCAGCCGCCGCGCTGCCCCGGTGAACGGCCTAAACTTCTTCCCCTCCAATCCCTTCTGATCATCAACTTTCTTGATTTCCATCTTCTCACAATCCGATCATCCACCTTATAATCCAACGCCGGAGCAAAATCGACGCTACAATCGGCCTCGATCAACGACACAGCACCACCCGGCAACGCCTCGAGCACATCAAAGTAGAAATCCCGGCCATTATGCTCCACCATGAACGTATCCCCTTTGCTCAGACAAGTAAACTCCCTGAGCTTCTTCTCCAGCACCGCCGCAGGGTTCGACAGCTCCGCGAACGCCGCCGCGTGCGGCTGCAGCTTCATGTAACACCCTGTCGACAGCCGGGCATCGCGCAGAATCACGGAGTCTTCTTCTTGGAGGTTGAGATTCTTCATCATCCACTCCGGAAGGTGGACGAAGCCCTCGTCGGCGTCGAATTTGAGGACCCCGCAATGGGAGATTTTGTGGATATTGAAGCCCTCGATCTTGAAGAGTAATGGGTATTTGATTCCTTTGTCGACGATTTGGGCGAGGGACGATTGTGGCATTATGATCTTATCCCCTGTTTCGAGGTGGGGGTTTTTGTATCTTGAGAAAGGGAGACAACAGAGAACTTGCTCGAACAGGGGATCGGGTTCGTAGCAATAATCGGAGTCCCATTCTGATTCCATGAGAGAGAGAGAGAGAGAGAGAGAGATTTGATAGGAAAATTTCAGAAAAGATTAGAAACTTGGATGAAGAATGAAGATCTGGGCGAGAGAGCGCTGTATTTATAGGCGCATGAAGAGTTCTAATGTCATATAAATTATTTTTGTTAATGGAATCATGCAAGTTGAGTTTGATGAGGAAAAGGAAAATATAGTTGAATCCGAATGTATATGGGAGTAAATCTTGAGTTGGGATGGCGGGCAAATAGTGTAATTATAAATTAATTTTTATTATTTTAAAATTTAAAATATAATTATTATTGATACTTTAAAATTGTAATTGGTACTCCATTTTTATCTTTCGTGTTAATAAATTGACTACAATATCCATTCATTTTTAAACCATTATTTTCATAAATTTCATGACATACATACCTTTCTATTTATTGTTGATTAATTTCATATGAAAAAACACTTGAGATTATTGTCAACTCTTTAATTTTTTGTTTGATTTTTTTTTCCTATTCACTTAAATAAAAAATAAATATTACTAGCAAAACTTTTCAACTCATACATAGAACTTATAAAATATATATGAATTGTGAACTAAAAGGAAACAAATTAAATGTTTTGAAAAATAGGTAATAAAAAAACCAAAAAAAAATACTAGATAAAAAGCAACTTATTATATATTCCCACTAGTTCTATTTATCGTAAAAATTATATAACTTCAAAGCAACAAAATGTCTCTTACCAAAAAAAACAAAGAAAAAAAAGGGAAAAAAAAAAAGATGAACTTGAGGACTACAGTTTTTAAATCATGATCCCCCATTTACAGTTTGCAACAAGATGGTGAAGAATAGTTTTTTTTTTCAACAAGAAAAAGGTGAAAATAAGGTTATGAGGGCCTTTTTTTTTTGTCTAATGAATCTAATTGGGGAGGGGGGGGGGGGTTATAATTGTTTAAACTAATGGGGCTGATTTATAATGACACGATACATCAACGGGCATAGATGTAGTTTGCTATTTGAATGACAAAGAAAAACACCGACTAAGCTTCGTTTGGATTTAAAAGAATGATTCAAATAGCTTTAAATTTGATAAATTTTAAATCCATCACAATGACTTCAAAAGTAGCTCGAAATGGAAGCTGAAGAATTTAAAATCTATTACAATATAAATTTATTCAAACAAGTTCAATGAATTTATTACGATGGTTTTGAAACCCATGGATCCACATAACTTCAAATCCATTGATCCAAAAGCAACCTAAGAGACTTGGAAAACAATCTTGTTAGGCCACCATCTTTAATCAAACAGCAAATCTATGTTTAATTTGGTGTTTCAAGTGTTTATATTTGCATGCGTGTGTTTGAAATCTTAATATATACATTTAAAATAAGAATTTGTATTACACTTTTCTTGGCATATAATTTATCAAATATTTAAGGGCAAATTATGTCTACATCCCTTGAAGTAAGATATAATTATGAATTAGTCTCTCTTACTTTGAAAATTATAAATACGCCCTCAAGATTTAAAACATTCTTCTAAACATTAATATAACTTTCTTATAATTATAGTAGTCAACTCAGCCATAAAGAGATGTGTCTTATCAAGCTTGACAAAATACTTCAATTAATTTTGTTATTCCACCAACTTTCACAAAGTAATTTCAATTTATACCATCACGACCAATACTAGGCATCACCATCTATAATTTACTTTATATATAATTTTATATATAATTAAAAACTTGAATTTGTCAAAATCATGCAAATTTGATCTCAAAATTCTGCCAAACACAAAAGAAATACAATTAACAATTACGTCATGCCTTATTGAATGATGAATTTTGTTAAGCTAAAATATATTTTAGGGGGTATCTGTAATTTTTAAAATAAGAGAGATTAATTTATAGTTATACCATACCTCAATAAGTGTAAACATAATTTGCCCAATGCTTAAACATACATAATCTATTATGTGTAGCACATACATAATTACATCGAAATATAAAATCATTAGTTCTTATCTAAAATAGTTATATCACATTACTAATAATCGGCAATTTATCCAATTTTGAAAATGGATAATATAAGCACGGCTATTTAAATATATACAGGACATAAAATATTCAGCGATAATATGTACGATTATGTTATGTTTTTTTTTTTTCTTCAAAGTTATGGTAAAAAAAAAAAAAAAAAATTGGCTCATTGGTACGGAAACGACTAATACAAGGATCAATAGATGTACGAATAAAATAAAATTTTGGAAGTAAATTCGGGATCAAAAATATGATTTATTTATATTATATGCACATAAAATTATACTTATCTTTATCTGCAACAACACAAGAAATTATATTATATGTATATATATATATATCTAAGGTTGAGCTCCTAAGCACACAAAGTCGTTGTAGTATAGTGGTGAGTATTCCAGCCTGTCACGCGGGCGACCCGGGTTCGATCCCCGGCAACGGCGTCGTTTTGCTTTTTAATTATTTATCTTCTGCATACTCAGCCGGTGTAACGACGTCGTTGGGGGTAGTGAAATTAAGGTACGGAGAACATTTAGCATTTAAAACTTAATGAATATATAATGATTTTTTTAAAAAAAAATTATAGTGAAAAAAGATAGTTACAGAGTTAATAGGTAATATTGGCATGTATAAATGCACGAATGTAGAAAAATAATTTGGGAGCAAAAATACGGTGTATTTGATATTATTTTTATATAAATCATGTTTCTATTTACTTTAAACAATACAAAATATCATTTGAATTTTATCATTAAATTAACTTACAATTATGATAAGACTTAGAACAAATAATTTGAGTATAACAAATATTTTTAATACACACAAAATATTTTTATTCCTTCAAATAATTTACTTTAAACAAAATCTTTTACTTAAATACACACAAAATGTTTACTTTAAACAATACAAAATATTAAATAATTTTATCTATAAATATTTTTTTTCTATATCTTAAATTTTAATTAAATATAACAATTCTTGACGAAATAGCACATTATCCCTCAAACAATGTACCCAATAACCAATGTGTACTAAATATTTTGCTCTAAAATATAAGAAGAATGTGAAAAATGAAAAATTTTCTAGTATTCATATATAAGAAGAACTTAAATTAATAACATATCCTACGAACTTTTCTCCGACACAAAAAAGCCCGTTTAGATGGATTTTTTTAGAGAAGTTTTTTTTTTTTTTTGAAAAAAAGGCACTTCCCAATAAAAAAAAAATTATATTTGGATAAATTTTTTAAAAAAAACAAAAGTCAAAAAAAAGAAGAAGTCAAAACTAGCCTTTTTGAGAAGCTATCCAAATAGCTTTAAATACAAGTATTTTTAATCCAAACACAAAACTGTTTAATATAAAAAAAAACTTTATTATAAAAGTGCCATTAGAGAAGTTTTTTTTTTTATTAAATCCATTCGAACGGGTCCAAAATCATTTAAAACCCCACCTACCAGGAAAATGTATATATATATTAAAAAAAAAAAAAAGAAAACAAAAAATTCAATCTATATTGTCCCAAGAACATGACCCCGGCCGGTGAAAGCCTTAGACTTCTCTTTCCCTTCCTCTCTCCGGCCACCGTCTTTCTTTCTCTTCTTCGGCTCCGCCACCATCGCCGCCGCGCACTCGCCGCTCCCCGCCTCCCCATCCGGCCGCCGCGCCGCCCCCGTGAACGGCCTAAATTTCTCCCCCTCCAACGCCTTCTGATCATCGACTTTCCTGATTTCCTTCTTCTTCACAACCCGCTCCTCCTCCTTATAATCCAACGCCGGAGCAAAATCGACCCTACAATCGGTGTCGATCAACGACACGGCACCCCCCGGCGTCGCCTCCAGCACGTCAAAGTAGAAATCCCTGCCGTTATGCTTCAACATGAACGTGTCCCCCTTGCTCAGACAAGCAAACTCCCTAAGCTTCTTCTCCAGCACCGCCACCGGGTCCGATGTCGCCGTGAACGCCGCCGCGTGCGGCCGCAGCTTCATGTAAGACCCTTTGGGCAGGGCGGCGTCGCGCAGCACGACGAGGTCCCTTTCTTGGAGGTCGAGATTGTTCATCATCCACTCCGGCATGTGGACGAAGCCCTCGTCGGCGTCGAACTCGAGCACCCCGCAATGGGAGACTTTGTTGCGATCATTGAGGCCCTCGGTCTTGAAGAACAATGGGTATTGGATTCCTCTGGAGACGATTTGGTCGAGCGATGATTGTGGCATTATGATCTTGTCCCCTGTTTCGAGCTGAGGGTTCTTGTATTTTGAGAAAGGGAGACAATGCAAGATTATTTCGAACGGGGGACCGGGTTCGTGAACGTCATCGGATTCGTAGCTATATTCGGAATCCCTGTCCATGATTGAAAGAGTTCCAAGAAATTTGTTTCGGCAAAAAACAGCAGAAATGTAGGTATAAGTTTTCCACTGAAATACGGGTTTGAAATAGATGATCTCGAGCGGTATTTATAGACCCTGCGAGGAGCTGCAGAGAGAAACGGAAAAGGAAATCCTAATCCGAGTGTATATAGAATATGGAAAGGAGTTTCTTTTCATTGGTAAATTACAATTTTACCCTTGTATTAGGGCAAAGGAAATCCAAATCCCAGTATTTAATTGTCTTTTTATGGTCCAAATTCTAGTGTATGTAGAGGTTTTTATGGAAAGGAAATCTAATTACAATTTTACACCTACATTAACCTAAGTAAAAGATGTAAAACAGTAAAAGTCAACAAATAAGCCAAGTCATTGTAGCATAGTAGCAAGTATTCCCACCTGTCATGTGGACGAACCAAGTTTGATCCCGGGCAATCACATTGAAATTTTTTGTTCTCTAATGTTACAAACTTGTTCAATAGTATTGAGTATTTCCACCTGTCACGTGGGTGCATCCAAGTTTGATCCTCAACAATGGCATTGAAATTTTTTGTTCTCTATTATTACAAACTTGTTATATTGCAGTGAGTATTCAAACAAATCATGTGGATGGCCCATGTTGTTCTCTTGTTCTCTACTATTACAAACTTATAGTGAAAAATATTCCCATCTATCACGCGAAACAACCCATGTTTTTGTTCTCTACTACTACAGACTTGCAGTATAATGATGAATATTCCCATCTGTCACACGAATGACCCCGGTTTGACCCCGTTGGACAATTCGTCAAAATTAAATTTGATCATCAATCTATCTGTTTAGGACTATAAAATTTTCAAGATACATGCATGAGGCACATTCCAACGAACTAATCTTGTTTTTAATCCTTTTCTTTTAAATACCCCAAAGATGAATTACAAGAAAAGTAAAAGAAGATGGCTCAAAACACCTTTGGTTACTACCACATAAGCAAACTAGTTCCTAGGGATATAACATAGTTACACCTATTACAAAATTGTTGGTTTTTAAGTTCAATATTCTGAAAAATCATTTGCCAGTTTCAGCTGTCGCTGTCCTCGATTCAACAAGATGAACTTCTTGAGGAAGGAGATCGTATCTAATATGTTGCTCTTCAAAGATCCTTTTCATCTCCAGGACTAGATCGGTTTTTCGCCTATTCTTCTCCGCAAAGTCTTGGAAGTTCATCGTGTGGTTGAAAAACAGAGCCATCTTTATCTTGTTCACGTTTTCAATCTCCTTCACGACAACGTTGTGATTAGGGTGCCAATGCTGAGGATTTTTCTCCAAGTACCTGAAATTTTCAGAATGCATGAACTAAATTTTGCCTTAAAGAGCACAAACATTTGGCATGATAGATTAGTTGTGAGAGAAATAGTGATTAATTACACCTATACCCCCTGAGGTTTGGTCTAACTATAGGACAAGTTGACGGCAGGGGTGGTTTCTGTAATTATCAAATCTCGTGAGGGGTCTTACTGAAAGACAAAAGTTGACGACATGAGTGGCTTCCGTAATTATACAAACCTAAAGGGGTCTAAGTAATTATATCAATATCTTAGAGCAGCTAAGATTGAGTCAAATAACATGCAGAATTAGAATGAGAGGACCAATTATCCTATTCGAAATCTGAGGCAAGGAGAACATATAGTAATTTAATTCCCAACCTCAAATAGTGATAAGTCTATTTTTGTTTAAAATCTTCCTTTCCGACGCTAAAGTGGACAAAGAAAAGTAATGTATAACTTACTTTTTGATTTTCTCCTTCAAAGTACCAATTTTCTCCACCGGGGTCCTGAAATCAATGCAGAACTCGAGTGAATCCCCCATGTCCGGGCTTCTATAGAAATTGCTTATCGGTTTGGTAGCCAAAACAGAATTCGGATAGTATATTTTCTCATTGTCGAACTTCAGGAAGACAGTTGTTAAGATATTCATCTCTTCCACGACCATCTGTAATTACGCAAAAACTGCAATCATTATTAATAAATAAAAGGAGCAATTACACTGTCCTACCCTATAACTTTGTATCATTACATGAACTTCCATTCTTGGTTTCAAAATTTCAACTTCCCCCGTTTTGTGCATATAAACTCAACCAAATCTTCATAAAATTTATCAACAATTTCAATAATAAGACCCATACATAGAGTAGCAAGTAAGGAAATATATTAAAATCTGAAAACTGACTCATTTAACCATGTGTGATGACCAACAAAAGGGAGTATCTGTAAGCTTGATACAAATAACGGGGGGGGCACGTATTTGCACACAGCTACAGGGGAGGGCATTATAATTATTGCTTTATAAAAAGGACCCAACAAAGGAAAGCATGAGCAACTTCTGAACCTTTACCTGAACACCATCGATAACACAACGGTCTCCAACATCAAAGGGATGCATTACAAATACAAAGATTATAGCTTCAAATATAGTCTTGCAAGTGTTTCCAAACATGAAAACAGCTAAAACAAGCTGTGAGGAGAGAAAGACGAGCACTTTGGTGGTTGCTATTCCCGTCAAGAGAAGCCACACTATTACATTGATGATAATTAAAATCGCTGTAACAAGCTTGTTCAGTTGTTTTACAGCTGTTTTGGTGTCATTAAGAGCATGAGCTAGGGCTTTGCGACCTTTGTAGACCTTCAGCTGCATAAACATGAAAACAAAAATTTAGGGAAACAGAAATTACTAAGCAAATTTTGTTCAAAATCATCTTGCATAGTCTGAAAAAGAAAATCGAGATTCTGATTTTGTTGCTTCTTTTTGTAAAATGCCATGTTTTTTGTCTTGTCATTGAATTCCTGTGTTTCTTGTTCATTATTTCAACCTTTACCTTTATAAAACACACTTATCAAAAGAATTTAAAGAAAAACGTAAAAAAATTATACTCATAAGCTTGACCCTTAGCAGTGGCAGATTAATTATTTTCTTTCTTTTGTTCATGAATAATTATCTTTGAATAGTTGCACAAGTCAATATAAAGGAGGAATACATAAGAATTCTTACTTTTTCAATTTCTTATATTGAGTTATCTCCACAAAGTTCTTATAGAGCTCCCAAAACAATTTTTCAAAATTATTTCTGCAGAGAGACATACCACCCAATCAGTTAAAGCTTTTCTGTCAATCTGGCCAGTCTCAGCCACATCAATCATTGGAAAAACATAGTCGACCTCTTCCTTAATCATGAATCTCCTTAGGTCACATTCATCAATATACCTGCGCATAGAAAATTATAGTGAAATATTCAAGATCAATAAAAAGAGAAAAAAAGGGCTATAGCGTAACCCTAAGCACAATATTAGAATATGGGATTTGCTTACTTGCAACCAGGCGGAACTACATTTCTGAAAATATGATACGCAGCAGCAATGGCCTCCTCCTCGTTGGTTATCTCCTTATCTGTTTGTTCATTACCTTCACCATAGACACTCTCATCGATTTCATTGGAGAGTGTGGTGAGGCCCGAGTAGGATATCACATCAACCAACATTTTCATGGTCCATGCAGAGACCTTTTCGTGCTTCATCCGATGGAGCTTATTCATATCAATCACCTCTTTCTTCTCTTTCTTTTCTTTTCCTTCTTTTCCCTTCTTCGTGACACGAAAACTGAATTGACTTACATTACTATTTGTCTTCCCCACCATTTGGGCCGACTCCATGACAGGCGGGCCCGACAGAGTCATTAGTATGTACTGATGGAAGATTGATTCTTGAATCCTATCAAAGAAAGTGTTCACATGGAATGAAGCGGCCAAAATCTTTAGTAACAAAGTCTTCAATAGCCACAAAAGAGCACCAATAAGCAACGAAGCAATAGTCCAAGTTATGAAATCTAAAATACGGGCCGTGATACGGGACCCGGCTTCCACCCCTTCTCGGAACAGCAGAACCCAAGTGACGAGCACCAATGCTAACCAAACACAGACACGGACGCTTTTCTTGAGCCCATAAACAAAATACAACACCTTCTTCTTTAGCATATAGTTTAGCTCGATCAATAACACAACAAAATGCACCAACCATTTAGTGACCAACAGGCCACTAAAGGTCACCAAAATAAGCACACACCACTTCCAAATGTGCAGCCCCCAAAGCCTCAACTTTTGCAACTTATCAACAGTCAAGCTTGCAATCAAACACCCAAGAATGCATAGCAATAGCAACCACTCAATCAAAACCATGGTTTTCAGTCTTCTATACTTTAGCTTCTTCCTACTGTTCACTTTCTTGTATATTTCCTCATCCTCATCCACTCCTCCTAAACCACCAGGAGACGTCATCAGGGGTGTTTTCGGTGTTATAATGATTTCTCTGATGGTGGGACTATTAATATCTGGTTTCGTATTAGGTGAACTCCGATCAGATATCACGGGCCCTTCCACTAACAACGCATTTTCATCAAACATCTTGCTATCAACCGTGACAGACTGTTCGCCAAATCTAGATTTTGGCTTTGAGTAAACTGATCTTGAAAACGATTTTCTTCGAGTGAAAGTTTCACTTTTGGGGATTTTGGGAGGCTTACTGGAGCTTGTACTCGCTCTCCCAATTTCAGCTGAAGGCGCCACTCACTTGCACTGATTTTTGAGGACTAAATGTGGAATCATTCGATGCTTTATGAGGCGAATCAGATGAAAATTTAACTTTCTGATCCTTTGGAACATCTGGTGTCGGAGATTTTGAATCCTTTTCATCTACAGGAATGTTAATGGTTACATCATTCTGCTTTTTCTGATTCTCTACCATGCAAATTTCTCCACTACTCCTCGAAGCTTTATCACTTGCATCCATTGTTTAAACCTACCAAAATCTAACACAAGAACAACCATTTAATATGCCTTCATTTCCTCATAATTTAATACAAATCAGAAAATGTGAAGAAAACGGAAAGAATCTCCAGAAAGAAGATAACCCTTTTAGATACAGTTTTTGAAACAATAAATTAAAGAAAATAACAGAACAGAACAAAGTAGCCCCAAGTTGCATTTTTTTTTTTTTCCATTTTCTTGAGGAATTAAAAAAGTCCACTTGCATTTATTGTCAAGAATAATCCATACTTAAGCAGCTAATGCACTGCGCAGACATGAGAAAATCACACACCCATACAAATAAACACTACCATGATATAACCACAAAAACACATAGAAATAAAAATAAAAAATAAAAAAATCGTTCCTTTTTCAGACATAAAGCCTAAAAATACAAATTTTAGGCGCCAAAAGATTTTTCTTTTTTCCTTTTTGTTCTTTTTCTTCTCTATCTTCTCTGCTACTCGCAACACGAAGAGATCAGGAAAGAGGTTAATGATTCCTTACCGCAGAAAGAGATCTAGCACCGTGCCACCTCTACTGCTGCTCGGAGTTCAACCACTGTTCATACGAGCTCGGTGGTCGAGAATGGCTTGGATAGAACTACTGAGCTTTTAACCCAAGATTTTTCTCACTCTGTGTGTGAGAGTGTGTGTGTGTGTCAGCGAGAGAGAGAGACAGAGAGAAAGGAGGGGGCGGGGGGGGCTGGTGACAAAAGGCAATAGCTGAGAGAAGAGCAGAAATATTTGAATATGAAAAGCTGTGCACGTTAAAGGGGCGGTCGAATGTGAAATGTGTTAAAAAGCTCTATGGTACAAACTACAAAACATTTGAAACAAAATAAACCTTGAAAATTACCTTTTTGTTTTTTGCCAACAAAAGAGAGAAATAAGAAAAAAAAGGGGCTTTCAAATAAATTCGTGTGAGTGCAGTGTTAGGGTTCGAATGCTAGTAAATATACGGCATGCTGATGATATCTGTATATTGTAAAAAGAAGGGATATTTTAAAAATATTTCAGGATGTATTTTTTATTTTTAATTTTTAAATTTTTTAAGCTAATAAATTATATTTAAGAAACTAAGGACTCGTCTGGATAAAAAAAATTAAAAAAACAAAAAGTACTTCTCAAATTATATTTTTCGTAATAGTTTTTTTTAAGTTAAATAATTTTATATTTGAATACAATAATTAAAAATATTTTATAAAGTATTTTTATTTGAAGTTACTTTCTAGCTTCTAATTTTTTCGAAAAGCCTAAGCGGACACAATTTTTTCAATACAAGTCTGCTCTTTCAAAAAATCAACATCAGATTCCAAAAAGCCTAATCTTTTAGACAAAGCCCGTCCAAGCAGATTCTAAAATAAACTAAATTCAATATCAGGACTGTTCCTGACCTGGCTTTAAAACATATATCTAATAAATAATATTAAAACCTACCTTTTACATTCAAAAAAAAATTTCACATCTGTTTTACTAATAAAACAAAAATTCGCTATCATATTCAATAATTAGAAAAACATGAGTGAGTGTTTTTTTATTTTTTTCTACCAACCGAATTATTGAGTAGATTTTAGTTCAACAAGATATAATAATTGGTGAGACTTTGAGTGTATACTGAAATATTCATAAAATGTGTTGTTTTCAAGAATATAAATAAATAAATCGTGGAAAAAATGATAGTATTGTCTTCTTTTTTTTTCACGCCGGACAATAAGTTGGATCCAATTTGATGACTCTACATACACAATGAAAATTGAAAATAGTTAACTACACTTACACTTTTAAATTAATTATATTTTATGACAAATTAACTCCTAAATTATCAATTTTTTTATTTTTTAAGCGACTGATTATTTTTTTTATACAATTATAGGGGTTGAATTTGTTATATTCTATAATTTAGGGGAAAACACGGTATAGAGTATAATTGAGGGGTTTAAAGGGTAACTAATCCTAATAAAAACAAAATGATGTATGCTGATTTAACAGTTTTAACTCTTTAATTATGGATGATGGATAAGTTTAAGTATACTTTATCTTTTTAGAAGGATTGGATTTAGAGGTTTTGAATTAATTAATAGCAGTGTGAAAAGGGAGATGATATTGATATTCAAAATTTTATATTGGAGCTCCATTCTTATTATTTTATTAAGAGATTGATTAAAATATTCATTAATTTACAAAATATTATTTATATTATTTATTATTTTTGAATGACAAATATACTATCTACTCTATTATGTATCTTTTTTTTTTTCATTTTTGTATTCATTTATTAATATTGAAACATATGAAAACATTCTAATAAAAAAAACACTTGAAATAAAACTCAATAAGAAAAATATAGTATATTTGTAAAGATAATATAGTTTTATTATAATATAAAAGTTGAACTTAGATACTTTTAGATACTTATATCTGCTAATAGAATTTCGACCAAGCTATATAGCAAGAACAAACAATCTCCATACAAAGAAACAAACTACAATAATTTTTTCCTTTGGATTTTGAATTTTTTTTTTTCTGCTCTTTCATGGTGATCCATGGTAATTTTATCCAACAAATTAAATTAAGTGATGCATAAAAGATAAGTGGGTATTTTTGGCAAATGTTTAAAGCTAAAAATTGAAGTTGAGTGCCAAATATAAAATTTTGGAATGTTAATATCATCTATTGTGTGAAAATATATCCCTTTGAACTTTATTTAATTTTCATACAATCGTCCACCCAAGAATATAAGATCTTAAATTCGATTTCTCATCAAATCATGTGAGTTTCTATTCTATTTTTATAATAGTGTTTATTTCACTTATATAGTATGTTAGTTATTTATAGATAATTGTAATAGTTGTTGAAATTAATTAATATTTAATGATGTATTTAACAATATTTGGCATTGATATAATGATCTTGTAATCGGACACACTCAAAAACAGAAAATTGGAGTAATTAACTTACAAGAACAACTGCAATATTTTCGAGTTTAAGGACAACCTTATTCATTTTCTCTTTTAAAGGAAATAGCGGAAATGTATACTCTATACGAAAAACAATTTAAATAAGTCTTATGCAATGCGCCACAAACGAGAGGCATGCTTAATTAGGAAAGACTACTGACGTGGGCGAATATGCCTCTGCCACATCAACACCAACTCAGGGTGAAGGCCAATCGTAGAAACGCCACATGACATAAAGATTTGCACATGGCATCGACTACTAGCGCCACGCATCACCATCTCCTCGAACTCCGAGGAGACCTCGGCCTCCATGGCCCCTATCGACAACTGTCTCCTCGCATGTTTCACATGAGAATTCTTTGACTAGGGGACTCACCCTTCATCGAGGTGCACCCCTTGCCTCATCGAGGTAGTCTCCAAAATAATTGTTTCTGACACAACAGGGTACGCTCGGTGTTTCCACTACCATGTGTCAGGGAATATCCCCTCTACGGACAATGGGGATAGGCTGACCTAACCCTAGTCCAGCCAATCCGTCCCCAACTACTATAAACAGTAACTCGTCACTGTTCACAAGAGTATACTTTCCTAAATTCTTACTTCGTACATTACAATACCTTCCGATTACCTGCTTAAATATTGACTTGAGCGTGAAAAGGTCTTCACTAAAGACACTTCGGGCTAGACTCACGTG
Organism: Petrea volubilis; assembly: GCA_026212405.1. Lineage (NCBI taxonomy): Eukaryota > Viridiplantae > Streptophyta > Magnoliopsida > Lamiales > Verbenaceae > Petrea > Petrea volubilis. Next base: position 12,110,047 of record CM047879.1, read on the forward strand.
TATTCCATCCTTGCAGAGTAGAGACTGACCAGCACTTCCATACCTATACTCAGAGTTTGGAGCTTCCATGTTCGAAAACATAATCCAACCACATCAACTACCAATTACCAAAAAGAAGAAATTAAAATGGTTAATAATATTAATGAAGTGATAATGTAAAAAGTATTGTCAATTATATGCATTAAAGGGGGAAAATAGGGTTTATGTTGTCAAAAAAAAAAAAGGTACTCACAAGCTCCATTTTGATAAAATTTGAATATAAGTTTCATTATTTGTACTTAATTGTATTTGTAAAAGGACAAAAGTTGTTAGCATCCCACAAATTGTTTTACATTGTCAACTAGTGAGAATGAAACCTATCAAAAATAAAAATAAAAAGCCCCCTCTAAGGACAATAAAATTTTTAATGATAATATTTTTTATCATTCTTAATCACAATTTGGGTGCAACCTAATTTGTTGCCATTAATATAATACGTTTTGTTAAATGGAGTCAACAAAATTCACTGAAGACCCTCCATCCAATAGACTTAAATTGCCAATATTAAACGCGCGAGGTGCCGCAATGCTAGCTCCGAAAAAGTCAATACCGTTGTTTGAAAATATGATTAACAGGTATTTTTTTTAATACATGATTAAATGAAGAAACTAGAGAAAAAATATTAATGGATTTTGGGGTGATTGAGACAAAGAATAAATTTTTGTTTTACATATATATTACAATTCCAACAAACTCCGTGTAATGTATCTAATCTAAAATAATAAAGTAAAATCCTCATGCCCTCGAACCCTCAATCGTGGACCAATCTCTACGAGGTAGAGTCTCTTCCTTTTGAAGGGCACTATCCTCGCCCGTGGATCTCCTAGAGCATATCAAAGTCTCCTCGACCCGTCTATAGGTCGGTCCCTCGTAATGGTCTTCAACTATGTCATGTTCGAAGTGTTAAGTCGATGATACTTATCCTTGAGCAGGGGACTAGATGGTTTGATATTTTCATTATTTTAAAAATTTCTTTTCGTATGATGACTTTTTTGTCTCAATATATAAGCGCGTAAGTACTCCCTGACACATAACATATTTGGAAAAGGACAAAAGAACCTCTTACAACTCAGCCATAATAGACCATATCCGAATCAATCATAACTATCGAGTGCACTTACCAACCAACAATTATAAATACCCCCTCATTCATCATGTTAGGTGTGCACTATTTACTTACTTAATTGGTACTCTATTACATTATTTACTCTCCTTGTTTTTACATTGGCTTGAACATCAGATGATTCTTGTTGGAGGCACTTCCAACTAAGTTCAGGTATATTCGTCCATTATAAGTAATGACCTTCAACCAGCTTATTTGAACCGCATCATTCTTTCCACGAAGACACTCGTTCAACACCAACTCTCAAACATCATCAACAACATATTTCTCAAACATTATAAAATTCTAAATTTTAATTTTTCAAATTGATTTATGTCATATTGTTTTATTATATTTGATCAAATAAAACATGAAGAGGTCATCGAATATGGGCGTGGGATCCATTCTTCCTCAATTCATGCTCTGCACTTTATCTCACTAGAATAATGCTCTCATTCGTACTTTCTTTGAATAGTGACTCTCTCCCTCCATTTAAGGTTTTCTACCAGCGCTCTTCAGCGCTGGCTCTCTCTAACTCGTAAAATTTCAGCCTACAACCGGGCGGTTCTATGTTCTCTCTATCCATTGCCACCTTTCAGGTGGAAATGTTGGGAGTCTTCGACGGCTACCCAATCCTGTGATGTGTTCATGGTTTCTCAACCCCATCTCTTGTGTTATTATGTAAATAAAAATGAGAGACTTATGGATTATCTTTCTAAAGTTGCTATAATCATATCAGTTCAGATCTTCTGTTACATTCATCAATACACGCTACGTGTATTGGTGAGCGGTCGAGATGAGGAAAGAGAAAATTGATTATATGGAAAAAATATATATATATATACATTCTCTTTTCTTATCCCTATCACTGACCAATACACGTGGCGTGTATTGATGAGTGTAACAGAAGATATAATACAATTATATAATAGAATATCCGTGTTATAATGTGATAGGGACCTCTTACCATTGCAACCCAAGTACAAACTATACTTTTTTCCACATGCACTGATTGAATAATTTAATTTTGACTTTTTAATAATTTGCATGTATTCGGCTCATTAGGTCTTTTTTTTTTTCCCTGGATGCTTGTTGGGGCTTTTTTTATGGAATAAACAGTATTTAGTAATTAATTACTATGCTTGTTTCCTACGCACTGATTAGATATTTTAATAATTTATTCATCTATTTATCTTTTGTTTTTTAAAATTAATAATTTTCATGTACTGAGCTTTTTCATGAAAGCTACTCTGGGCTTTGTTAATGGGTTAAATAATACTTAAGATAATGCTGACTTGGTACACACCTCAGTTGTCAACTGGGCCATCACGAAAGGCCCAATCGCTTAAACTAATTGGGCTAAAAGCACAAACAAAATTATGGTCGAATTGGCCCAATAACAACGCCCTTTGGTATCAAGCTCAATGATAGTAACAATTTAAGCCTTTTTCTATGTAATATCCTCCGTTAATATCGATATACATAAGCAATTATTTATAATTTATGAATCTAATCTTTGGATGATTCATATCTTAGTAAAAGAAAATTAAAAAAAAAAGGAAAAGGGTAGGACCATCTTTTATATCTTTTTGAAAATTCTTTTAAAAATTTTAATTATAATTCTACTATAAAAAAAGAATCATTGTTGTCAATCAAGTACAATCAAAGTGATAAAAATAAAAATTAAGACCAAAAACTTTGTCATTATGATATTTTAAATTCGAGTTACACGCGCGAAGGGTGTCATTTGTTTTATTCTATATCATTTTACAATGCATTTTATGTTACATTCGGTACACTGAATCCGGTGGTGGGAAAACATCATATATCTATGTAATGTTATAACTTTAGTTTAATGAAATGCAAAAAAGAAAGAAAGAAAATCGAATTAAACTAACACATATAATCCATCTAGCTACCTAATGTATCACACCAGATGCGACATCTGCAAGACCATTAATATATAATGTGAACTTTGGTGTATAATTAAAATTAGTAATAATATACATAATTATATTATGATGTATTGGGTCATTTTACTAATTAAAAATTTTTTTTGGGGGTGGGGGGTGGGGGGGGTGGGGATTGTGTGACGAGTGATTATTAATTAATCAAATAGACAAAACATCTGAGGAGAATGTTCATTGCATTTTATGCCTATTCTTGATAGACTATCACCAACTCTTTAAATCGTCTCTATCCTAAGCTACAAATTTATGAATTATTATTGTGGGCTTATTAATTTCCCACTTTCACCAACTTCTAGGAAGTGCAAAAGAATGATCCTAATGAGCTTCCAACTAATTAATCCTAAATATATTATTAGCTTAAACTAATTAGAAGCCACAAAGAAGCTTCATAAAATTATATTAATTTGTAGGCTAACAAACTCGATTAAAATAATCCCATATAGCTATCCACGTACATTGCTAGCATTAGTTACAAATCCACCACTAAAAAAACAATTATAATTAATTTCTTGTTTTTTATGTTGCTAATCATTTGATCATGTTGGGGTTTTGACTAGAAAGATTCCTTTATAATTCATTCTTATGTACTATAATTAATATGATATTATGTATTTATTCTTTATTAATCTTAACCACAAATTAATCTCTATAAGTATCATTTAATGCCCCCACCTTTGCCGTTTCAGTTTCGAACAATTTTTTAGAGCATTTCTGGCCTACCTTTTGGACTAAGTGCAAAAAAGGACAGCATTAGTGACCAAAAAAAGCAAAAAATGTATAATAATGTAAAAAATGTGAGTTACGATGATAATTAATTTGTTGATAATGATACTACTAAATTACGATATTTTTTGTCGATAAAGCCTTACCTCATTTGATAGGGTGGCGACTTCATAATCTGTAAATTACGAATTCCAATTCCCATAAATACAAGATTTTGTTCTAGTTATATTATATATATATATATATATATATATATTGTTGTAATATATCACTTTCCATCAAACAAATTTCAATAATTTTTATTGGATCGCTATAAGAATTGATATGTGATGTGTCAAGCACCACCTCATCCAAACATATCAGCAGAGATGACCCTGTTTAGATCTTAAGTATGGAGCAATAGAGCCTTCGACCAAGTAGGTTGTCCTCGATAGAAATTTTAAGTCGGGTTATCTTCGATCGTGAGGTTGTAAGCTAGAAAACTCATCAAGTGTGAGGACAGATGCCCTCGAAAAGACTCATTGTCCTCGAGAGTGCGTTCGTATGGAAGATGGGGAGTCTCAGAGTGCAAGACATTATAGGAAAAATACCCCCAGACTTATCCTTAGTACCAAGTCCGTGCCCCGAAAGCCAAGAGGGGCTTCAAGACCTCCTATATAGGCAGGCTGAGCGAGGGAACATGTGGCTTAAAGGCATTGAGTGCCCTTGAACATAGTAGTATCAAGGGCACGAGTCCTACACTTCGCTAAATTCAACAGCCAACGGGCAAAACCCAACTGGCAAGCTAACAGGCCCAGTACTTATCGCTACCTAACATGCCTCTACTGCACATGGATCCATCCAATCAGTCTCTAACGAATTAAATGTCAACTCATAAATACAATCATTGGTCATAATGCTCAAGATATACATTAAATGCGAATTTGACCCCCCATTAATGAGAGACAAAGTCAGTCGCCACTTGCGAGTTCAAAAAGTGACAAAAAGCATGTTCACTTGTACCCCATAAGTCAGAAGAGTTGATCAAGCCCCATTAACCATCACATCAGAGGAATCCTCTCATATAAATAGCAAAAGGCTTTCCCTTAAGAGGTAGTCACACACCTATTCTTGATATTACATACAAGAATAGTATTTTGTTGTTCACCATCTTCTCCAAATACCCTTAAGTTAACTTGAGCGTAGGTTAGCCTACGCGGGGGCAAAACTAACTAGTCTCACGTGCGTTCCTCCCTCTTAGACAGGTGGGCCACTAACATATCAACCGGAGTGTATCAAACTCCGCCATATGGTCAAGCCAAAAAGCGACCGTGTCAATATGACAATAATTAATATCTGAAAACTGGCACTGTTATGAGCTAAAAAAAAATGGCATTGTTAACATATAATGTCAACCTGGTAAAAATAATCACGCATTGTAATTTGTAACAAGGTTTGTATTTGTTATTGTGTTATATATATGTGTGTGTGTGTGTGTGTGGATTGCTAATTACTACTGTTGACTATTTAAACATATTTTTTATTACTCCTAAGCTTGTCAAAGACACTCATGTGACCAAACAAAAAAAAAAAAAAGGAAAAGTAGAAAAGAACCATCACTTAATATATAAAATTATTATAATTTTATCACTTAATATATACACTGGCTTTTTTTTGCCCTTTAATCTATACTCTTTTATAAAATATACCGACACACCCTAACAACTACTTGGTGTCTATGGTTTGGCATTTTTTTTCTCTTTCATCTCTCCTATTTTATCTCAATTTTCTCTCTCATTTTCTCAACGAGATATATTATTTCTCTTTCTTTCTTCACTTATATGTTTATCTTCGATATTTTGTTTACTTTATCTTTTTATTTATTTTTAATAATAAAATTCAATTTAATTTCCAATTATTTTTTTTCATAATACATAAATTTAATTTTCAATAATATTTTTTTGCTCTTCATAATATATAAATTTGTAAATTTATTAAATACATAATTAAATAATATTTCATTTTTCTCTTGTACACACATTGACTATGTCATGGTTCTAAATAAATATTTAAAGCTACTGTCAAAGTCTCAAAGATACTCACATAAAGTCGATATTCCTTCCAAAAAGATTAAATAAATAATAATAAATAAAGTCGAAATTCAAACTCCAGATTTCGGTTTTGATGTTAGCCAAAGTGCGTGTGGCTGAGGGTTTTTTATAACTATTTTGTCCTTTATTTATAACAGAGCATTAAAGGTTTGTACTTTAGATATGCCCACTAATTAATTTAAACAATTATGGTGACTGTTAGTGTTGTGCTGGTCACAATTATAATTGACACTACCATTTTGTACCAGTTTCATGCATCTGTTTCGAGTTGTGACATTTAATAATGTATCTGTTTTTCTGATAGAGATCAGATATTTAATTCAATTACATAACTTAAAATCTATCATTTAAATAAATTAATACTTAATGTCATGCACGGGCCCGCAAGCCTGTTGGGTGCGAAAGTCGCCACCAAATCTATTAAATACGCTTTGAAATTAGGTTATGAATAACTCGCTTAAAAGGGATATTCAGTTGTCACGTTTGAGTTATTTAGTCAAGCTTATAATAAAGAATTCATTCTACTCTTAATATTTCAATGTAGGATCGATGCCACAATCGCCCCTCATTGTTGGATGCGAGAGTTGTTTTCAAACTCAACGAATGCATCCTAAAATTGAGTTATGAATAACTCATCAAAAATTAATACCTAAATTCTAATGGTTACACTTGAGTCTTAAATCAAATATATAAAGATTAACATTTCGACGTGGAATGACACTTATATTAGTAAAACTCGAACTCGAACTCGAACTCATAAAGTTATTATTGCAGCAAATACTTCTCATCTTATTTATTTAAATGTATCTAAGTAGTAGACTTTAGGCTATGGAATATTTGACATAATTTATGGGATGGACAATTTGGATACTTCCCTTTGTTTACTAGTATGTCCGTATTAGAGGGCACCTTATAAATTATAATAATTACGTTTGTTACCCCATTTAATTATTTCCTAGATATTGGATACATATTCGAGTAATAAATGGCCCTAAAATTATTTTCTGACTGCCCATGAAACCATTATTTTATTGACCTAACACATTTACGGATGATAAATGTAAGGGAAAAGGCTTGAATATCAAATTATTTCCTCCATTTCAAAGATTTGAATTTTGAAGTCAAATTATATTATAGTTTAAAATATTACGAAATAGTTTTTGTGTTCAAATTCAAGTTCTCAAACCCTCATTATGCCTTTTGTACTATAATAAAAAAAAGAATAATTATATATATATATATATATATATATATATATATAACTCCTGAAATTCACCTGAAATTGCATCACACCTTAAGAGCTAAATGGCTTTTTATAATTGGGACAACTAATAACTGATCAAATGATCATGTTTGTAAGACGGAAGCAAACTTTAAAAGTGCTATTTGTAATTTCCATATATACGGGGATATTTCTGCATGTAATAATAATTTTGATCACAAAAAAAAAATTCTATTAGTGACTTCCCGTTATTAAATGTAGTTTATCTAATTTGCTTAGGGCAAATTAATTACGTCTACACCTATTGAGATATAGTGTGATTGCAAATTAGCCCCTGTAATTTTAAAAACTACACTATGAGGTATGTATTACCTTAACAAAATCCATCGTTTATCAAGACGAAACATAATTGCGCGTCATATTTGTGTTGTTTTCGATGAAATTTTGAGATGGGATTCACATGGTCTGAACAAGTTCAAGATATAGAAATTACATGCAAAATCAATTAAAGGAAAATGTAGTTGTGGTATCGAATTATAAATGGCAATGCTTGATGGCAGTTGTGGTGCTATAAAATGAAATTACTTTACGAGGGTTTGTAAAATAACAAAATTGATTGAGGAATTTTGTTAGACTAGGAGATGCACACCTCTTGACGACCAAATTAACCATTATGATTATAGAAAAAAATATATTTTAAATATCTTTATTAATTCTTACAAAAAAGTCCTAAGACGCTAAACAATATTTATAATTTTTAAAATAAAAAGAATTAATTTATTATCACACCATTTAGAATTTCCCTCCATTTGGAGTAGGATCAAGCTTTTGGAGGGCTAGGATTGTGGGAGAAAAAAAAGATAAAACCGGGAAAGTGAAGAAACAAAACTTAATAAAAGAAAAGAGTCATCGGGATTCGTTTTCTGACATTAATTAACCCTATTTCTTGTTCTTTGTTTTTTGAAAGGTTCTCGCAAGTTCAATAAAAACAAGAAAAAAGAAAGCAAAAGAGAATCACTTTATTTCACCAAAAAAAAAAAAAAAAAAAAGAGAATCACTTTATCTATTCCCATGGGGAAGATTTGCCTCTCTTTTATCATCTCAAACTTTCACATTTTGCTTCTCATTTCATTCTCGAATCCTCTCTCTCTCTCTCTCTCTCTCTCATCAAAATTTGTCACTGTCTTAATTGGGATCAACCCCCATCACCCCCAACCCCTTCTTTTCCATTGTCTGTATCTCAAATCCTGCTCTTTATTGCCTCATCAATTTCCACAACTAGAAAGCTACAAAACAGTACTACAAAACATCAGATTGTGTTCGATCAAAAAGCACTAGTCATTAAAGCAAAAAACAAAGACAAACTATACATGACCCAAAACAACAAAAATGTAACAACTTCAACCCAAAAAAACAGAACAAATATACATTTCATACGTAATTAACGAATCAAACCACGGTTCTTGTCAAAATAAGTAGTAGTTTCATACACAGGAAGTTCTTCACAAAATCTATTATTCCCAAACAACGCCAAGTGATCAAGCTCGAATAAATCTGAGCTCGAATCACTGACCGCATCCTCGTCCCCATCCTCATCCTCGTCGCGAATCTTTCTGAACACAGAGAATTCGCGATTTCGATAGCCCTTCAAAACATTTTGTGCATTGGGGGGCAATGGAGGCCTCCCAATGTATCTCTCACAATCTTCGCCATCAACAAGATTGAACCTAACCGTCCTCTGCATACCGTCTCTGATTTTGTCCCTTGATTGAGACGGATCCTTGCTCAGACAAGATCGCGAAAACGAGGAAGCTGACGAACATGTCGAAGACAACGATGATGTCTTGGCTTTTGACCTCAAATCTTGATCGAACTCGAACCCTTTGTCCGAATCAAGATTTCTTGATTTCTTGGATTTAATATAGTTATTTGAGAAAATTGAGCTGATAAAATTTGTCAGTCTGGCCCCGGGCGAAATGGGCTGTTTCACTTTCTTCAAATTTGCGTAAAAATTTAAGGCCCTCGATTTGTTCTTGCTAGAATCATCATCTTCAGCTCCGTCTATCCTCTGATTATGATCATCAGGGGACGAGAACCGGCCCGTTCGGACCGGTTTAGGCTTCGTGGAGAAACAAGAAACCTTGGAGTACTTAGAATTTTTAGTCGTCGAACCGAAGAACTCGGTGTCCGATGATGACGAGAGTGCGCCGGAGGAGCTGTCTGAAGAGCTCGAATTCGAACTGAAAAACAACAAATCATCGTTGGTGTTTTCGCGTTCCGACATTATTAGCGACGTCCTTCTGGTTTTAGTGACCACTTTTTCCTCCTTTTCCATCCAATTCTCGACCAAACACGCCCTCGACATTTCTTCGTCTCCATTAATGCTGCAGCTCATGGCCCTGAAACCGTCGCCGTTTCCGTCGTCGATGGAACGGTAGATTTCGTCGAGGAGGGTGGAGGAAAACGACGGCGTGTTCTTGTGGGATTTTTTGGGTTTATAATTCTCGACTCTAAATGGTCTCTCTCTGGAGTACATTTTGTGAGTTTGGATTGATGAGTTTAATGGTTTTTGAAAGACAAAAAAAAAAAATGGTTGTAAGAAGAAAGGGAATGTGGGAGATTATTTATTGAAGAGAACAACTTTGATGAGGAGGTTTCAAGTTGAATGGAGAGAGAAAGGAATATATAAAGGATTGAGCGCATGGGGTGGGGTGGGGGGGGGGGGGGCGTCGGTCTTAGTTTAAGCCAATTAGGTTGCCATTTAATTCTTGGGAATTAATGAAATTCTACGCCTTCATTGTTGATATAATTATTATGGTAGTAATGGTTGCGGTTTTTCTAACACCTTAATTTTATAAGTTTGAAAATCGAGTTTGGGTGCTTCATGTGAAACATAGATTGGATTTCCATTGAATTAAGTCAATACGTTGATGATAAAATAAGGAATAATGAAATTTGAAAAGAAATTGTAGAGTTTTCACAGAGGATCGTGTGTGTTAGTCTACTTCCACATGATCAAATTGCTCAAACTCGACTTTCAAAATTATAAAAAAAGTGCTCAAAAAAAATATGCAAGCATCAAGCAGGTAAAGGTGTAAAATATTGCATAAATCAAGCGCCAAATAGTATAATTACCACTTAGGGATAATTTGATTTTCTTATATAATTGATAGCGCAAAGCATCGTATTGGAAAGATGGTCGGCATCAGATAGTTGTGACATTTTATCTGGGATGAGATTACCGGTTTGTCATTACCCAGTCATATTTTTCCTAAATTAAAAGAGGTTGAGTTGATAATAGTACAAGGAAAAGTAAATTTAATTGGTTTTATAGTTCTAATTAATTTGTAATTATTATTTTTTTTCAAAAAAAAAAAGTGACTTCCTAAGTGTTCATATTAAGGCCTATAAAATGCCTCGATCATGATGGAATTTAAAGTTCGAGCCATTAAAGAGGATTTCCAAACGAGTTCCGTCTAAATATGTTTTTCATGAGAAGTACCTCATTTTCTTTTTATAGCAATCATGGCAATGAACGCACAAATAACCAAAATGTATAAACATATATATAAATTTTATTTACCAGTTTTGTAGTCCTAAGAAAATATTTTATTACAGGCTGATCGGGTACATTGCATACATTACATCAATATTCTAAATTGAGTGTAATTATATTTGATGCGGTTTGATTTTGGGAGCCAGTCGACCTAGATCGGCTAGATCGGAAACTCTGGTCGAGTGTGTGAATGAAGGTACTTGATCGGGAAGCTAACCTACAACAAAAGAAAGGTAACGTGAGCTAGTTAAGATGGGTCTCGGCTAAGACCCTCCGATATTTAAGTCAGCGGATCAGTTTTGTCTAAATTTGAATAGAATGAGGGAGATGAAAGAGTAATTAATAATTGAATCTTACCATAAATACAAAGGTATTTATAGTATATCCATGTAGATCACATTCTGGTGGGCCCGTTACGCCAAATAGATCGTCAAATCAAGGGCTTATGTGGATGACTCATAAACCTAATTGTAGGATCAATAGGCATTAGTTGGCACTCAATTAATGAGGTATGGGGTTTGGTGGCACACCCATATGCTGGACTAACGGAACATTTAATGTTAGCGAGGATCCGTTGGATCCGGTATGGTCCTGATCGATCAGAAGGACCGAGGAAATGGGTTCGAGGGGCTGAGGACATGCATTTGATCAAGAGAGGAATCATCCGGCCGGGCTCGTCGGGGATGATTACGAGAGGTTTGCCAAACCGGTGGATATACAGACACCCGATCGGAAATGTCTCCAAGAACTTCAAGCTACGGGAACCGGCGAGCGCGTCGCGCGAAAGATGATCGAGAAATCTGATTGAAAATATGCCACATCAATATTGTTATTGCTAACTAGTTGTTAATTACAAAGAATCAATTACTAATACAAAGAAAAAACTATTTGGCGATAGATAAAATACCCACAAGCGACATTAATTTGACTTAAATTCTTAACTTCTAATCCTATGTGATTAAACGGTCTTCACTTTGCCGTTGAAACAACATTTTGAGCCGGTTTGGCTGGGTTTTTTTTTTAAGAACACTTTAGTGAAAATAAATGAGTATTTGATTGGGTTTTTTCGAAAAAGCATAGATTGGGGGGGGGGGGGGGGGGAGCAATGGTGGGCTTTTTTTTTGGAATCCAAAATTGTTTTTACAGAAAATCACATTTTAAAACATTTTCAATTATTGTATTCAAACGCAAAATTATTTAATTTTTTTTATATAAAAAAAAACTCTACTATAAAATGCACAATTTGACAAATACTTTTTTGAATCCCATCCAAACGGGCCATTTATTTGCAAACTAAAAATTTTGAAATATACTCTCCAAAGTAATATTTTTAGTCCAATATTCTTTTGCCAAGTTGTGCTCGTATATCTTGTATGATAAAACTACAAATGTGCATGTACAAGCACCTACGTGGGAGAAAATCAAACAAACATCAAACGCATTATACATACATTTTAGATAGCATTATGGTATAGTCTAGACTAACACGATTAATTAATTTAGTAGTATTGGGGCCAATTACGTATGTGATGTTAGATTCTTATCTTGAAAGTGGCAAATTAGTGGGAGGCAATTACAGAATCACTTGTGATTAGAGTATTAATTAAATAATATTTATTTGTTATAAACCAACAACGTTCCTTTGAAAATAAAAAGCCAGTGACTTTTGGAAGTTATGAGTTGAGAAAAGGATAAATGTCAACACAACATGAATTTCTAATTTTCGTTAATCTTAATTAAGGAGGGCTGGTTCGAGTATTAATTAATATTATTAATGTTTTAATAAGAATTAGAACTTAAAATTATGAAATTTTAGAATTTTAAATTCGTTAGTTGAACTTAGATGAATCGCAAGAGGTCGATCATGAAATTAATTAATCTGAGGCATTGGGTTCTAATGTTTACTTGTTTTTTTATAGATATAAGCATCTTTTGCAAGGTAGTTGACCATTTGTTGTTTTTTTTTTTTTTTTTTTTGATGAGCGCAAGGTAGTTGACCTTAATTATACAAATAAAGGCATATACTTATGATGTAAATTGTAATACTAGCGAGTTAGAGCTAATTATGAAAACATAATTAATTGCCAATGATTAATGAATTTCAGTTTTTAATATTAAAAATAGGGGCGGAGCCGGGCGTGGAGGGGACAGGCAAATTTGTATCGAAATAAAATTTATATGTATTTTTTTTTTGAAAATTTTGAATTTGCCCCCCCCCCCCCCAAATCGTAAAAATTCCTTTAATATTTTATAAAATTGGACATCGTCCCTCCACTCAAAACAAGAATTTATGACTCCATCCCTGATTAGAAACGGTGAATATAATCAAACAGGGCTTGGGAGCTTCTCTTTATTTTTCTCTTTACTAAATATATTTAATCAACTAATGTTTTATTGATTTTTGTTGTAAAGAATTTGGATGATATATAATTTATCTAATATACATTGAATAGTATCCACTTAATTTTAGTACAATATTGTTCAAAAAAAATAAATAAATAAATCTTACGTTGTGTTAACTTCTGTCACAATCAAAATATATATATAGATATAATTAATGTCGAAAGTTAGGATAACAAACTCTCCTTTTTTCCTTTAATTTTTTTTTTCATCATTAGAAAATATAAATACGAAATAATTAATAAAACTACCAATAAAAAAACAGCATATTCTTCGATTTGATTTGGTAGTTATAAATAATCCAATAAAAGTTAGTGCATAATTAGTTGGTACGTGCATGTGCACTGCTTTCATTTCTAACTTAAATTTTGTGTACGTATCTAAGTACCAACTAATTATTCACTAACTTTTATTGGATTATTTCGAACTACCAAATCAAATCGAAGAATATGCTGTTCTTTTACTGTTAGTTTTATTAATTATTTCGAATTTATTTTTCTAAGGATGAAAAAAAAAATAAAGGAAAAAGGAGAGTTTGTTATCCTAACTTTCGCAATTAATTATATATATATATATATTATGATTGTGACACAAGTCTACACAATGTAAGGATTTTTTTTGAACAATATTGTACTAAAATTAAGTGGATACTATACTATGATTAATCATCAAACTATATATTTTATTTATTTGTTTTTGAGATGGACGAAATAATAAATTTTGAGTATGATGGAATAAAATAAAATTAAAAAAAAAAAGCGAGGCGAAAACAAGTAGACATTGCATCATTCTAATTTAGTGGTTTGAATTGTATTTTTTTAGTTAAATTATGGTGTAGTTATAAATTAATTTTGTAGGATTAAAAAATACAAATATGCCATAAGATATGCGTTAATTCAACAAAATTTATTATTTATCAAGAGAAGAATTATTGTGAGTTGTATTTCTAACGGTTTGGTGGGATTTTGAGATGAGATTCGCATGATCTTGATAAGTTCAAGATGTATAAACTACATATGATATCAATCTTTTTTTGAAAAAAGTAGTAGTGGTCCGGCGTTATATATGGTGATGCTCGGTATTGATTGTGGTTTTGTTAAGTGAAATTTTTACGTAAAAGTAAATAGAATCACAAAATTGGTTGAAAATTTTTATTAAATTTGACAATTCATATCTTTTGATGGTCAAAATGCCTACTATAAATGTGGAAAAACCGTCTTTGGACAATTTTTATCCTAAATCATCTTATGTTACGCTTTCCTGTAATTTCTTATGTTACTGTGTAACGTTATTTGTCACTAATTGATGTCCCCTCACCACCCCCCCAACACACACACAAAGGAAAGAAAAAAAAAAATTGAAGTAAAAAATAAATAGATAAATATAATAAAATAGGCCTAAGTTGGTGGATAATAGTGGAGGTGTTTTGCCCCCACAACCTAGTCAAGACCACACGCCTTTTTATTTCCTACGTTGGATAATGCTAGTTAATTTTCAGACAATGGACGTGATTTTTGTATGATCCATCACTTTCCTTGCAGAACTGTGGTCTCTGTAATGGGGTTTTCTTGATTGAGGGATCACTGTAACAATTATAGGGTGCGTGTGTACTATAAAGTAACTGGGCGTATTGATATTTGCTTATTACTGTGCACTGACGGTGGCCAACTCGTAATATCTAATCGCCTAATCGGGATGAAAAGTAAAACTTAATTTAATTACTAGTATGTTGATAGAATTACGATAATTGAGTCATGTTTCATTCTAATAAATTTTGATACAAAAAGAAACATTACACAACTGTTTAGACTTTATTAATTAGAGAAATCAGACCCAGTATTTCGATCTAGAATTAAATCATGAAAAGAAAAATATATATATATATATATATATATATATGTGTGTGTGTATATTGATTACCGATTAAATTTTGTTTTTTTAAAAAGGATCTTTTAGCTTCATTGGACAAACCTATTGATCAAACCCCAAATCAATATTATAAACACATTTTTGTAGAGATTGAAAATTTTCAAATATGACGACCCTTTAATAATTAAGATAAACTAAACCTAAATATCAAAAAAAAAAAAAGATAAACTAAACCGATTTTTTTTTTCTCGTTGATGGAAAATAAAATAAAATGGTACATAAATTTGGACAAAATATTCAATGGACAAGACTGATAAACCTATACTTCCCCAGTCGCACGTGGCTCATTGTCCGAGGAAAGACAGTGGGCACGTGGACAAGATATTTGATCATACGTTGGGCTTACATAAACAATTCCTAGGCTGAGTTTGCGTGCGGGACCTCGTCTATCCGGTCCCAATTCATTTCGATTAAATCATAATTAATTATGTAATTGATATTTTATATTTATTTAGTAATTGATAGATAATTTAATAAGCGCGATCAATCTTTAATAAGTATAATATTAACTTGGCATAGTTTCGATTAGATTTCTCGACCGTCTTTCTTGTAATGTGCTCGCTGGTTCCCTCGCTCGATTTCTTTGGAGACCTTTTCAATCGGATATCGTATATCGACCGATTTGACAAACCTCTCTATCCAAAGAGCCTGGCAAGATGATTTTCCTCTTGACTGGACCCATGGCCTCAATCCCTCGAATCCAACTCCTCGGCCCCCTTGATCGATTACATGATCGACTAGGGTCATATAGGGTCCAACGGATCTTTGCTGGCATTAAATACTCCGTCAGATCAGGTATGGGGGTGCCACTAAACCCCATATCTCATTAATGGAGTGCTAGCTAGTACATACGGATCCTACCATTAGGTTCATGGGTTGTCCACATCAACCTTCAACGACCTATTTGGCCTATCGGGCCCACAGGAGCGCGGTCTACCTGGACATAATATAAATACTCTCGTATTTATAGTAAGATACACACATTAATTATCCTCAGCATCCTTACTCTGCTCAAATCTCTTCAAAAACCTGACTTAAGCATCGGAGGGTTTTAGCCGAAACCCATCTCGACTAGCTCACGTTGTTGTTCCCTCGTTGCAAATTAACTTTCCGTTCAAACACCTGCACTTACATACTTGACCAGAGTAACCGACCGAGGTCGATCAACTCCCGATTTCGACCCACATCAAATACATTTATTATATGATTTGTTAGATTCAAAAAAATTAGATTTGAATAATAATTTTTTCGAACAAACTTAGACAACACCCTTGTCATATAGGTAACATTTTTGCTATGTCCTATATTTGGCATATGTAGTATTCAAATGCAAATTAATCAAGGGATAATTACTCCCACCACCTCTGAGGTTTGGCCTAATTACAAATAACACCCTCTTGTATCAGAAATTACCGATACCCCCCTGAGTTTTGTTGCTGTCTTACAATTTTCACCTTCCGTTAAGTTGACTAACAGTCAACTTTTACATACCAACGTGATCTTCCGAAATTACCCTTTCAAAGGCGGGAATATTATTTGAATAAATACGAAATGACTCATTTACCCTTAATGGTGTTTATGATAAACAATATCATTATTTGAGGTATTTATAGTAATTAAGTACAATATTAGGGGATTTAATGTAATATTTTTCATTAAATATATATATATACTTTTTTGTTGATAATATATACATATATATACACACACATACATATATACATAAATATATATAGATACATACAAACATCCCTCATCCGTCGCCGGGCACCGTCTGCCGTGAAAGAGTGATTGAGAGGACGGAAGGAGAGATAAAGGGAGAGAGAGATTCAGAAAAGGGAGAGAGAGATCGAGAGAGAGGGGCGAGAGATCGAGAGAGAGGCCACCGCCCTTCGCCGCGCAGCCGCCCTCCGCCGTCTTCATGGGCGAGAGAAAGAGATCGAGAGGGGCAAGAGAGAGATGTAGAGGAGAGAGATGAAGAGCGCGTCTCCGCCGCCACCGCCTCTCTCCGCCTCAGCCGTGCCGCCGTCCTTCGCCTCTGTCGCCGCCACCGGGCGAGAGAAAGAGATGGAGAGGGGCGAGAGAGAGAGAACTGGGCAGGGAGGGGGAGAGAGAACTGGTCAGGGAAGAAGAAGAGGGGGGTGGGGGGGCGGGTGGGGTGGGGGGGTTAAGTTAGGGTTTTGTTTGAAAATTTTGGTAATTTTTTTTTTCAATTAAGGGTATTTTGGTCAATTCAATTTTATACCTATTTTTTTATTTTTTAAACAAAAAATATTTCAAATATTCAAGAGGTAAAAACGATATTTTATTATTTCAGTCTACCTTACCAAAAAGCCCACAAAACTTAGGGGGTATCGGTAATTTCTGATACAAGGGGGTGTTATTTATAATTAGGCCAAACCTCAGGGGTAGTGGGAGTAATTATCTCATTAATCAATTAGTGGGGTCGAAAATTCGATGGTTAAAATGAGAAAAATTTAATCTTATAATGTTGTAATAAATATGTCATGACCAATATTAATTTGATTTAGAGATTTAATTGTATTATTATAATTTTCAAATACTTTTGGTTCGGGTTTCATTAAAAATGTAAAAAATTATTGATTATCTTGTTAAATATAATGGATTAGTTGGATTTAGTTCAACTTCAAAAACTAACTATAAAGAAAGGATTGCCTAGCTTACAGTGGAAATACATGACATTTTTTAAGGTGTTAGGAACTTACAATTGTACTATCATGTATACGTTGGAAGTTCCCTATACTTGTTTATAGGGGGAAAAAAGTAGTAAAAATAAAGATCTTTTTTGGGGTACCGAAAAATAAAGAACCATATGCTCCTTTTTCTAACATTGCACGGGCTCGTACATCGAAACGCAGGAAACACACACACATAAATGTGTGTATATATATATATATATATTTGTGTGTGTGTGTGTGTGTTTTTATAGGCAAAAAAGCTTATTTATTTAGGAGAGGTAACGTAGCATTCAAGCGTGCATGCGATGGCACAAAAATAAAGCACACCCATCACTTTGGCTTTCACTCTTCTTTTTATCCGCTCACCGTGTGTGTGCGTGCGTCACACAATTTCAAAAAGGTTGGTGGAGTGTTAAAACATATGCACAGAAACGACATAGTTTCGGATCCCAATAAAAAATTGTTTTGGGAACTGTGTGGGTGGTGGGGGTGGTGGGGGGGGGGGGGTGGGGGTTTCTTATATAGATCGATATATAGATCTCATCTAAATATCTTTTATGGTTCACATTCAACCACTTGTTATATATATTTTATAAAAAATTTAATACATAACTCGTGGTTAAATTTGAACTGCAAAATATAAACATCCAATCCATTAAAAAAAATCCCAAAGGGGGGTGGGGGGGGGGGGGGGAAGGAGAGCGAGTATATGACCAATTTATTTCTTATTTATTTCGTTCATTACAGTCCTCATTTACTTCAAAATCTTTAAATATAATTTTAGAAAATCTTTTAATGCACTCCCTTCACATCTGTCACGTTGAAGAAATAAATTTGAATTCACTTGATTTTAAAAGTTAATTTATAAAAAAAATTGTTCGAATGATTATAAACCTCATCATTGTCAATGGTATTTATTGATGTGCGACATTTAATAAAGTGACATCATCCGAAACTAAACGATTAAAAGCACTCGTGTACTTAAATTTTGAAAACACCTCCAATCCAAAGGCGCACGTAATTTTGGGGGAGGGTGAGGCAGTAAAGCCGTAGTCACTCAAAAGAGTGAAACAAGAAAACAATGTCTCTCTCTCTCTCTCTCTCTCTGGGCAAAAGATCATCTGACCGGGCCCTCTCTGTCTCTCTCTCACACACACATCAGGTGGGCACCTTGTCAACAGTTTCTTTTGCGACAGCAAATGGTCTCGTGTGTTTGTCAGTTGGGCCGGCACGTGCGCACTCAGGGCACTTCACTTTCTTGGGCGTATTGTCATCACGTGCGCTGCATGCGACCCCCTCTCCCTCTCTATTTCCAATGTGAGTGAATGTATGTAGATGTGCATGTATATTTAATTCTTCTTATCACCTGCCTTTAATTTTCTTTATTAATGGCTATTCCTGGTCTGACACCATGCAAAATCATCAATGTAGATAACGACATTTTTTTTTTTAATAAATTGGAATTGAGAAGGATAGTTTTACCTAGTTTAATAGGCACACGCCATAAGTGTGCAAAAAAAAAAAAAAAAAAATTCTAATTTTCGTTCATTATTTATTAATATTTTAGTTTTTCATCCTTTAAATATATTAATTTTAATTTTAGTCCTATAATTTAAAAAAAATTATCAATTTTGGTTCGATTTGGCCGGATTCTTGCGACTTGTGCTAATAGAGATAATTAATTTGGAATTTTCCGATCAATGGTGTTGATGTGGATAATTTTGATGATTTGACAGATATGTGTATATTTACACATATTATTTTATATATATATATATATATATATTTTTTTTTACATAATTAAAAAAATTTAAAAATAATTTTTTTTTTATCTTTTTCCTCAAAACAGACCCCATCCCACCCCCCACCCCGAACCCACCCCACACTTGCATCTCTCTCTCCCTCCTTCTCCGCTCCGCCACCGTTAACCGGTGCCACCCCCCACCACCACCTCTGTGTCTCTCTCTCGCCACCCCATATAATATATATATCTCTAACTCATTTTTATTATTTATATCATCTTTTTAATTTTTATGATATGTATATTAAATTTATGATAAAAAATAGATTTAAAATAGATTATTATTTTGATTAAAAATAAATAAAATATACATTAAAAAAATTGAAAGAGGAATATGAGATAGAGGACAGAGATGAGAATAAAAAAGAAAAAAAAACATCTTGTTGGAGAGAGGATAGAGGAGAGAAATGAGTAATTAAATATTAATAAGAGTATTTTGGGAAGTTCATAATTAAACGGATCAAAATAAATAATGTGAGAGATTGGTGTTTTATATATAATATTTTAATACTACATTAACAAGTGATTGTGGCTGTTCGGATAGTGTAACGACCCCGATATTCCTTTATATTCATAATAAATTTACATAAAAAATTATACAAAATACAAGAGTTACCATTTTCAAAACAAAAAATAAAATAAAAATAACAAAAATACACAACGAAATATTAACAATAACTCTTTTAATAAAACGCCTCAAAAGGTTCTTCTTCTTCTAACTCATTTGTTGTAACCTCGTTCCATTTAAAATAATCATATAACCCATGATCAACACATAATTGAGTAGACACATAATATATAATAAATTCTAAAATAATAGAAAGTACTAAGACATTACAGGTAGACTTAAAAAAGTAGTTGTCAAACTGTAGTTTTTATAATAGAATTTTTTAAAAGTCAAATTATTTTGTTATTTGTGTTTGAATATAGTAATTAATTGTGATTTAAAATATACTTTTATTTAAAATTAATTTTGATAGTTCAAAAAAAACCACCAATCTTGACTTTTTTTTTTGACTTTTATTTTTTTTTAAACGGCCCAACCAAACACAAATTTTATTTACTAAAATACGTTTTTTTTTGTCAAAACATAAGTACTTTTAATATAAAATCATTCAAATAGGATTGGGTTCGAGTTTGATTTCATTTCAAACTTTTTCTTTTTGTCTTATTTTTCAGTACTAATTTCAAATTTGCTGTAAGAAAATTTTGGTATTACTTATGATATATTAAATTGTCATTCCAAACTTGTTATTCGTGGCATATACTGATTAATGATCATAATTTTCAATTTTTTACAATAATATACTGCATAAGTCAAATATTGACAATTAAACTACAAAATGTAACAAATTCACCCCTCATGACGGTAAAAATGTAACAAACAGGCCTTAACACATATAATCCAGAGATTGATTTGTTATATCTTATAATTCAGGAAGGTATAAGTAAACGCAATATGCTGTACAGTCCAATGGTGTAACGTGTTATTAATTAACCCTATTGAAAAACAAGTACATGCATGCAATGTGAGAGAGAGAGAGAGAGACTGCAGCGATCATTCAGAATTTAATCTCTGAACATCCACCAACTGGTAGAGATCACCTCGCCTTTGCTTCTCTAGTGGGAGGTTTGTTCTGAAAATAGTACAGAACTATTATGAGAACTAAATATCCCATCAATTCATATGCATGTGTAAATCAACGTGTAGAATTAATAAAAACAAAATAAAAATACAAAAATCGTTTCACCTCCTGAGCTCGACTTGAGAATAGTCGATTTCTGCAATGATTATCGCCTCGTCGTGATCGGTCGTAGCCAATACTTCTCCAAACTGTCGAAAACAAACTAAAATTCAGCCATTACTTAATCAGGAACGATGATATCGTACCATAGGAGGAGCACAACATAGTTTCAAATAACTGATGTTTTTGTTCAACCTATCATGTTGTATCAAATCTAATGTTTGTTAAGTCTTTATTTCTTACAACATTTGACTTACAGGACCGATAAGCGTAGAATGACCCCAAGCAACATATCCAGCAGAAGTATCTCGAGCAGGCGAACAAGTTGCCACATATAACTGTCAAATGTATTGTCAACAAACAAGAAATTCGAAAAGAAAAAAAAAAAACACCATAGCTATGAATTGTTCGATTCTGAAACTATGGCTATTTAAACTGTTCGATCTAACTCAACATTTTCTCTCTGAGTTTGTTTTCTAGATATTAACATCTGAAAAAGAGGGGGAAAAAAATAACAATAAGGTATATTATACAGAAAAAAAAAATCACATACCACTCTGTATACCAAAATTCATTTTTCTCATTTTCTCTAGAGTGACAAATGACATTGACGTCAACCTAAAAGGGACTCACGAAAATGAAAGAAGCTATTAAAGCGTTCCATTTAGCATGTTCTTGGCTGTCCTAGGATTATCCCACTCTGTTTTTCTAACCACATAAACTGAACACAGATTTTTTTCAGCAAGACTAAACCATTTGATTCATAGCATATCCAAGGTACATGCACACAAACAAAGAGAGAATAATTTCTAACCATTTTTAAATCAAACATGCTACAAAAATCGAATAAGAAAAACAATGTAGGATAAAATTCATTCCTTTCCCATCCACCAAACTAATGTGAACAAATGGGCAAATGACGGGCAAATAAAAGCAAGTTTTGGGCACCAGTAAACACAAGGAAGATGCAATACTTGGGTTTCATGGGCATACCTGATTGTCCACGGCCCTGCATATAAGAGTGTAGGATATCAGTTGGTGAATTAGAGACAACATCAACAAAAATGAGAAAACAACAAAAGACTAAGACGATAAATTGGCATGAATGAAAGCCGGCGCATAATTTAATCACAATAACCTTGCTCTTTGCAGTAACTCCCAGTGCAAAGGTCCCGTAGTCATGTTAAATGCTCCGGGATAGCAAATCAATTGAGCACCTAACAATGGAAAATTTTCACCCTCATATACAAGAAATAAGAGTCGATGAAACTTATTATCTACTAAATTCCGTGAGAAATTAAAGAAGAAATTTTAATAGCCAATATACCTCTTGCTGCATGGAGCATTGCCAGTTCCTGAAATCTAATGTCGTAGCAGATACCGATTCCAATTCGGCCCACCTCTGCTCACAACAAATACAATTCTTAGTCGGAGAAATCAACGACATACAGTTATACTATAATGGAGTATATGATGAGCATTATGCACAAATACATTGATGAACACCTCTGTTATTAAAAAAATACATACATACATATATATATGTATGTATGTATGAATTCCTCAAACATATTCTTTTTCTCGTCATATATTTCCCATAAATTTCTTCAAGAAGTCCACTGTATCTATTGAGTTTAGCCTATGAAATCAATTTAGTAGTTATCCCTTGCATGATGCAGTTTGGGCTTATATTTGACGTACCAAGTATTTTTCAAATTTGCTACTTAAATCTACATATCGTGAACAAATTGAAAGAAATCAATCAGTAATAAATACCTGTGTCAACTGTGGTGGGAGTTTCCCCAGCTGCAAGTGTCTTAGATTCCTTGAAGGTAATCTTCCCAGGAATGTCGATATCAAAAAGGTGTATCTGTAACCAAAATGTACTTGGTGAAGAATTAGTTGTAAAACCAAATAGATAATTCATTTATTTAACTGATTTCATATGTTGCATACATGCCTCATCTAAGATAGGTCTCCAATAAAAATTATTGATGAAACAGGAGAGATTTTGTGAGTGACATTCTGCTGATAAGCTATCAAAGATAGTAGTTTTTCCTCATAATACTCTGGTCTTTGAATATCAGGAACAAGAACCTGATTTTTTCAAATGTTTACCAATTAATATGATGATTGGAGATTTGATAAGCTAAACTTACAAAAATATAAACCATTTATTAGCTAGCTTTTATGAATGAAAAATTTAACTTTTACCATTTGACTACATGGTGCATCAATCAATGTAAACAATAGAAATCTCAATATATGAAAAATCACCTTACGGTGTTTAGCTTTCAGCTTTCCATCTGGTCCAAAGACACAACAGGTATTATACAACTTATCCCCACTTCGTTCTGGTATTGAACCTCCAATTATTGTGATGTTCAAAAGACAAGCAGCTTCAGACAACATTGCTGTTGAAGGAGATGCATCAAAGCCAGCATCAATATCCTCAGCATACACTGGAAAGCTATCATTCGAATATGGACTGTTCCATATTTCCTGATGAAAGAAAGCACATAAAGAATGCTTCAAATTACTTGCCTCGGACTGTAGTGTGGAGAATGAAGCATTCGATATGAATGAACCGCATCAACTATAGCAAATTATAGCAGTTACTCATAAATAATGCCACATGTCATATAACAACTGACAAAACTAACAGATATTGATGGATTCTAAAGTTGAAATGGAAAAGTTACATAACTTATACAATGCAAGTATGCAACATGAGTAGTGTGAGAATACATGGTTAATATCTCTCATCTTTTATCAGATTAAATTGTTTGATAAGTTGGTTATTCAATATGGTATTAGAGCTAGACCAAACTAGAGGTCCTAGGTTCAGATCTCATGGCTACGCATTTACAAATTCACACACAACGCTTTCCGAAAAAAGAAAATGCAGCACATAAAGGCATGTGTTAGGGAAAATAAATATTTAATATCTATTTAACATCTCTCCTCTCAACAACTCAAGCTTTTAGATGAGGTGGTCATTCAATAAATTTGCATTGAGTTTCCATAATACACACCAGTGATAAATTAGTTTCCAGCTTAGGAAGCCATCTATATCTTTGATGTTTCAAACATGTTAACTACTCCAAAATACGAAGTATAAGCATAAGGTAAAAGTAGCCCCAGTTAGAACTAACATACCGAAAGAAGTAATCAGTAGAACATCAAATTTTCACAAAACATTACACATTGTCTCTATTGTCTTAGGTTCATCATTTTTCATACGCTTCCACTAATAGAGAACTTTGAATTAGACACGGAAAAACATTGCTTCACATAATCTGTTGCAAGAAAGGACTCAACCGTGCACCCAAAAACAAATTGCCAAGACTTTCAAATATTTCAACAGTTAAGGGGATCACTTCTTAGTACTTGGAGAGGAGAAGATAACAAGGTTCATAAACATACAAATGCAACAAACTCAGGCGTGCTTAACAAGTGAGTATGCAGACTTTTTACGAACACATTAACCGATCAATGCCTAAGAATGAACTTACAGGCAACACAACAAGCTTTGCCCCCTTCTCAGCAGCCTCCTCCAACGCAGTCCGCGCATGAACAATGTTCCTTTCCTTATCCGCAGTCACTTTCAATTGGCATAACCCAATCTTGAACTACACAAACAGCAATCAAGAAAACCAAAAATGTCAAATAAATAAATAAAATCTCCCTCCCTCAACCCCCCCCCCCCCTCCCCCCCCACACACACACACAAAACAAAAAGAGAAAAAAACTACAGCTACAATAACGAAGATCGAATTTTTAACTACAATATAGAATTTTTACCACGATTTCCACATAATCCAAAAACAACCCACATGCCCAACAAATCAAAACACTCAAAAACAAGAAAATAAAACAACAATCAAGCTCGAAATTTTGGGGGAAGGTATACCCATACCCACAATTGGTATTACCTTAGTGATGGGAGGAGTAGGCGACTGCAGGGCTGGTGGGGCACGAGCTTTTTCTGGGTAGAAAGAGGACGCCATGGATGAAAGCGAAGCCGATGCTGTAACAGTAGTATGGGTAGATTTTGAACGGAGACTATGGCTTTGACTGGAAGTACCTACAGGGGCGAAAAAATATCGACGGTGCGGAAGGACCCAGGGTGCAGGGCGCACGATGAGGCGAGTAACAGAGGATTGGAGAGCTAGAGAAGGGAGGGTTGAAGACAAGAACAACACTCTAGGGCTCATTTGTTTGTTCTCACTTCTCACCGTTCTTTCATTTTCTCCCCCGAAGTACTAAATTTTGTTGCTTACATTTTTGAAAATAGAAAATTATTGGAAAATTATTGGCCAAAAAATTCACTCACAAAGTATTAATTTCTTTCAGGGAAAAATGGATTTTTCATCCTTCCCATTTGAGTTTTTTCAATTACATTTACCCCATTTGGTTTTCTTTTTTAAAATATATACACACAATGTACCCACACACGTACACTGTTAGAATTTGAAATAAAAAAATATGCACCCGCACAAATCGTCAATATTTGAACCTCTAGCCCTAGAAATAAGGTATGTGTCTTGATGTCTATTAGGCCAAATGCCAACTTATTTAGGATCTATTTGAATGTGTTAAAAAATGGTTTCCTGAGCTATGTGTTTTTTCGTGGATCTTTGTTTTTAAACCAAATAATTTTACGTTTGAATGCAATAATTAAATATATTTTTATTTGAAACTACTCTAGATAACTTCTAAAAAAGTCATATTTTTACTTTTTTTTTGACTTTTTTTTAAAAAAAAGCCCATCCAAACACAATTTTTTTTTCATTGAAATGCCTTTTTTCAAAAAATAAGTGCTCCAATTCTTAAAAAAAAAACAATCCAAACGGACACTTGTCTACATCGTTTGCTTTAGTCCTGCAATTTCAAAAGTTGACAAGTTTAGTTTGATTTTCACTCGAGATAATATTTTTTGGTGGGGATCGCTAACATGGCTTGAATTTGATAATTTTATCAAATTTTCATCTAATTTGTTGAGTTGGATGCATTATTTGGCAATATATAGGGAAAAAAAATCAAGTAATTTGCCAACTAGATTTTCGTCTAAAAAAATATGAATGAAATTATACCCCTCTCATTTTTATTTTTTCTTTTGTCCTCCACTATATTTTTCGAATTAGAACCGAAGTAAGGTGAATATAAGGACTAAAAACTAAATGGAGTGATGTCATAGGGCAAGAAATTGCATTTTGCTCATATGTTTCGATTCTTCAAGTCTATTAGAATTATAAAAAAATCTGAAGCTTTGTTTAGTCTTTTTATAATAGAATAAGAATACCTCGCGAAAAAGAAAAAAGAAATGAAATGATCAAGATTTAAATTATATCTAACAATTTTTCAAATATCAAAATTTTGATAAAATTAAACATACTAAGATAACATTTTAAAGTAATCTAAAAGTAAACATTAGAAAAGCAAATACGGAAAACGTGATGCCGCCTAAATGTGGGTGGTAAATTATTGGATGAGAATATAACGACTTAGTAAAACATAATGCTAAACTCATATACATGATCTTATGATATCCAATTTAATAGTTTATACTCGTTTACGTAGTCTTTTTTTTTTTTTTTAATAATATGAATACACACCATCCACACACACATATATTGTCAGGATTTGAATTTTGACGTTACACTCTCCATGCCTTTGAAAGCAAGGTATATGTTCATTAGGCTAAAGACCCCAAACGTATATTCACTTACGTGGCATCATATGAGTTAATAGATCTGCAAAGTAGTGGATTGTTCATGTGTTGATTCAATTTTTAATTTTAACCTGATAAATATCATTTACATTTAGCCCAACACAAAAGAGAATAATATGAATACTATCAAGTTAGACAAATGTTTATACATAATTGAAACTCGATTCCAAGATCTTTTTAAAACTATAGTTTCGATGTGTCACCTTTACTATTTGTGCAAGACCTCATCGCGCTACTTCCTCCCATATTGACATATCAAATTCAGAAAATTTTACCAACTGGCAATAATTTTTCTAATCAATATTCTTAGCTAAATCAAATGAAATGGGGATATAAAGTTCAATAAAACATGCTCCTAAGGAATCTTCTAAAGGCAACTTTAAATTTGTTAATTTGATACTAAAATTTCAAGGCATGATTCATAAGTGGCATTAATAAATTTGGTTTCAAGCATATGATGATAACCTTGACAAACTTGACTAGTTTTTAACAACAACTTAGGAAACCGGACCTTTAATCAAGAAACACATAGGTAACATCAAAAACATAGGATACATTTAAATCTTAATAAAACACACACACACACACACACACAATCTCATAGCAATTATCAACAGACGTCGAGAACTAAGAACTTCACCTTTTCCTAGAGATAGCCGAATTTTTCTATCCCCTTTGATTCCCCAAAACAGGCTCAACAACACTCACATATAAGTAGAACTCTACCTTGTAACAAATAAATGCAACTGATGTTTTTCTCTTCAAGAAAAGAATCAAGAAAATGTCCTCTGCACCCACAGTAGTGTGTGTAAAAAGAGTGAAGCAAAATGCAGCAGAGGAATGGGATGAGACTATGCCATTGCCTGGCGACATAATCGAAGGCATAGCCGAGGATGCTGCTGATCACGACGATCATACATTCATATCAGCTAAGGCAAAATCGGAACTTTGCTTACATCTTGGAAAATTAAACCGAGTCGCTGAATGCGTGTGGCTGAAGGTGAGGAGGGGCGACAGCGCGATCAAGCTCCATGTGTCTATCGTGCCAGAACGAAACGTGAAGATGAAGAAGAAGTTTACGGTTAGGGCATCCTCGGACGAAAGGCATGTTGCTGTTCTTGCAGACATGACTTTTGAAGAGTGCTTTGAACTCCAAGGTATTAGATTCTTCAACATCTTGAGGTTTGCCTATTTTCACAGAACATGCTATAGTATGAAAAATTACAGATACACCCCCTAATGTTTGGTTCTGTTTTCACATATCTCACTTGCTGTTTGGGAGATATTTGTAACTCTTCGTACCACAAGGGGTTCTGTGAAAACGTGCCAAACTTAAAAATATTATCATTATTAACTAGTTTCATGTTTTTTGATCAGAGATCAGTAGAAGGGTTGTGAATCTAGACTTTAAGGGGTTTCGCCAGAAGGGGATGAAATACGATTGGAAACTTAAGGTTGGCACGTATCTACCGGACCAGCGGTCCACAGTGATTAGCTCAATTGTTTTCATGGCTCGGCCGAGAGAACGAACCACCGAACCACTCATAGTCAGGGCCATGGCTTGGTTCTCTGCAGCAATGTCTTATGGAGTTCCTCTAGTCTTTGTTAACATCCAAACAGAGCAAATCATCGTATCGGTATTGCTCCACTAATTGTCTTTCTTTTCTTTTTTAGATAGAGCTGTACAAGGATGAAGTTAGAAATTTTAATTTGGGATGAAATTAATTTGTTAAGAAATAATAAAAGTGGAAAAATTTTGTATTTTAACAAAATTATGTAAAAGTTATTGTTGCTCAAGAGGGTGTGGGTTGGGGCGACTGTCTCTACCAACTATTTTTTGGGTCGTGCCTGCGAGGAATTCTTTGAATTTAGCTCAAAACGAATAGGGACATAGTAAGAAATTTTAGTTTCAGGATGAAATTGATTTTTTTTTGGAATTTAGCATACCTATGAAACAATAAATGTGACAAAAGTTTTGAATAAATTTTGCTACTTGCGTGGGGTGGGGCTATGGGGGTTACTGTCTCTGCTAGCTCTTTTTTACACCGTCCCTGAAAGCGAATTCTTGAAAATCTAAGTACATTTTATTATGTTGTCCTCGAAGGAGAAGGATCAGGTAACAGGCAAAGAGATGGTTTTAAACAAAGAAAATAGCAGCAATATAAAAGGTGTTTTAAACATAGTACAAAGTGTAAGACTTTGGTTTCTCCCTGGTGTTGCTGAGATCTCATTTGAACTGATTCCTGAGCCTGGAGAAGCCAGGTTTGGAATGGACATCAAAAGAACTGAGGAGGTGATTTTCATTAAGCCAAAACTCTTCAAGAAAATCACTAAAACAATAACTAACAACAAAATAAAATAGATGTTCGTCTCTAACAGCTTAAACTTTTTTTTAATAGGGCTTCATTTGTGTGTACTATGTGTCAAAACATACGGCAGCCGACCGGGCCGGGCTGGGGGATTTATTTGAGCAAGTGAACAGAACCGAGCACCTTCTTGTGATCTCTAGGCTTCAAGGGAAGAGCCTGATGCCCTCGAGGGTCGACTCGGAGGGCCTAATCCACTGTTGTGATAGTACAGATATTAAGCAAACACTCTATTTAGCAATGGAGAAATCGGAGAGCATTCACCTCCACATCATGTCATGGCCTAATCGGATGGTTGCCGCCCCGCCAGCACCCGGGGCAGCAACTCTTGGGCCTCTCAACGGACATCAAGTTTAGTAAAGAAAATTTCAATCATATGTTTGGATCAAGGTTGAAGGAAAATAAAGAGGGATCGGAAAATGAAATATATAGTACTATCATTTGAAGCGTGAAAAAAAAAAAAAGAAATCCTTTGGATTATTCCTTCTTGGATCCATAGGCCAAACATAGCACAAGTAAAGGTTCTCTTTTCTCTCATTTCAAATAATGCAACTTTTTTTTTTTTGATTAAGTTCGGAGTTGGAGAAGTCGGAATTAAGGAGAGGTGATGTCTCTTCGATTTAAAAAGCAACAACTCAAATAATATAATTTTATGCTTTACTTTTGGCACTTTTATCCCCCCCCCCCCCCCACCAAAACCAAAACACACACACACACCAACACCAGTCATTTACCTATGTAAATTCATTGATCCAA
This sequence comes from Petrea volubilis, assembly GCA_026212405.1. Taxonomy (NCBI): domain Eukaryota; kingdom Viridiplantae; phylum Streptophyta; class Magnoliopsida; order Lamiales; family Verbenaceae; genus Petrea; species Petrea volubilis. The sequence continues at coordinate 12,140,179 of CM047879.1, forward strand.
ATATATGTAACTATATGATATTGGGAAATTTATATAAATGCAGATGCAATAAGAACAAGTTTTTGGAAATTATTGAAGAAATTAGATAATAGACCACCATGAGCATGATATTTTTAAGTCCATTACAACTGGTTCATGAAATAGAATGATCAAGAATGTCTCTTCAATTTATTTTACTAGGTAAAATACGTTTATTATATGGTTTTTTTTTACTTTTATTTTCTATTTTTTTTTATCTTTCTTGTGAAGCCACATTTCAATTTTGCTTCAGCAAACATTCTCCTACAAATCAAAATTCTATCTTCTACAAATAAATTGGCCCAGGGCCAAATTACCGAAATTGCCCTTGCTACGAAAACATAATCCCCAAATACTCCTTTAAAAAAATAAAAATCGATTGTACCCGACCAAATTTTGATGTGATAATGACCCAGTATTTAGACCGTCCATCCACAACACGTGGCATCATCTTAATAATAAGCTTTTATACATTTGAACGGATTGATTGCTGGTTTGAGTTCCCAATGAGATAATCGGGAACCAATAAAGATTTTTTTATTTTTTAATAAATATGCACATATATCCTCAATCTTACCTATATTGATTTGAGCATCGACTTGTTGGACGACCCATTTTAATGGCTTTTTAATGGGTGTTTAGCCAAAAGATCATGGCACGAACTCGTGATTAAATGAAGATCAACCCCCAACTAGACTTTGAGACTAAGGTTTGGTCAAATCATTCAATTAATGTCTGTTTGAGGCTTAAAAAAAGAGATTAGCTGGATTGTAATTATAAAAAACATGCCCCAAAGTTCGAAGGGTGTAACATTTAAGCCATACTTTGTCCTTAATAGCACGTCACAAGGCAATTATTAGAGCATCTTACAATTAAAAAATTGCCTCCATAATGATAATTAATTAAAAACTTAAGCCCACTAATGACCTGCTAATTAAAAATTTAGTTTATCTCTTTGGCAATAAGGTGAATGCCAGTTATTAGTTACCTGGTTTGGTCTGGCAAATGTAGAGAAGAGTTAAGATGATGAAAAATGGCACTTTGCTAATAGACTTTGTTAAAAGGTCGGCTAGAGGGAATATATGTCCGATATTAAAATAACAAAGACTTAAGAAAGAGACGCAGTTATGTATAGTGGTTAGGACGAAACTTAATCCACTACCCCTAGGCTTTTAAATCTGTAAAAATGTATTTTATTAGTATGGAGCTTTTTAACAAACTGAAAAACAGAGTTTGGAACAAACTATTATCGTAACTACGGTGTAACTGGTAGAGGTCTGGTACCAACACAGAGGTGTCTGGTCCTTAGCACACTAGCTAGTACACGTATTTAGCTAATCAATAGACAATAATGCTTATTCAAAATCAAGCAGAGGCAAACAGAGTGAATGAGGTTACATTTCTGGTACTACACACAGACGTTATTTATCATTGCAGCCGCATACCTGTCAACAAGGTAAAATATTCTTCCTTCTTTGATTTCGGTGAGTGAGGGCTAGTGAATCGGTCTTGACAAGATAAGAGGTTAAAAGGTCAAAGCTTCATAATATAGCCCAATCAGATCTTCCCATAGTTAATCCCTTATTTAAAGGATCATGAGGGATACTGCATTCAATCTTCCCAAGTCAGAAGATCACGAGGGATATTGGCATCAACTCTTTCCAGATCAGCCGTGTTTCCTTCCATTAGAAAATCACAAAAGATACTAGCATCAAGAATTGCCAAATCAGCCGAGCTCACATCATCATCAAAAGATTATGAGGGCTAACAATATATATATATATATATATATATATATATAAGTGAAAGTTACATTATTTAATGAAGGGATATATCCATTAATAATCAATACTAGCAATATAAGGAAGCAATTCGAATAGGATCTTTTATTTTAAAATGGTGTTTTATCTTTTGTTTCATAATTTACATTGATGCCATTTCTATAAAAGTACTTCCTTAATTATACATTTTGTGTATATTCGTGCATTGAAATATGAGATGAAATACAATTTGAAATATATTGATGATCTTGTGTGAAAGCCCCCACTTCACCAATGAAACATTCGTGATGGAGAGATTTTATCACGAATTTAAGATATTTGTAATGTATTAATGACAGAATTCAATGTAAATAGAACTAAAACGAACAATCAATAACAAGACATTTACTAATTGAATTGTTATAGATGAAATTCATCACAAAAATTAAATTTATAATGTATTGATTCGTTACTAAAAATGGTGCATTCACTACTAGAAAAAGAGTAAATGAGTGATAATATAATAAGTAATAAAAAAATTATCATTAATTATATGCATTCAGTGATAACAAAATTATATTGTCACAAAACATAGTTTGCAATATCAATGATGACAACATGGTGTAAAAATGTGACAACATAATGCAAAATCGATAATTAGTGACAAACACCTATAGCGACAACTTAATGACAATAGAACCTTGTTACAAAAATCTTAATGTCATTTTTTTTTTGTCATTATATGTGTGTTACTAATTGTTAATGATTGTCACTAAAACATTAATTCTTGTTACCAATGAGTGAATATTGTAACAACAAAAAAAGTTGTTGTCACTCAAAAATATAATTAGTAATAAAATAAAAAGTATTGTCAGTTAATATAATTATTAGTGATAACTTTTATATTGTCATTTTTATATCTTGTTACTAATATTACTTTTTCTTGTAGTGATTGTTGTAGTATAGTGAATCGGACACATTCGATTCGATGGTTATGCAAAATAAAAATGAAATATAATCTACTTGATTACATATTTAAATTTGAATAATATAAAATTAATAATTTATATGAATATATTATTAACTAATTTAACATGCTAGTTATTTTTATCAGTAAAAATAATATTTTAGAGAAGAATATAAAGAAAAATAATATTCCCTCAGTTCCAAATTAATAGTCTTTTTATATATATATATATATATTGGTTTGTTATTCAATTATTTTTATTCATATATATTACTCCCAAATGGCATTTATTAGTCCCAAAACTTCATCAATAACGACAGAGAAAATCGATAATGTTAAAAGGTTTTTGAACTATTTGATTGCATTAATATTAAAAGCTGCACTAAAAGCCCACTTATCTAACTTTGAACCAAAAATTAAAGAATAAAAAGGAATAATTAAGAAACACACTGGATCGACTAATGCCTTTTGTGTTCTTTTTAAGGTAGGAATGCTTTAAAATAGTCCAAAAAAGTCGGGAAAAAGTTTTAAAAAAATAATATAAAAAAGAGCAATGGATAAGTCTTATTTCGTAAGGAAGATTGTTTTGGTTGAAACTATTTTTTTACTTGCAAGGCTGGTAAAGTGTAATTATTAGAAAAAGATTGCTCATTCACCTAAAGTTTCTTTTTAACAATATCTTTGCCCGTTTTGTGTTGTGTCATCACATAAATACAGTACATTGAGTAAAAATATAATTTAAAAAAAATTGCTTTTGATACAAAACAAAAATTTTACAGATACAATCGAACTTTCTTGCTTTGCTTGATTGTGTCATGGATGATGTCAATATCATTGTCTGAATCTTCTTGTATATATTTTCCCCCTCAAGAGCGGACAAAATTGTTCTTGTTCGAAAACCAACTATTTTGTATTTTTCTTATGCTTTTTTGAATTTTTTTTGTGTCTTAGTCATAATATTTGAATTATCTTAGTTTAAAGTTTAAGTAGGCCATTTGAGTTAATAATTCCACATGAATCTTCATTTTGGGTGAGGATTTGGGACTTTTGGTCCCCAATGCACCACTTGATGTAAACTATTTTCCAAAATATAATGCAAGTATATCTCAAGGTCTTGAAAATAAAAGAAAATCATAAATTCCAATTGAAAAACATGAATTTTTAAGGGACAACTTTATTTTTGATTTCGATTTATGCCGATAACCTTATTTCGTCACTTGTTAATATACATTCGCAACATTTTAACTTTTGATCATTGTATTAAAAGTGACTGAAAATTAAAACTGTCGGAAATGTACAATAGTAAGTGGCGGAATAGGATGAAATTATCCAATTTTTTTATTTTAAATGAATTGAATCATCAAAAGATAATTAAAAAAAAATTCTTTTTAATTCGTAATAAAACTTTAGAACATTATTTTTGATCTAAATTCAGATGAGTCACCAATGTAATCATCAGTCCTTTTGGTGCTGTCCCCAGGCAACAACGTTATCACAATCATAGGGGTTGGTATGTCATTAAACATCGGTTAAACTCACTCATTTACCCAAAAACAAGACAGCCCATTTTCAAGAATCCTATAAAAAAGAATGCGGTCGTGGTGGTGGGACTGATTATTATTTTATGATTTTTTTTTGTAGGTTTTTGTGAATAAACTAAGCTTAATGGGGATGTTTCTCTTCTCTTGTCCATGATTCTTGTGGAATATTGGGTATAGTTTTACTTTTTTTTCAGTTTCTTAGCATCGTAAGCCAAGAACTGAACATGGGTTCTTGTCGAAGACAAACGAGGTTAGTTGTCTGAATCTATTGTCGTAGCTAAATCACTCCTTTACAGGTCTCCTTTTCTGTTTCTTGATTTTGTGTTGTCTCTTAGAATACGGTTATCTGCCTTCTTAAAGTTGAGGTTTTGATAATTGGGTATAGTTTTGTTTGTGCAAAAGTACTAATTTTTGCTATGAATTTCATGTTTGTGATGTGTTTTAAGCAGGAACTGTAGTTGCCCTTTTCTGCAAATTTTACTAAAATCTGATGATTCAAATGATTCATTTGGTTCTGTATTAAATGAATTTCCCATGTAGTTTGTGGTTAAGTGCTATTTCTATTTCTTGGCTTCTGATACAGTTTTGTAGTTACAGCATTTAAAAGTTGGAAAGTTACTATCTTGGCTGTGTAATTCTATTCTTGTTTAATTTTGCTTTCCTTAAGAGGGTGTTTGGCTAATCTTATAAGTTCCTCGAAGCATCTTATAAGATAACTGAGAGCTTATAATACGGTGTAAAGTGTTTGGTAAAATTTTTGGAGGAGGAGCTGATAAGCTTATTTATCCAAATATTTTAATAATTTATTTTTAAAATAAGATCCAACATCTTATAAGTTCCTTAGCCGAACACCCTCTTAATCTTTTTCAATTAGCAAGTGCTTAAGGTATGTGTTTGTGTACATGTTTGGCATAGACTGTGTGTGGTCGGAATAGAGCCATGAATTTTATTGTCACTGAATTTATACAAATTATAAAGGAAATTGTAACATTTTTAGGGCCAAGTTTTGAACTTTACAACACACACACACACACACACACATATAAATATATTAGATTTGAGGGGGCCAGGGCAGTGGGGGCTGTTGCCGCTACTAGCCTTCGGTTCAGCTCCATCCTTGTGTGTGTTAGAAAACATGCCATTCTTTCTGCAAGAGAGGATTTGTTTGGAAATATCAAAGACATCAAGAGGTCTAGGAACACATTCTTATGTCTTCTAATATTGTTTTGCAGTAAACTAACTTGACCTCAATATAATGATCTTTAAAAACGCAAGAACTTGGCTGAGGGAGGGTTCTGATGGATAATAATGTGACAAGTCCAAAGGGTCAAGTTCCACTGTTAAAGAATTTGTGTGATTCTTTTTTATTTTTTTCTTCTCATGAAACTACTGGGTAGTTAGTTTTACCTTATATTTTATGGACATTGTTCATAATTCTGTTAGATTTAGTTATTTTAGCTGTATTATCTTGTTGTTTCTTGATTTGTCTTACCAGGTAAAGTATTTAATTGAGGATAGCTCTCCCGTTTCCTATTGGACATCAAAGCTTCAACCTTTTTTCACCCAGTAGCTAAAAGAGTAGCAAGCCTATATAGGATGCAAAACGTATCCAACAAAGGCCCCGATCGAACCACGACTGATTCATTTGTGGGCTTGTTTGGTAGACGCTCATCTCTGTGGTTCTCCACATCCAAACAAGCGAAGCTTTCTCTTTCACAGAGTGTCGAAAGCACAGCAGAAAACAATTATCATGTGAAGTTGTCCGAGTCTCAGTATCAAGAACAGGATTCTTCCTCGACTCTCTCATCTGAAAAATCTCATCATGAAGCAGTTAATTCGGATATGAGTGATTTCCACATGCAAAATATTTCATTTCAGTCTGGTAATGATTTGACTACTCCGTACCCCTCCCCCCTGCTCTCTTGTATGATTTACTTTGTTTTTCTAGTTTTAAACAATTGATTACTCGATATGGGACTGTTGAAGGTTTAGCTGTTATTTGGTTACATCAATAACAAGTTCATTTATATATAGGTTGCGTTGAAAACTATAAGAACCGAGGGGAGGATTGTGTGAAACCATCTATGCCATTTGGAAATGCAGATTACAGCAGCCATCAAGTCCAAATAGACCACAATCAACCAATGGTGATATTATCATCAATCTTGTAAATAAGACCATATATTTAGAAATTTTTCCAAGCATATCAATACTAGTATTTCCTTGCAGGTTTGCATGTCGTACCCTTTGGCAGGATCATATTTTGGCAGAATAACTGCTGCTTATGAGCCAACCGCTGTTGTAAGTACCAAGCCATTTTGTTTCTCTCATTACACGTCTGGCTAACACAATGCATGTTTATAAATGAACACCTTTGTTTCTTTGAAATGATTAAAACTGTGAAACATGTTCATACTTTTCATTTTATTTTTCCTTCGAATATTGGTAGCTTGCATAAGCCAAGTTGTGTTGTTTGGAACTGTGATTTTGTTGAATCTTGAGGTAGCATGTCTCGTTCGTGATGGTTATTTTGGAAACCCAACCAGGTTTATCCTCAAATGGTGGGGATTGCACCAGCAAGAAATGTACTTCCTCTTGATTGTACAGAAGGCGTCCCCATTTATGTTAATGCGAAACAATACCATGCCATTCTGAGGCGTCGACAAATCCGAGCAAAACTTGAGGCTCAGAATAAAGTGCGCAAATCAAAAAAGGTATTTTTAGTTTCTCAAATCGTCATATTTGTCCATGGAAGTAGAGAGATTTTGATCCCGAGAGATGGAGTTAGGAATTTAATTTTGGGAGGTGGGACAAAATGTTGGGTCAATTACACTGATGTCTCCTCTAACCATGTGTAATTATACAAAAATGATGGTAATAATTTACAATGGAGGTATGCGTAATTTTGGAATCAACAAGGGATAGCTCTTGAACTCATAATTTACTGTTCCCCTCCTAGATCCATTCTTAACTCCAACTAATCATTGCAAAATTCAATGCTATAGCCATATCTTCACGAGTCTCGTCACCAACATGCGCTGAAGAGAGCTAGGGGTGCCGGAGGGCGCTTCTTGAACACAAAAGACATGCAACAATCTAAGACCACGCAACAACCTCATACTTCAACCCAAACATATGACAACAACAACCTCTCGTTATGCCAGATGAGCACAGAACTGGAGACTCATCATTCCGAGAGCAACAGCTGGGGTACCTCCACCACAACCATCTCAGATGTCTCGTGCATATTCAACAATGATGGCATTTTTCAGCGGCCCGACTTGAGGGTCTCAATATCTTCGTTGAACATGGGTGCCACAGGGCACATCGGGGCGCACTCGCGTGCGATTGCTCCCCAGGACAGACTTCTGTTATCCATGGACAGATGTGCACAGATCAGCACCGCAACGTGATCGTGGGCTCTCTCCTATGGGTAACCGGCAGTTCATCCTTGGCTATTTTTCGCTACTTTTTGCAGTAATTGAAGTTTGATGGCAACCTCATGCTTCGTTCGTTTGGTAAATTATCGTTCTGTGAGCTTGCAAATAAACACAAAATCCGGACCGGAACTGTGTATGGGTTTATTTTCTTATCTTGAATTGTATTTTAAGGTTTTCTTTCCTCGGCTGTCTATGCAACTGATAGATTATTAGGATGTCCTAGTGTGTTTTTGCCTAATCTACATTAGCACCCTTGTTCTAGCCTCGGTACTTTCAGGACTGAATTTGACAAAAAATATCAATTTCAAGTGTACTTTACCTTTCACATTATGCGTATTTTTACACTTTAGGGCCTAACCGTGTTAGTTATATTTTATGACATTTTACCTCTTACTGGTCAAATTATGCAAGTTTTTACACTTCAAGGCGTAAAATATTCAGGTGGGATTTTATCATGACTTATTTGAATTATAGGGCATAAAATATTCAGGTGGGATTTTATCACATGACTTATTTGAATTACATCGCATCGTATTTTATCATCAAAACTAACAATTTTTTTTTTGATTTTACGATCCATGTATCTTAGACATTATCATCATGTGATGAAATTTCGGTGGAATGTTGAATCTATGTTGAGTGATGTAAGTATTACAATAAATAGTAAATTTCGGTGGAATGTTGAGTCATTTAAGTATTACAATAAATAGTTTAGCTAAAGTATCTCTTCCAAAATATCTTAAACTGTCCACCTTGATTTGTTTGTAGTTCTAAATTCAAATCATTTATGATGATGATAACCTGAAAACCACCTGCGAGTGATTGTACTGAAAAGTCTACTTTGCCTGCTTGCCTCTCTCTCTCTCTCTCTCTCTCTCACACACACACACACACACACACAAAGCAACAACTTTACAATTGGAAGGAGGGACCAATGTATTAAATGGATAGTGTGGTCCTTGATCTCTTGGGAGACAGAAAAAAATGGCCCATTGGATAATCTCACAATCAATTCAGCACATGGTTTTATCAGCCCACTTCTGTGGATCCTAGAATATCCCAGTTCAACGACAGAAAATAGACCTAATCATGAGAAAAAGTTCTTTGATTTCTTCTCTTAATTAAGATGCACACGACTTTTGTTGTTCCCAACTCCCAACTTGGAATAAGCTCAATCAAGAACTAAGACACAACCACATTCTAACATATTCCTAAGATGAGAAAAGATTTGATGAAGCCATTGAAATCACGTCATCTTGAAATGTGCTCAAGAGAACATGGACAATTAAGGACAGAACAAACTTTGAGCTCAAGATTGAATCATTTCCATCAGCAACCTAAAGTCCCAGATATTTCAACTGTCTGGATAGCAGTGGAACCTAGGACATAACCGGAGATAGGGTGAAAAAGTAAAGCATGCATATCTACAAAATTACAGAGAATTTACATTGGTATGATATAAGGCCGGCCCGACAACTCCAGCTTTAAGGATGAAAACTATGTTAAAAACAGGGGTCGAAAATAAACAAAACATTTCTTTACCCCTCTCTACTCTCTTCATCACAAACTCCCATTCCAAAAACTACCCTCATAAACCAAAGGTCTCTTGATTCTTGGTAGATAACCTCTTGAGAAACTCATAAGTAGTGATCATAGTCGTTGCAGACATCGACATCGAAGCCCACCTCGGCCCAAGCCCTCTATAACAAGCACTCATTCCGCCTTCTTTCACCAAGTTTCTCACAGTTTGGATAATAGTTGGCGTTCTACCTTCCCCATCCAAAACTTGTAACCTTGTCTTAATTGTATCTAACGGCATTGTCACGAGTGCGGATGCTCCACTAGCCATGGAGGCGCTCAGCCCCTGCACTGCAACTACAGCCTTCCCATCTGGCCTATAGCCACCCCCGCCATTGCCATTCTCGTTTTTCTTACAGCCTATGCAGCCCCAAATCACTCTATGGGCAATAGAGTAAGAAGCCCACCACACGGCATTTGAAGGGGCGTAAGTCAGTATAGATATCCCAAATCCCCTATACAATCCTCTAACTCCATCGGCATTTATAATCTTTCTAAATGCATCGATCCCACCATTATATTTTTTCAAGCCAAAGCCATCACAACCGCCCCCTTGAACCATTAGCCTCTGGCTCACAACATCAATAGGGGTCCACACCAATTGGGCAGCCATGGCTGCACTCAAGCCAGCTGCAGCATTAGCTATAGCTGAAGCTGAAGCCTCAGACAATCCCAACTGCCCACTAGCAACATTGCCTACATTACTCTTGGTGATTTCAAGGGCCCCCATATACAGGGCACGGGCCGGTATAGTTCCCATAAGAGACGTCCCAAATCCACGATAGAAACCCCTGCAACCCTCGGATTTAAAGATCGACGCTGCCATTTTGAAACACGGTATGTCGTTTAACATCACTTGCTGACGCGTTTTCAGCACGACGATCGGATACAGTGTGCCCGAAACACCCGAAAACAGAGCAGCCCCAAGGAAGAAAAACTTGGATTTATCAAGCATCTCCCAATCTATATCAGCAGGAAGATGGATTTCAGATGCTGAATCATCCTCTGCGGCACTCAAACTCATCTTCGCCACTTTTCCAATTTCTGTTTGAATAACAAACCACCCCACCTTTAATTCTATTCGAACACAAACCCTAAAAACCTATAAATCTCCCTAAAAACACTAGATTCTTGTCAGCTCTCAGGATAACAAACAAATCCCAATATCCTTCTACTATAAACACAAAACGAAAAAACAAAAGAAATATCCTGCAACTCTAGAAAAAGCATCAAACCCAAACAAACCCACGCCCTAATTTTCCGAATATCCAAATGGGACCAGCTCAAATATTTCAGAAACCGTATTAATAATAATAATATTAATATCTTTTTTGCGTTTGCGCAAACAGATTAGAGAGCGAAAGTGAGTGAGCACAAAAAGATCCAGCATTTCCTCACGAGAAACTCGGAGCTGAACATTTGGGTATATTTTCCATAACAGATAAGATTGAAGGATCTGTGATATATATACGATGATGATGATGATGATGATGATGATTGAGCTGAGAATGAAGGGTTCAACTGAAAAATGGAAAAAAAACCAAAAAAAAAAAAAAGGGCCAAAAGGGAAGCGCAAGTGTGTGTAGTGTGTGTGTGAAATGTGGGCTGAGGGTTGATGGATTTGGGGGAGTTTGTTCGAGGGTTTTTCGGATCAGAGTGTATTGGACACGTGTCGTTTGATGTCTCGAGAACATTTCCTCTTGGGATTCAGTGAGGCGGAGGCGTTGGTATTGCGGTGGGCCGCGGGCCGCGGGCCGCGGGCCGACGATTTGGTACAAAACTGTGGGTATTGATAGCTTGATGGGCGTGCAAACACGACTATTTATTATTATGTCAATATTATTTTATTTTTATTTACTATCGAACTAATTCGAATTGAATACTACAAAAATCATCATAGAGACAACTCTCGCAATCTAAGTGGTCCTTTTATAGTTCCAAAATTCAGAATCAAATACTGCAAAGGCACTTTATTAAGATAATTCTCTCAATTCAATTACTTCATTCATAATTTCAGAATTCAAACACTGAACGTTGTTTGAGAGATTTAGCAAGTCATCCTCCTCATATATCAGTTTATACTTGATAAATTATAATTATTAATATGATGCAAACTCATATCTTTATAAAAAACAAATGTGAACTCATTGTGTAAATAAATTATTACATACTCATATTTAGGGAAAACTTTTCTCTGAATTCGATGTTTGGATTTTATATTCGAATTGTATTATACTTTTTACGTGGATATTTTTGTAAAGCGTACTAATGATTTCCGCATATCTAGAGTTGAGATCCGTACGTAGCTACAAATTTGTTGAAGTTATATTTTTTCTAAAAAGCAAAAATTGAAAATCTAATTAAATAAATTTCAAGAATTTTTTTTCACTTATTCAATTTTTTTTCTTAATCATATTTTCAAAGTTTGATTTTATAGTCTCTTTTTATTATCGGTAATTGATAATCTTGGAACTTTGTTGAGGTTAAGCCACGTTTTCAAGAATTAAAATTCTTATTTCGTCGCACTAATTTATTTAAATTTGAACGTGAACGTGAATAGAAATATTAACTTTTGCTAATTAGTGTTTAGAATCAAAAATTTTCAAGCTTCAAATCATTATCATAGTTCACAACAGTTTAATTTTATTATATCATTTGAAATATGATAATTATGGTAAACGTAATTAAAGGCTTTAAGCCAACTGCCAAGATGTTGAACAATATATATATATATATATATATATATATATATTGAGAAAAAGGTTGGATTATTATATTTGATATTCCATCTCAAGCTTGAACAAATTTGACTAAGGGACAAATCTTGTCGGACATGATATAATCATAAAATTACTGGTACTAGTCAAAAATAGAGATTAGGCTGCCAAAAAGTAAAAAAGAAGTGAAAAATAATTACTTTTGTCTTAATTCGGGCAGACCCAGACCCAGACAACTACCTAGTAATTATCGAATATCTGGTTAAGAAGCCCAACTAGAAAATATGGTCCTATAAGTCCTATTTGTTTAATATTCTTAAATTAAAAAAAAAAATGTATATCCATTTGTAATGAGCCCTTTAAATCCATTTATATCCATTTGGAGGCCTCTAAAATCAAACGAGCCCATCTAAGATCGAGGGAGAACAGTAACCTATTCACACAAAATAGGAGTTTTGGTAAGAGAACACTAGAGACCCGTGCAGGCAGATCAACGTTCAAATCAGGTCAAGTAGTAATAATATATATATATATATATATATATATATATATATATATAGAAAGCAATCTAAATATGGATGACTTGTTTGGTTACCTTTCTATTAATTTAGATATTCTGTTACAAAATAGTGTTATATTTTTTCATCAATTCATCAATACATGCCACGTGTATTGATTAGCGGTTAAAATAAAGAAAGAGAAAATGTTATTATATGGAATTTTTTTATGAAATTCTCTTTCCTCATCTTAACGGTTCATCAATACACGTGTCGTGTATTGATGAATGAAAGAGAAGATGTAGTATCATTTTATAGCAAAAAAAATTTGGACTGCCTTTCTCTTAAATTGTATATCATTAATTAATTAGGCCCCATAAAGGGCCTTATGCCTTATCAGGCTTTTGACGTTAGTTATATTGGAGCTTTCCATGTAGTTCATTGAACCAAGTTATTGACATTTCCACATCAATTTCGAAAGCATTTTTTATTCAAAATACAAATTGACTACAACTCACAAGGTTGTGCTCCAAATAGTAATGATATTTCATTTTCCTAGTCTCATATTTTTATTAGTTCATTAATATCTTCTTAGTAGGTCATAAGTATGATCACTCCTGAATATTCTAGAAACCATAACCAAAATTAAAATAAATCTAACCCACCTATGATTAGGGATGATTCTAGCTAGAAGCTTCTCCTCGTATTAATTTGGAATAATTACAAACATTCTTTTTATTTGCTAGGGCATTTAATTAACTCTGTGGTGTATGGCTTTTTGTTGCAATAATATTTTTGATTCTAAATGATGTAATTATTTATATTTAATTAGTGGTGAACCTTTTTTGTTTTCTTTTTAATGAACTAAATTAATTAACTAATCAGCAACCGTATATTATTATATAAATATTTTTTATAGGATTTGAATATAAAGCCTTATAATTTTAGAACTTGAATTTTATAGTTGGAGTTCAATTTTTTTTTTGTCATTTGCTAGCTTTTATTATTGTTGTATGTTCTTAAGCGAAATCAAAAGGGGGGTGGGGGCGGGGGGGGTGGGGATTCATCATTAATTAAAAATAATATCTTATAACATTATCTTGTAATTTTTTATTCTTTTCGATGCAACATCACTTTAATAACATTACACGTAAAAAATGTGGTGTTATCTAGAATGGGATACTGGAATATTGAGATCAGACCAAAGAAGAAGGGGTCTTTCTTCATAAAGGATAAATAAAGATGAGTTACTTGAGATTGGCTTCAATAAATAAACGTAATTTCGTTGAGATTCGCTTCGCTTCAATTAAGGATGTTGATGCTCAAATTACTAAGTTAACTCAAGAATAAAAAAAAAAAAAGGAATAGTCAAGGAGATTATCAGAGCGTCGAGACTAGTGATGTCTTGAACTTCAATTGGTTGGTCTCATACTTTTGGTCCATGCTGGTGAAATGACATCCTACAGAAAACAACTTCAAGGAATTTGTTAGGGATGTGGCAATTTATACTTAAATATTAAATGGATGGAATATTGTATTAAATACATCTATATGACAACTATTAATTGTAGGGATAATTACTCCCATTATCCTTGAGTTTATGCTAAATACAAATAATATCTCATTGTATCGGTAATTATCGAGATCCTCCTGAGTTTTGTGGATTTATTGGTAAAATAGGCAGAAGTAATACAATGTCCATTTTGCCTCTTGAATATTTGAAATATTTTTTATTTAAAAAAATAAAAATATAAGTATATAACTGAATTGACCAAAATACTCTTCATTAATATTTTGGGAAAAAAAATTACGATCTTCAAATAAAAACCCTCACCCCCACCCCCACCCTCACCCCCACCACCCAACTGCCGTCGCCACCCCACTTCACTCAACTATCGCCGCCGCTGTCTCACTCGAACCGCCCCCCATCCATCGCCGCCTCACTCAGATCGCCCCCCCTCCACTGTAGCCTCACTCCATCACCCTAGCTCTCGCACCACTGAGGCCGCCATCACTCCATCAACCCCGCCCTTACACCGCCGCCCTCACTCCGTCACTCACACCACCGCCGCCCCCACCCCAACCATTCTCTCCCTCTATGCCTCTCAATATGTCTTCCTCTTTCTTTCTTTTTTCCTTCACTCTTTTCTTTTTACTTCGTTTTTCTCAAATTTAGATCTAGATCTGAGATCTCTCTCTCTCTCTCTCTCTCTAGCGGCGGTGGGCAGAGATGGCGAGCGTAGATGGCGGTAGAAGAGAGTTTCTCCCCGGCTCTCAATCTTGTCTCCCTCATCTGTCTCTCTCTCTCTCTCTCTCTCTCTCTCTCTCCTCTCCCTCTATATCTCTTCCTCTCATTCTAGATCGGACAGTGGGCGGTGGCGGTGACAGTGGCGAACGCAGATGGCAGTAGAGAAGAGTTTCTCCCGATCTTCTCTCCTCATCTATCTCTTTCTCTCTCTTCTTTCCCTCTATATCTCTTCCTCTCACTTTAGATTGGACGGTAGGCAGTGGCAGCGACGGAGGACAACGGGCGCAGATGGCAGTGGAGGAGTGTTTCTCCCCCCTCTCGATCTTCTCTCCCTTATCTGTATCTCTCTCTTCTCTCCCTCTATATCTCTTCCTCTCACTCTAGATCGGACGGTGGGCGGTGGCAGCGGTGGAGGACGGCAAGCGCAGATGACGGTAGAGGATGGTTTCTTTCCCCCTTTATCTGTATCTCTTTTTCGTCTCCCTCATTTGTATCTCTCTCTCCCCTCTCCCTCTGTATCTCTTCATTTCACTCTAGATCAGACGACGACAGGCAGTATGTGTGTATATATGTATTTATAAATATTTTTTATATTATATATATGTATGTATATATTTATAAATATTTTGTAAATTATGCGTATATATATTTATATTATGTATATAAATTTAAAAAATGTGCAAATATATTTTTTTATCCCAGTATAGTATTTATACTATGTATAAATATTTATTATGTGTAAATATGTATATATATATATATATATAGATATTATAAATAAAAAATGTTCAAATATTTAATATAAAACATAAAATTAGCCATAAGGGTAAAAAAATCAATTCATTATTGGCCAAATAACATTTCCGCCTCCAAAAGGGTAATTTTGGAAGTTCAATTGGATTTACAAGTGTTGACCGTTAGTCAAACTAATGGAAGTTGGAAATTGAAAGACAAAAACAAAACTTAGAGGGGTATCGGTAATTATCAATACAAAGATGTGTTATTTGTAATTTGGCCTCAACTCAGGGGTGGTGGAAGTAATTATTCCTTAGTTGTATTATGCCAAATATCACTTTTGCCTATTATTGTCATGTTGATAGGCACATTCTGATATGACATTCATTAATACAACTTTTAAGGTATTCTTCTTACACAAACGTTAAAGCGTATAATGATAAATAACAACAACGAGTCATTCAATTGTGGTGTTCTTTCGAGGACAATTCTTCAGCGACACAACCCTAGTGGGAAGCCTAAGTTAGGCTCTCCTTGAGGTACAAGGAAGCCGTCATATACACCTTATTTTTGAGAGGCCTACCCATTCTAAGGATTATGTTTCAAGGATTTGTTGTCTTACCTCACACTTACTAAGATTTGTTAGTCTAGATGGTTGAGAGTATACCACATGGCACTTATCTCAAACCAATCACCATGCCACGTGGCGTACAAGTGATATTTGTGTTACACCAAAATGTAGTTTGAATTTTCTACTATATAATCTGATGTGGAAATATACATTCCCCACATGGCGGCCAACCATGCGATGTGGCAAAGTCTGGCAAGCACACGTGGCATCTGCATGGTGGCCTCCTAGCCCTACACGCGACGGAGAGCAATCCTCAAAGTCAAGCTATGATTGAAAGGACGATGTCCTTAGAATGGCCCTTTGAGAGACTCATAAACTAGCTATGATAGAGAGGACCTCCTCGAAGTGGTTGTTCGCCTATCTTTTGGGTGGTCCCTATTTCTTCCCAGAGTGGTCCTCTACCACCCTCCCCCCTCCAAAAAAAAAAAAGTGGTTCTACACTACAACTGTCTTTACCACACCATTGCGCTTGAAGTCTCCACTCAGAGAAACATTCCATGTATAGAGCAATGGAAGGTAACCATGTCAGCACTAGCCCTATCCATTCCAATTGGATACTATAATATAAGGTCTTCACTATTCATTAGGGTACTAACTCTACCTATGTATTTACACATTTTATAGTATATTATCTTACCCTCTGATCTACTACTCGATCTGCTCACTTATTTAAGCAGCGGAAGAGTTTTCACAGGAGATACTTCCAACTAGAATCACGCATGTTGCTTTCTTGTAGGTTGAAGGGCTGATCCAATATTTCATCCTGTTACCTCAATTCCAAGCTATCAAGGAAAATGACCAAGGACCAATATCATCACAATCGTATTGATGAATAGTTTTGATAAAGTTATAGATTCTTTAGAAGTTTTTTCATATCATAATTTTTTTCCCTTATTTTAACCATTCACCAGTACACATGACATGTATCGATAAATGTATGGAAAGACGAAGAACTGCACCAAAATGTTAATATTTTATTTTATTTTTGTCATATATATTAGATTAAGTTCATATTTAATTTGATCAAACTAATTCAATTCAAATTAGAATTTGAAAACCGTATGAATGAAGCTCCTAGTGTTTTTTTTTTTCTTTTTCTTTCACATAAGCATAACGTTGCCAAGAATCCATCCTAGTTGTCAAACACCAAAGCTAAACCCCTACCAACGTGGTCACCCCTCCAGTTTGGATGTTCTGTTACGTAATTGTGTTACATCTTCTATTACACTCATCAATACACGCCACACGTATTGGTAAATGGTCAAGATAAGGAAAGAGAAAAATTGATGATATGGAAAAAAATATAAAGATTCTCTTTCCTTATCTCGACCGCTCACCAATACGCGTGGCGTGTATTAATAAGTGTAACAGAAGATGTAACACGATTAAGTAATAGAAGATCCGAACTGGTCACTCCTCCTTCTCCCCTTGCCGCCACGTTTCACTCATCATCGCCACTGTCCATTGCCACACTTGCTCATAAATAACCTCACACCTCAAAACCTTCGATCCCAACAAAAAATAAAAAATAAAAACAAAATGGAAGCAGCTTTGAGAGATATGGGGTTAGATCCCACCATAATCTCCGCCATCCACGACATGTTCGATTTTATCGACAACGACGGTGACGGCGGTGCTGCCTCCATCGAGAAGCTACACCACCCATCGTGGGCCTTCATCCACAACGTGAAGACGATAAAATCGATGCCAACGGACGCGATCGAGCTGCCGAACGGGTATCACTTTGTGGTTGACATGCTGGGGCTAAAAAAGGATCAGATAAAGGTCCAGATTGGGGACGTCAACGTGCTGGTGATAAGCGGTAAGGGCCGCAACTGCGGGAGAAGGCGAAGGAGGGGGTGAAGTATTTGAGGATAGAGAGGAGGCTGGGGAAGCTTCTGAAGAAATTTGTGTTGCCGGAGAATGCGGATAAGGAGAAGGTGTCCGGGGTGCTTGAGGATGGGGTGTTGACGGCAGTGGCGTAGCCAAAAGTTATAATCAATGTGGTCATTTAACATATATTTATTTGGGTGTTTACATTTTGATAAATTGGATAATAAAAACAAAAAAAAAAAAGAAGTGCTATTTAATACCTATACAAAAATTCAAGTTGGTATTTAGGATAAGATTTTTTAAAGAAAATATGATATTCCATTTTTTTTCCTATTTATCGATTTATGAAACTAATATGTATTTTGAAATATTTTATAATTGAAGCAACTAACAACTAGTGACACTTGCAAGATGAAAGCCATTTTTTGTAATTGGAACAAACCTCTAGGATTTTTTGGTAATATTACTCTTTTTTTTTTAATTATAGAAGGTCCAATGAATTGTATATCTTTCCACTATATGAGACAATATTAACAAATCAAGGCACTCGTTACACATGTGGGTTTACAGATGAAAAGATAAATTGTACTATTGTACTATATTTTCATACTTTGAAAATTAATTTTATGTTTATTACATTATTAGTGGACATAAACATATGCATATATATATATACACTCTTTTTTATTTTTATCTTTTTGATAGATTTTTAAGATGAGAAGAAGGCTCATTCTTTTTTCTTTTCTTTCTTTTTTTTTTCAATAATTTGAGTTCTAAAGAAAAAAAAATAACTTTCTCTATATCTTTGGAAAGTTGACCCCGTCTTTATAATTTTTTATTTTTGGTAGTGGGGTCAACAAACACAAATGTTGTCATAGTCCTATGCAAATTTATCTATAACCCATGTATACAAGTGATATTTTTGTGAAGCCAAGGGGTTCATTTGATCCCCCTCAACCAAACGTGGCTCCGCCACTGGTTGACGGTGGTGGTGGAGAAGAGCCCGCCGTCAGAGCCGAAGAAGCTAAGGTGATCCAAGTGACAGTGGGTGGCGGAGGGGTTGCCGTTGGCGGCAGGGA
This sequence comes from Petrea volubilis, assembly GCA_026212405.1. Taxonomy (NCBI): domain Eukaryota; kingdom Viridiplantae; phylum Streptophyta; class Magnoliopsida; order Lamiales; family Verbenaceae; genus Petrea; species Petrea volubilis. Next base: position 12,159,223 of record CM047879.1, read on the forward strand.
GGGTGGTGGAGGAGAGGAGGCGAAAGCGAGTGATTGGCATGAGAGTGAAGCGAGCCATGGGAGGGTACCAAGCAGGGGTAGCTGAATAGCAAATGTAAAAGAAAGAAGGAATATGTAATATATATGTGTGTGTGTGTGTAATATGGAGCTTTAGTTTTTGCATGTATGTAAATGTATACATGTATGTGTAAATATATGGAAAATTGACAATATGCATGGGAGAGAGCTTTTGTAAGAACCAAGGATATGGGTATTCATGTTCAAACAGAGTGGTCAAGATTAGGGAGCAAAAATTAAAAAAAAATAAAATTACAGTCTACCACAACGATAAAAAGTTAAAATTTGAGACAGTGACAATCATATTAGCATGTTATGACAAAACTAAAAGTTCAAACCGTGATGGCTAATTTCTTTAATCAACCAAACCACATTTCTTAATTACTCTAATGTAACCTCTTAATTGCCAGAAAATAAAAAATAAAAAAAAATCCGGGACTCCTCTGCATTACGTAAAAAGGTAGATGCTCACTTGAACTTAGTACGGAGAAATTATTGTTCAGTTGGCCACTAATCATAAAATGAGTGTGAGTGTTTTATATTTATAATGAGGTTCGGATCATGTGATCATTCTTTTTAAATTATTCATTATTCATCAATCATTGAATAAAGATAATGTACTTACTACATGACTATTACGGATTCGATCAATCAAGTTTTGATTAATATTGATTCGATCGAGTCGAATTTTAAATTTATATTATAATTTCCAAATGAAAAAGAAACGATAAAAGGAGAGAAAAACGTAAAGTTACGAGAACCACCTAGAAACTGCAATCCCGCCATCCATTTGGTTCGGGAAACTTCTTCATCCTTCTTCTACCCCCTCCAAATCCCACTCTATAGATACACCACCCACCTAATTCATCAAAAAAACGATTTCGAAAAACCAATCACAATCGAATCACAATTTCTCAAAATCGCCAACAACTCCACAAGATCAATCTGAAAAAAAATGGACATGAGATTCCTGGGCTTCGACTCCGCACTCCTCCACCACATGCTCGACTCCGACGGCTCCAAGACCAACAAATCCATCTCCGCCCCCACCCTTACCTACGTCCGCGATGCCAGGGCCATAGCGGCGACGCCGGTGGACGTCATGGAGTATCCCAACTCCTACGTCTTCGTAGTCGACATGCCCGGCCTCAAGTCCGGCGACATCAACGTACAGGTCGAGGACGGCAACGTCCTCCTCATCAGCGGCGAGCGGAAGCGGCCGGAGGAGGAGAAGGAGAAGGAGAGGGAGGGGGTCAAGTTTGTCAGGATGGAGCGGGGCGTGGGGAAGTTTATGAGGAAGTTTGTGTTGCCGGAGAATGCGAATATGGAGAAGATCGAGGCGGTTTGCGGGGACGGTGTGCTGACAGTGACGGTGGAGAAGCTGCCGCCGCCGGAGCCGAAGAAGCCCAAGACGATTGAGGTTAAGGTTGCTTGAGAAGAGTGTGTGTGTGTGTGTGTGTTTTTTTTTTTGTTTTTTGGGTGGGAGCGTACATGGATGTAGAAGAAAATAAATTTCTTTATGTTTGTGTTCTGATCAGTGTAAAAGATATAGATTATGGCTTGTTTCTCTTTCGTATTGGAGAAATATAATAATTGGATAGATCTTATTTTTAAAATAATATTTCATTTCATGTTATATAATTTATTTTTTAATTATATATTTAATCTGAAATTTTTATATTTGACGTATATTTATATATTAAAATAATAGATAAAAGAGGATGTGAAATAGAGTATTTGACATGTAGAATTCATGTATTTAATATCGATGATCATTTCGGTTCGATTGATACTAAAAAAATTGCCTAGCATTTGAAACACTTCTTTTTTTTTTTTTGAATACATATCATCGGATTACATCAATGACTCTTCGAGTACAAATCAAACTGTTACATCATATTTCAAACAATATCATTCACAAACTATAGATAAACTATTACAATAAACTACTATTAAAGTAGGATAATAAACTACCATAAAGGTAGAAATAAAGTCCATACATTCATCGGTGGGAATCGAACCCAAGACCTTTAGAATCTTGGGCCTCAGCTTTGCCACTTGAGCTAGGTCTCATCGGCAGCATTTGAAACACTTCAAACCAGTAAAAGTCGGCCAAAATTTGCCTAGCATTTCAATATTTATTTGTTGGTTATTTTAATTTCTATGGGCCTACCATCTTAAAATCAGAGCACAACCCAATTTATTAGTACACTAGTGAAAACTCTTTCTCAATTTTCATTTATCTTGTACAAAGTTTTCTTTTTTTGGTTATTTTCAATATCATAGCATTTTATTTTTATCAATATTTAAATTATACATTATAATTATTATATTTATTATATCATACCAGTCGAATTATTGTAGAGGGTATAGTTTAGAGGTAAAAGTGTGATTCGTTCTACTAATCCTTACTAGTTAAAGGGTCTTTCGATTTTATTCATATTCCGATCAAAAATTTTATTTCTCACCGATTCTATATCTAGTTTGATTTTTAAAATATTGGTGTCAGGGGCTCTAGTTCAATTAACTCGTGTCCTTTTCCTACTTCACAAAAAGAAAGAAAAATTGGTATTTTTTTTTTTAATACAATCTACTCAAAGTACTCTATGAATATATCAATCAAAACGCTACGCACACTCATGCAACGGGGAAGGGGAGAGAATACAAGGGTTCGAACCTATAACTTCAATGGTGTCAGAATCGAGTCAGCATTGGACTATCAAAAAATAATAGGATTTAATTTTAGGTCTTGTATTTTTTAATACTCAAAATTCATTTTCTTTTTAAATCCAAAAAATTCATGAATTAATTTTCAATTGATCAAAGTATATACCCACCAATTTTTGGTTCCAAAAGTTTGATCATAAATTCTGACTCTTTTATTAAACAAAATTACCCTTGAATTTGTTACATTGGTTGTTTCGTATTAACATTATAAATTAGTTTTATTTACATATGATAAGTTGTATATGAACCTTGTAATTAATTTTAATTTATAAGGGTGTAGTATTGTTTTCTCTATTATATTTAATTTAAAAAGATAGAAATATCCGAATTATTATATTATATATCTCAAATTTTAAGAACACATTTTACATAATCGATAAAATCTTGAAATTAGAAAAAAAAAAGGCTTTTGTTTTAAAAAAACTTAATTTGTTAAAATTATCATCAGTACAAATCAATTCAAGGAATATCAATTCATTAATTTTTTTTAATTAAAATATTAAGAATAATTTAGTTAGAAATTTAACTATTTGACTTCTTAAAATGAAAAAAAAAATGGTAATGGAGGGTTTTATGATAGAAAAACAATTTTCTTCTGATAAAAAGTACGCTATTACAATCAATCAATTACATCAATATTAACTACCAAAGAACAAACTATGAGTCCTTTAAATGTACCTTTTCTTTTTAACGAGAATGACTTATATTTTGGGTTGGGTGTTGGGGGGGTGGGGGGCGGGGGGGAGGGGCGGAAGCACTTTAATAAAATAAAATTATATTTAGATAGATTTTTAAAAAAAAATACAAAATTCAAAGAAAAACTATTTAAAACTTAAAAATTATCCAAAACAACTTTAAAAAAATTACTATAAAAATACAATTCAAAAAATACTTTTTTGAAGTCTATCCGAACAACCCCATTGCAAAGAACATTCATTCATTCAATTGCAAAGAACATTCATTCATTCAATTAACACTGTACTAGCCCAGACCAAGATCGGAAAAGCCAAGTTGACCTGTCGCTTGACCTGTTGACTAGACCAATTCTCATTCTAGTGCCATCATTATACCAACGACCAAGAACCCAAGTTTCAAACGAAAAATAGCCCAACTATGGACAATTCTGCGTGCCCATTGAGTTACGACACAATTATAAATTAATTTTTACAATTTCAAAAATTTTAAATACCCCTAAAGTAATTACGAGTTATATTTTTAATATTTTCGACAGAATTTTAAGATGAGATTAGTAGTGCCTTGATAAGTTTAAGGTGTAAAAATTATAAATAAAGTTAATTTAAAAAATAAAATAGTGTTGATATCAAATTATAGAAAAAATTATAATTTTGCGACTGCATATTGTATCTTCTAATAATTTTAAAATATTAATTTTTTCATTTGCAATTTCAGGACATGAATTTAAGATTTTGTGGTATATTTAGGACTTCTCACCTCGATATTTGCAAATTTGTCAAAAAATTTACAAAATTGGTTGGAATTTTATCCTAAATGTGCCACAAAATCTTAAATTCATGTCCTGAAATTGTAAATGAAAAAGTTATTGTCCTAAAATTGTTAGAGGATACAACATACAATTCTAAAATTATAAATTTTCCCGAATTATAACTAATGGTGTCCGGTGTGATTGTGGTGATATAAAACAAAATTGTTTTGTGAAAATTGGTTGAATAGTTGACTATGATGGTTGCAGAAAAATCATGTTTTAAAAATCCCTATGTTTATAGGAAAATCTTAAATTTGGAAGGAGTATTTAGTAAATTTTAAAATTAAAATAATTACTTTATACATATACTATTATGGATAATTTGCCCTATAACTATTGTGTTTCTTTTTCGACCTTTTGACCCACTTGAGTGGTGTCTTAACAGATATTGCTATACATCTTGACCTAATTTGAGAGATCTGCTTTAATACGTAAGGCATGACATTTTTCAAATGTGTCTAAACTATGCTTTATTTACGGCTTCATATAAAAAGTCTTTCCACAAATCATTATATTTTTAATTAGAAAGTATTTTCGTCATATTTTTAAAATAAAATTTGACTAATCCAATTTACGTGATACTCACGGGCGGAGCCATGTGGTGGTGAGGGGGTGCAATTGACCTCCCTAAATTTTTGAAAATTCTATTATATGCATACGTATGTATATTTATATATAAAATTATAACAAATATGGTATTAATTGATCCTACTCAAAAAAATATAAATTTAAATAGAAGGAGGTCATAAATGAAAAAATCAAATAAATTTGAAAACTTTCTTTCAACTTTAAAATAGTCAAAAAGAAATAAGTTACCTTTTATAGTAAAAACAAAAATAAAATCATATATATGTATAAATTTATATCCACTAATAATATAATATTAAAAAGAATAAATTATCTTCTCATTCATAAATACATATAACATATATATTCCATGAGTGATGGGTTGATTAATTTATTAAATTTGTTTTTTTCAAATTAAGAGGCCTACAAAATTTATTAAGCCCTACATAATTAAGAAGAAAAAGTAATATACAAAATCTATCATTTTAGTTAAATTTTATCGATTTGCTATTGTCGATAACACCAATACACTAAAAAAATATTAAATTTCAGTAGATTTTTTAATCGAAAATAAGATTGTCGGAAACACTTTTGACAATATTTTTAAGAATTTTTTGTAAAAAAATATTGAATTTCAATAGACTTTTCAATCAAAAATAAGATTGTCTAAAGTACTTTTGACATTTTTTCGAATGATTGTTTGTAAAAAGCTTTCAATGGTTAGGTATACAAGAAAGAAACGATCACTGTCAGTTGGTCAGCCCATGAGCATTGACTCTGCTGAGTGAATGATCTGGCTCTACCACTGGTCATACTTTAGGTTAATATTTCGACATTAAAAGCATCGTAACATTCATTTATAATAACATTTCGCTGTGCTTTAATAAGGGTTTTTTTTTAATTTATTTTTTACGTGTGCCATTGAGATTTACTTGGTCTAATGCATCAAGCAAGACTACACAAATGTATGGCTAATATTAGTTTTATTGCCCCAAAATATTGTCAATTTGACCTATAGCAATTGATTCGTTGACAAAACTGTTCGATTCTCAATTTTATTTGGTGACCAAGACCAAAAAAAGTCTGTACTTAGAAATGATCATGTTCATATAGTTTTACTTTACTTTACTCTATCAAATAATAATAAAAATAATAATAATTTACTTCATCAGTGTGCCTCATCTTGTATTTCATTATTTGAATTTATTTTATGTCGCTTGTTCCACAACTTTAAAAAAATATACTTAATTTAATATATATATATATATATATATGTATATATAATGTGATGTCATCACAAATGTTTTACCATTTAGGGTTTAGGATGTTCAAAAAAAACTTGCTTCTACTTAAAAAAGTGAGGGGGTAAAAAAACAGAAGAAAGAAAAAGAAAATTCTAAAGCTTAAAACAACCTGACTCTACTACTTTCAATGTTGCTTTCTTGCTTTTGTAAATTTTTCAAATTTATTTTGGGAAAGACAAAATGTTGAAAGCTACTGCAGCGTTTGGTGTTCTTACAACGTTTTGTATTTCGTATTTTGAGAAAACGTATTTCGCACACACTACCCTCGGTATCTAATCTCTTTCCCCTCAAGCTAGACCATATCATTCTACGGCAAAATTCCCCCGAACATATGGGCAGCCTTTAGGAGAGAGAGAGAATGGTATCTGTAGGTTCTGAAGCTGGTACCCAAGCAAGCTCCCAAGGAAGTTTGAAATAAGGCCGGTCAAAGTCTACCTTCACATGTCTACCCACGGCATATAGGGGCGGGGTTTACTTATATATATATATATATATATATATATATGATGAAATATGTGATGGAAACTATGGTCAAATGTCAACAAATTTAATGAATGGCATGATGTATTTGTCCGAATGAAGTATTTTTATTTGTAGAAAAATCCATTGTCTCAAAATATATATAGTTTCTCAAATACACCCTCATAAAGTTGCCGAAACAACTCCAAACAGAGTAATTTTTCTCAACACTCCAATCTTCTTTCCTTCCTACTTCTCAATATTATTTCCATATACAAACTTTTCACTATTTCCCCCTTTTGTAACTTTTTCTAGAGCTTTTCGCTTTTTCAAAAGCAAATAAATGAAACCAAATAAAATAAAAACGACTATTTTAAATCCCCTTAACACACAAAAGGGGGCCAAAAACGAACATTTGAAGATTATGGTACTTATGTGTACACACATCATCTAAGTTTGATTAATTGTGACTGGAATGTGATGATGGTTGATGCTTGTAGTGTTATTTTGAATACCTCAAATTTGTAATTCCGAGAACTAAGTTAGAGCGCTTCTCGTTGAAATGGGCAACTGCGGGGAGAAAACTTATAAAATAGAGGTTATCGCCCCACTGAATTAAGTTTATTTTAAAGAACTTATAAGCTTGTATAGCTTATAAGCTGTTTTTAAAGCTTATAAACTTATACGCCTTATTTCAACAATAAGTTGTCAAAGTATTTGGATGAAATAAGATCTTGTAGCTTATAAGATGTCTTTTGAGCTTATAAGTTATTATTCAGTTTGGTAAAAATGAGAGGTTATATTTTATTTTAAATCTAATGATAATAAAAAATAATAATGTAAAATCAATTTATGCAAATAAATATTTTTTGGAGATAGTAGGGATGTTACATTGAAAAAAAATAAAGATATTTATGTCATTTCATGTTTTGATGCTAGATAGCTTATAAGCTGTTTCAAAAAAAAGTTAAGGGTACCTTACTTTTTTTTTTTTTGAGCTTATAAGTTCCTAACAACTTATTTTTGGAGCTTATAAGCTCCTTTATTTAAAAAATTACCACACAAATTTTAAGAACTTATAAGCTCGCAAACATCTTATAAGATATTTTGAAGAGCTTATAAGCTTAGCCAAACACTCTCTAAGTCAACAACTAATCAAGAATGATAAAATAGCAATAAAAAAATAAATGAATTCAAAGAAAAATCATGAAAAATAATGGAGAGCCGTGTATATGCGTGTGGAGTGAGAAAATATAGATTATTCTTCGCATTTGAGGGCCAACTCCCTTTTATAGAGCTGGAAATCAATTCTAGCACCCTACCCCCCCCCCCCCCCAACACACACACACACACACACACAAATTCTCAGCCACCTTCTCGACAAACCGGAGGGGTGGTTTCGGCCAGTGGTGGAGATTTTGGGAAGCATACACTCATGTGAGCTAAACTTCGGGCCTTATCCATCCCATAGTTTTTTTTTTATCCACCCCATAGTTGTTACAATGAGTTTGTTGGCCCTTATCCTCATAAACCCTAGACTTCGTCAATTCCTCACTGAAGTCTTCTGGTGGGGCGCCATGTTGTTTTTCGTAAGTAGACCCATGCATCTTGGCCAATGAAAATTTATTGGATCTCTCTCCATCTGTTCTCCTTAATTAAGCATTTGTGATACTACTACTATGTATAAAAATGAGTAGTATCAAATGTGAAACCTCTAAATTAGTTGAGAACAAAATAGGAAGTGTTACAATCCCATACGAGATCCTCTATTCCAAACCGCATTTTATCTCTTATTTCAATCCGTAAATATACGCCAAATGTAAAGATCCCAGACCACGTGTATAATTAAGGAAGTAACTTTATACACATGACATAAATATAAATTATGGAATAAGAGATGAAATACCATTTTGAAATAAAGGATCCTATTCGGTGACAACCCTAGTATGGCTGATTAAATTAAGGTTTGGTCCCACGCATCTTTTCTTAATTAGTTATTCCCTAACGTCGTACCATGATCCAAGTAATTGTCATTCTTTATTGCTACACTTTAATTACTTTAATCGATCCAAATCTGAATCGATTCTGCTAATTTAGGATTGGCCATCGGATTCCTTTCATGTTCATATAAAAAAAAAAACAACCATGTAAAACGTCATAAGTATGATGTAATCGGTTTCTTTTCTTAACATGTAATCAAACAAGACACAAATCATGTGATTCATGATTTACGTACTAAAAATATAATAAATAATATTCCTTATTTACGATTTATGTTTTGTCCAATACTGGCCGAACACCAAAAGTTTCAAAACAAATTCTAGTAAAGTTTGTTAGCAGAGAATTAAGAATGTGTAACTTGCTCATTCATTGGCTACATTTGTCTAAACAATCACTTTGTCTATAGATAATATCAGTCCGGGTCCTCTGCTACAAAACGATCCTACATCAGTTCTGATCCTCTGCCACAAAACGACCCTATATCTTCTCTTCTACCCATCAATATACATCACTTATATTGGTGAGTGGTTGAGATAAGAAAAGAAAAAATTTAAAAATTTTCTCATATCATAAAATTTTATCTTTCCTTATTTCAATCGCTGACCAATTCACGTGGCATGTATTGATGAGTGGAGGAAAAGATACAATACCATTTTGTAGCAGAGGATTCAGACTAATATAATATTGCATGAATTTGAAATAATGTAAATTGTTGAGCTGTTGATTGTTGACAATGTCGATCAACAAAGGAATTAGTTAGAGAATTTTCTTGAAATGGTTTTATGAAACATTAATTTAGCACATGTATTATAACACAAGTAGTTAGATTAATTATACATGGGTTATATAAGTCGAATCTATTCTATTTAGCGTCTATTCAATTGGGATCGTTAAGAATATCCAACAAATCCTCTTATGCTTAAATTAGAGCTTCATATTACATCCCAGTCTATAATATAAGAGAATATTATAAGGTGTACACTTGAATATCGATGATATAGCACTAAATCGGAAAATTGGTCCAAAACTATAATGTACAAATCAATAAATGAGTTTATAAGGTGTCACTTGAATATCGATGATATAGCACCATATGGATTAACCTTTTTTTTAAGGTTAAAATGTGAACCCTAATTTATGCATATACTAAGTAAATGAACTTGGTCAATCTAGCTAGGTCAGCTCGAGAAAGTTCTTGCTCGAATCAGATTTGTCCGAATTCAATAAATCACATGATAAGTATATATATTGCACTTGTCATGTGATTAGACACTATTTATATATATATATATATATATGTGTGTGTGTGTGTGTGTGTGTAACACTCGCTATGCGATCAACACTGATTCAATCGAATTGAGTTTGGATTAGAATTTCCTAATGTACCCATCCCTAAAAACTTATGACTCTTAGAAGCATTCCTCTATGTCTATTTAATCAGGGGCACTTAAGGCATTTCATGTATACCCACATCAAGCGCATACCATTAACTAGTGAACTCTATGACCTCAAATTACTCTCAGCCCATCCCAAGAATAGATTAATTGTACATAGTTCAAAATCTAAGCAAATCACACACGTCACAACCTTAGTATTATATATATCTATATATAAATATCACTATCCATACATTGACTTGTATTTCTTCGCCCGTTGCGAAGGGGTTATAAGTCTTAGCACGAGACTCTTGATAGACTTCACACACAAAGTATTAGCAAGAATCACAAAGTCTACCCACAAGTCACCCACCCCCTACCCTACCATAGAAACGGAGTCAGAAAATTTTGTTTAAGGGGACGATGACCAATTTTTTTTAAATATTAGAAGTCTTTTTATTATTTAAGAGGAAAATTTTTAAATTTTTAAAAAATATACATAAATTTAAACTCAATATAAACTTGAGGGGACGATTGTACCCTCTAACTCCTGATTTTGTCACTACCCCAACCCCACGGCCCTTGCTTTTGTCCATTTTTTTTTTCACTTTGAACCAAAAGAGGTGATGTTAGGCATCTCTTGGGGCCCAAGCTCTCAATTCCTTAGCCACCACTTACAACAGGCAATAACATATGAAGCTTCTCTCCACATAATAGGAAGCTCACCAAGAAAAGCCCCTCCACTCAAAACAAACACTTATATAGTAACAACACACCAAGAACTAAATGCACACTCAATACGTTGATGATCATGGCTGATAACAACAACAACTATCCCAATCCAAACATGCCCTCGGCCTCCTCCACCGCCACGGCCCCCCACGAGACGAGCTTTCAGGTTTCCGATTTCTTTGAGCTCAACGATTGGATCGAGGACGATAATCCGGTGTTATCTTCGATTTCTCCTGGTTATAATCCTCAAAATCCGGATTATACGCCTCACGGGGTTGTGGCTAACCCGAGTGGAAACAGTAGTAGCAACATCACCACCAGCAGCAACAGCTTTCAAGAAGGGACTATTCATAGTAAGCCAGCTTTATATATCTAAGCTTTAATGCATAATATATGAACATATGCAAAGCGCTCATGGATGATATATACCTATGTGATATACACATCCAATTAACTGGACTGTTTACTGTCAGGTCAGTATTTCATTTTGTTACATCATCATATTCTTGTTCAGTGATTTACAATCCAGCTAGAGTGTATATATACACATCTCGATGGCATCATATCCTCATAAAAGAGATCGGTTTAATATTTAGGCAACGTGGCATCAGGAGACGGAGGGAGGGAGAGGAGGGAAATCAGAGAGAAGGTCGCTTTCAAAACAAAGTCGGAGATTGAAGTACTCGATGATGGATTCAAGTGGAGGAAGTATGGGAAAAAGATGGTGAAAAATAGCCCGAATCCGAGGTACGTATCTGTAAAGGATTGATCATCCTCAAGCAGTGACAGGTTTTGATTTAGTTTGTTCTAGAAAATAAAAGGAATTAATGAACAAAGGGTTTAAAGCATTTATTATCCAAGCTTTACTTAATTTGTCCGAATTTATTCATGAAGAACCAGGGTTTTCTCATTCAGGAAAGCAAGCCAATATATGAAAAGATAAAACGGCTGAGATTTAACATCTTCAATTACATGCCTTTCTCATTAATTTATGTGAAGAATAATGAAAGCAAAGAGCTATATATATATGTGTGTGTGTGTGTGTGTGTGTGTGTGTAGAGATGGAGCCAGAATTTTTTGTTTTGAGAGGCGAGATCAGATTTCTATAAAATATTAAAGGGATTTTTATAATTTTGGGAGGGATGGGGGGCGAAAATCAAAATTTTCATAAAAATGTATGCAGATTTTAGTTTAATATGAATTTGAGGGGTGGCGACTGCCCCCTCCAGCCACCCCCTTGGCTCTGTCATTGTATATAAATATGTGTGTGTGTGTGTGTGTGTGTGTGAACTATCATTTAGCCTCATGTAGTGTTGATAGGGCTAAACGAAAGAGGAAAATGCCAGTCTATATCAACCATTAAAAATAATTTGTTTTTTATTCAATAGAAACTTAATCTTGCCTACCAATATTCAAATTTCACGTTCCGTCCCTAGCTATCAGTTATAGCTACCTGCTTGTTTACAATTCGAATAAAAATAAAGTTGTCGTGCATTTTTGAACATTTCTTAACCTGGAGTATATAGTGAAATTTCATACCGACAATAATCATATCATGTAATCATCAACAGGAACTATTATAGGTGCTCGGTCGAAGGGTGCCCAGTGAAGAAGAGAGTCGAAAGAGACAAAGAGGACCCGCGCTACGTCGTGACGACCTACGAGGGCATCCACAACCACGTCCAGGGTCCTTAGCTCTGATTTTCAGTCATGAAAATCTTTCAAGCTCTAAGTATTCATAATGTCCCTATGCTTCTCCGTGCACAGAGTCTATATGATCCCAGTTGTACCTTTGATCGGGACGATTCGGAATAGATCGATTGAACAGAGATTATAATGGCATTCTCAGTTGATGTATGTATCATTACAATTGAAAATGACAATGCCGATTTGCGGTAAGTCGATGCGAAGAATGCGGTATATTAATTGAACCTCGCATTTTGATTTGTTGTTCTCAGTCATGATATAGTTGGTGCTTGTAGTATTTTGGCCCCCTAGCTAACACAGCCCCTCTCTTTTTGAAAATTATGACCTTTTTTGCACTTGGTACACTCGAGTTTACTTTGTTACACTTTTGTCTTCTGATTTGTACGAAGTTTTGACACTTTACCTACTAAACACCTCATGTGCTGATGAAGAATCGCATTCAAATTTTCAAGCTCACCTGAACATTCGTAACAAAACATCGCCCTTCAAATTACAAAATTGAAGTTGACATCTTCGCCTCAAGTTATCATGACCATTTATCTACTAAATCCAACCATCCATCGCTGAGCTTTTTCGTTGGAATTTGATTTTAGAAGATACAATACAAAACATGTATTAATCGAATTATAAAATGTAACGAGATAAGTTGGGTAGATGAAGTGTAAAAATGTCGATTTTTGGGTAAGTAAAGTATCTATACAGTTGTTTTCATTTTCAATTTTCTCCATATCAATACTGCTTTTTCTATTGTAGAGTCTAAAAAGTTACCCTACCATTGATATAAATGCATATATATTTTCGGGAAAAAACAAATGCCATTTCATGCATAAACATCAGAAACTGTATGTATTTCTATTTCCGTCTAGAAGTTAATAGTTTCACCCAAACTAATCCAAAGTTCTCACAAGAATACCTAGAATAACATCTTTGAACCTGAAAAATACTGAAAAAATTGGAAAAGGAAGCTGAACATGTACTTTCACATCAAAACAATAAAGATCATACCCATGGGACAACTGTTAAACAAGAGGACTAATGAGGCGAAAAACAAAAGCACGAATATTCGACTATTAATGAAACAAGGAACTCGATAAGCAGATTATCCCGTTCTCGTGGCTGGCACACGGCTATAGATAAAGATAACGACAAGCGACAAGAAGCAAGGAACCATTGAAACTCTGAAAGATATATTTGCGACCATATGTATATGTTCCGACAAAAGTATAATCACAAACAAGAACTTCTCTCCATTATCAATTAACAACGATGTACAATCAATCCATAATTTACCAGATTTTCTGTACAGTGAAGCTATCTTCAGCCAATTTGTACACATTCTATATAGAATATATATCTAACAAAAGATGTAGCTCCAACGCGGTTAACTAGCATGTATGTGCAGTTTCTCTTTGTCGCATATCAGTTTCATTCGGAAAAATAAAATCAGGATTTCTTACATGAACATTTAGTGCAACGTGCTCGTCCCATGTTGCTGCTTCGCCTTGAGCAGGAACGGATATGCTCCACAAGACATTCCCGGGCCACATATTTCTTGTAAATCTAGAAGAATATTTTATAGCTGCAGTAGAGTCGGAAATAAGATTCTTGTTAGACCTAGCCATACTGCTGGAAAACAACCACCTCAATCCTGATTGCTGCTGTCTGGTCGAACCCCAAAGCTGTTTACTACCATGTAAAATATTCAGACCAGCAAGATGGACGTCTGAGATTTTAAAGATCGGCTCGTTGATTTTCTTTTGATTTTGTTCAGAATCAATTCCTTCAAGAATCATGCAAGGGGCTGAGTTAACCCTCTCTACATGAACGAGAGCGAGCATTGAGGAACCCACCATCTCATAATCACGCAAGGGGTCTCTAAGCTGCAATTTTAGAACCATATTAAAAAAATGGGCCACAGAAAGTTTCGAAATAGTTTCATCGGTCTCATCTTCAATGAAAAATTCTCCACAATCCAGTCTCATCCATTCCTCCAACGATAAAGAGTGTTTAATGAATTCATCATCATCCAGAACCTGCAAGTCTGAAGCTCCTTCAGAGCCTAAGTTGTTAGAAAGTTTTGGAAGCCAAATGCTTGAAGGTGCTTCTTGATCTGGCATGCCAGACTGAATCTTTAGCCCTTCAACTAAAACGCCCTCAATGTTCGTTATGGCCATAGGTACTAGATTTTCAAAAGATACATAATCTGTCTGTATCGGTTCAGATACCCGCTCTGACGTCCATCTATAAATTGTTCAAAAGCGTAAACAGAAAATTATATATTAGTTAGAATCAAAAGTAGAAATCAATAAAATTAAGAATACGGACCTCTTAAAAGCATCTGATCTAGGTTCAGCTTCAGACAAAACTTGTTGCATTGTCTTCCCTGTGATATCTTCCAAAGGCATCAATTCGTTAATCTGAATACACATCCTCTCAACCCCTCTGGATGCCAAAGATTGCAATATCTCCATGACTGTACAGCCCATTTTGGCAGGCAACACAACAGGAGCAGAAACTTGCACAAGTAATCTGGCCCCATTATTTGCATTTCTGAAAAGCAATGGATTCATTGACCTCAAGAAACCATCCTTTGTCTGAATAATTGGGCCTACACCCTCTTCAATAGAAGGTAATTTCAAAGGCTCTTCTGCCGGAAGAAACACAGGGCTTCCAAATCCACCAGTGCTAGCATGTGGAAAGTCTTCAAAGGCCCTTTCGTTCAAACCCCATTCGTGCATTAAAGCTTCCGTTTCCAAGTTCTCAAGCATTCTAACATTTCTTCTGCTTCTCAATGATTGGTTTACATGCCCCTGATTCCTTTCAACTTCTTGAATAGCCAATGACAAATCAAAACGATCTTGAAATGCAACTTTCCTATTCGTATCGAGAACAGAGTCTCCCCAATCCAGTGTGTCCTCTTCAAACTGTGCTAAAGAATATGCAGGCGGGCTCTGGTTAACAGCCAACATATTTAGAAAATCATTTTCTATGTTTTCTGCAATATCATCTAAGCTAAGTGATTTCATAAACTTTCTATCTGTTTTGTAAGTGGACTTGAATCTCAGGTAATTTTCCTCATCAATATAATTATTTATATCTAGCGATGAATTGAATTCTACTGATTTCGAAGTCGACGTGTCATAGAGAGACAAATCAAGTTCTTCCAAAGCTGATCTAATGCACCTGCTATTTCCTCTGAGTTCAGGAACATCTGTTGCACGTTCATTCTCATCATCATTATTTCTGTCAAGATTTGAGAATATCTCAGCAACATCAATGGTTTCAATAACAGAACTGCCAAACCTCTGACTGCCGCATTTCTCTACTTTCATCTGATCCTGCATGGGTACTTCTACACCCTGCTCAATCACATCAAACTCGGTGTCATCAAACTCATCAGATTTTGGCTTAAGGGACTCTAAATCCTCATGACATAAATCAAAATCCCTAATAATACCCATTTTACCCTCATCAAGCTTCTGATACAATAAAGTAACCGAGTGCGAAAGCTCCGAACCTTTACTTGAAATCCTTGGAACACTACCATGATTGTGAAGCTGGTTGCTAATACCCCTATCAGAATCAACAAAATGATTGGGTCTACCTCCCCTGGCAATATCAGGGACTTTCATAAAATAATCTGGCCCAAATGAATCACCGTCCCATATTGTGAACCCAAAACTAACATTTAACATTGCACCTTTAGCCTTGCCTGTGAGCTTAAAGCTGGTGGTCCACTTCCCTGAGCCCCCGGCTAGCTCCTCCAGTGTAAGTGGAAGCAACCGGCTCAGATCAATCAAGTGATTTCCAATATCGAGCTCTTGTGATCCCACTCCTGTCACAGAGGAGCGAAGCAAGAACATCATGGGCTCGTATTTTGCTGAACCGTGGGGGCCAGTCCTACTACAGCGAACCATACATCGGTGCATGAGAGTTTCTTCAAACTCAGCCATTCCCATACAGACCTTAGCAGGGCAAGTTCTCAACATGTCGGCCTTACGCTTCCAAGTTACACACAAGTTATGGTTTTCGAAATTTGGGGGCAACCCTTCAATAGCATGGACATGAAGAAGGAAACAACAATCGAAACGATGGTTACGTGTGTTGGTCAACACCTTGAAAGGCCTCCAATTCCATATTGATGATTTCTTATCGTTTTGTGAAGAATGTTGGATAATAACATTGGATTTGGATTCTGATATGCCAGTTTTAGCAAACACATGTGGGCGGTAACCTTGAGATGAACTAAGTGCCTTATGCGGGGTTTTGTGCAAATAAAGGGCTTTGCTAATTTCTTCTAATATCACTCAATAAAAGCCCACAACTAAAATTTTCATCCTTGTCTCTCGTGTATTCTATTTTGGATGACATGACCTTCACCCCAAAGCAAAATCTCTGAGAATATAAGTATATGTTTCTTCTATCAGAACTTTCAACTGCTCCTTGTAAGTGATATCTGAAAAGGAATAAGAAACCAACCATAAATGGAAATTTAAAACAGTTCAGCAGTGGAAATCAAGATAGTAGCTATTAAAAGTATTGCTCTAGCTTTGCTTAATTTCATCAAATCACTATGTGAATGATTCTTCGAAGAAAAAAAAAATATTGCTTTCTGACTTTACATTATTCACTCTCTTAATTCATCTTGTTTAGCTTTTTTTTTTTTTTATAATTATTCATCTTGTTTAGTTTAATTTATCCAGATTGATCCCTAGTCTTCAAAAATGAGAAATCCAAGCAGAAATCTCATATTCACTTCTTCCTTCTGAATTTATTCAATAAAAAGTAGCAATTCAATCAAGAAAGAGCAGAAAAAGAAACATAAAACCCAAATAAAATAAAGAAAAAACAAAAGAAAAACCCTCATCAAAATATGTTTAAAAAGCCCAGATGGATGAGATTAAGAAAACCCGGTTTTACACTAACAAATTTCTAACAACTGCCCATTGAAGAAGCTAAACAAGAAAAAAAAAAAAGCTCAATCAATCACACAAATTCAAAATAAAAACGCATTCTTTATACTCACTTTCATAGTTCATACCACATCCACTCCAAATTTTCAACGAATCACAGAGTTCAAAATCTTCAAACCCAAAAAAAAAAAAAAAATCCCAGATACAAAACACGCACAAACACACACACAGGTAGATTAACAGCCAGATACAACAACTACCCGTTTGCAAGAAACTCAAAAATTTCATCAATCTGTTAAAATTAACTAGATAAATAATCTTGACACTTACAGAAATTCAATCAAAGAAGAAGAAATGGAAAGTGTCGACCATGGCTCTATAGTCTAGACCTTTCTTTTTGGGAATTTGTTGGCGATGATGATTTGTGTTTTTTGGCTGGTTTATTCTCTTTCTGGGGATTGTTGTTCTCAATGGAAATATTTTTGTCTTGCACTATAATTTGCAGTGGCTGATTATGAAATTTAAAATAAAGATAGCAATAAATGGAATTTGAAACTTTATTGACTAAAAATATAAAGTTTGTGAATTTTGGGTTGAATTGTTTTGGTTTTGGCATAGAGCCGGCCTAACCGTTTATTTTAATAGTAATATAATAATTTTAATTAGAAAAAAAAAAAATCTATTATATATGAATATGATTTTTCAATCCCATTATTTAGGACTAATAAAATTTAATTATACATTTCATATGTGTGTATAATAAAAAATAATAATTTAATTTAATGATATATTAATTTTTTTTAATAATATCTATACTATCAAAATAAGTTTAATTATGATTTATAAAATTAGCAAATAAGTAAAAAATAAAATAATTTAATATAAAAAATTAAGAAAATAATTTTAAAAAATTTTAAAAATAATATCGAAGAGTATTAGGAAATAAAGAGCCGTTTTGGATGAGTTTAAAACAAATACTTTTCGGATAGTATTTTTTATAGTAAAATTATTTTAAAATCAAACGACTTTGTATTTGGATATAATAATTAAAAGTATTTTAAAATGTATTTTTATTTAAAGTTACTCTAAGCTAGATTCTAAACACAGTCCTTTTTGTGTTTTTACGGCTTCTGCTTTTTTAAAAAAACTCATCCAATCATATTTTTTTTTATTCTAAAATACTTTTTTGTCAAAAATAAGTGTTTGTTCTCTAAAAATAATTCGTTCAAACGAGCTCAAAAAAGAGTAGAAAGGGGATAGGGGAAAGAGGAGTTAAAATACAAAAGAACATGAAAAAGAGGAGATGAGCACTTATTTTTGGGGAAAAAAATATATTATATTTAGATGGAGTTTAAAAAAAAAAACAAACACGAGGTAAAAAAAAATCGAAAAGTGATTTTTTTTTTTTTTCAGAAGTTAGCCAGGATAACTTCAAACATAAAATTGCTTCCAAACGGGCCCTGAATCGATAAAATCAGCGACTTTGCCGAATGAAGTCGTGTTTAAAACATTTAAAAAGACGACTTCTGTATAAATTCCATAATATAACCGTCATAACCTAGAAAATAGCGAGTAAATAATCTTTACAGTTGAAAAAGTTCCCAAAAGCCGCTTTCTATAGACGCGCAGAGAAGAAAGGATCTGCTAAACGATGTCGTATTTGCTGCCGCACCTCCACTCCGGCTGGGCCGTCGATCAGGCGATCCTCGCCGAGGAGGAGCGCCTCGTCATCATACGTTTCGGCCACGACTGGGACGAAACATGCATGCAGGTCAATTTTATTTCTTCCAATTTTTCCTTTTTTTTTTCCTTTAATATCCAAATTAATTACTACTTTTCTGGTGAATAGTGTAGTTTTTAATTGGAATTATATGTTATGGATTCAAATTTATTTTAGTGTTTTTTTTTGGGGGGGAAATTTAGCTCGGTTAGGGTTACTGTTTGGTTTGGATTTTGATGTTCCAGGTTTCGTGTGGTTTCCATGTGTTGGGTTTGATGTGGTTGGACTCCATTAATCACTTAAAAAAAAGTATAAATTTTCAGATGTTTTAATCTGTATTTGTAATGGCTAGATTTAATTTAGATTGAAATTTTTGATGTTGTTGCTGAAAATTTTGAGATAGGGGAACATTAGATTTGACAACTATATCCAACCTGTATCCAGCAGATATATTGAGCACTGTAGAGTATTGTTCTTTTTTGAAGCTGAATAATCATTGCTGTCCCGTGGGTGCCTTGTAAAATTTCAACTACGGTTAAGGGCGTTTGCAAACACTTATGCTTTAGAAGAAGTAGAAGTTTTAGAAAAAGTTAAAAAAAAAGTTGAATAGTAAAAGCGGCCAATGTTTCGAAAGGAATAGTGAAAATCAATGTTTTTATATCACAAAAAAAAAAAAAGAAAAGCAAACTTATTTTAACCTTTTTTTCAGCTGACGTAGGAAAACATAACACTCACTGTCTACCTTTTTTCCCCTAAGCAACCGGTTTGTACGTATCATTGAGTTGACGATTCATAGTTTCATATGTGGGCAGAAGTAAAGTATTTGATTCTGGATTGGTCATATTTGACCCACCTTTGCACATAGTTGCTCTAAAATAGTGCAATCATCAAGACATAATACCCTATTGCTAGAGATATCGAGTATTTAACATCTCTAAGCACACATGAATGACCATTTTCTGGTTTGTGTTGCATTTGAGCAAATGTGCAAATGTTCTACACTGCTAACGATTATGCACTTCTCGTGGCCTCTATAGGACGCTGAATGTTCCTAGGATTGTAAATCAGACTTTGCTCTGTCACATGTTTTCAGCCATATTTAACTGCCATTCATGCTCATTTTAATGTGATGCCGATGCTCTGGTCTCTCTCTCTCTCTCTCTCTCTCTCTCTCTCACACACACACACACACACACACATTCTCTCTTATGCACACTGAAATTCATCATAGGGTCGTTATGTTCTGATGCTTTCTCGACATCTGTTGTGTCTTAGTTTGTTGGCTTTGCAACTTTTCTCGCTTTGTATTAGCTTGATTTCCCAACTTGCAGCTATTGGGGTCAGCCACTAAGTTATGTTGTTTCATTGTATATTCAGATGGATGAGGTGCTGGCTTCAGTTGCTGAGAC
The DNA here is from genome assembly GCA_026212405.1 of Petrea volubilis. Classification (NCBI taxonomy): domain Eukaryota; kingdom Viridiplantae; phylum Streptophyta; class Magnoliopsida; order Lamiales; family Verbenaceae; genus Petrea; species Petrea volubilis. Next base: position 12,179,699 of record CM047879.1, read on the forward strand.
AATAAAGAACTTTGCCGTCATATACCTGGTGGATATCACAGAGGTGCCCGATTTCAACACAATGTACGAGCTGTACGACCCTTCCACTATCATGTTCTTTTTCAGGAACAAGCACATCATGATTGATCTCGGCACTGGAAACAACAACAAGATCAACTGGGCTTTGAAGGATAAGCAGGAGTTCATCGACATCGTGGAGACCGTCTATCGGGGCGCTAGGAAGGGGCGTGGTCTAGTTATTGCCCCGAAAGATTACTCCACCAAATACCGTTATTGAATACTATTGCGCGATGCCTTTCAACTATTTTGTGGTGAATTGACAGCCTACCTGATGATCTTTTAGGCTGTTCAATTCGAGCCTGTGCGTTATTCAATTTTTTCTAAGCTAGTTGTGGTTTTGGTGTGATTGGCCATGATATGTATAACATTAACTGTTTTGGCTCAAAACTGTATCTATAGAGCAATTGAGTTTACCAATTGAAACTCAAGAACATATTCTCCGTTAATTTAATTTGTCGCTGCAGATAGGAACTTGGAGTAGCCCAGCTGAACATTTAGTTGTTGGAATAATTGTTGAACCCTTATTAAATGATGGATATGCAATTGTTCTGTATCTCCATGATCTTAAGGACTTCTTTCTTCCATGCACTAAATCATATTTTGTATCTGAATATCTGGATTGATAACTTGCTACTAATTTTTCTTAGAGTGATAAGATTTGGGGAAAAAAATAAAAAAGAGGATTCTCTAAACAGAGTTCAGCTCCAACCCAATGAGTTTTTGCCTCAATGGTAAAATAGAGGCTCTACAATCGATTCCTTAAGATTTGACTCTTTGAATCCAATGAATGTGTGGTAAAATAGAGGCTCTACAATCGATTCCTTAAGATTTGAGCTCTTTGAGTCCAACAAATGTGTGTGTTACTTTATTGGATAGCGGCTTATGTTCTACTTCATTGTAGTTTGTTCGCAATTAATATTTAGTTATAATGAATACAGTTATTTGTTTTTAATTTAAGAATATTAATGTAATCAATTCACATGTAAAATACCATTTTTTATAAAAAAAATAAATAAAAAATAAACCAACTGTTTATATTGTTACAAAATAATATCAAATTCCATAAGTGACATAATTTTTTGTCTTTTTATAAGTTAAAAATTGCATAATCTAATTCAATAATTTCACCAAATTGGGCCTTCTAGTGTGGGTCGGAATTTTCCAACAGGGAATTTCACAACCTTAGGACTATTACATTTACAGTCACCATCATTTATCGTGGTTTCGGTCACCAGCTCTTTTGTCGTTAAGTCATTAACTTTCTTGACCTTCTTACATGCATGCATCAACCTTCATACAATTTTGCAAGACCTTTATTTTTTGGTAAATAGTTACCTGGGCTTATAATTTGTGACGCCTCTTGTAAAGCACCACTTCTCCCAAAGTGGCGGGACTATTTTGCTAGATTCTTTAGAAGAATTGCCTTGCATTTCTAGGTATTCTCTACTTACTCACCTATGTCGGTTTCGAGTACAAGTATCCTTTTATTTAAAGGTTGTTCGAACCTTTTTGGGGGATATGATGTGGTTATTTCAATACCGTAGTATCTGGTATTCGAACACTGACTCGAGATATTTCCTATATCCCTTTTTACCCTGAAAAAGTATGCACACGCACAGTTCTCGCAATAAATGATGACCATAAGCGAATGTCCGTAGAGGTATGGAGATTTTGTCGAGAAGGTTCAAATCCTATGTGCATGTGCGGGATGGTGTGTGTACATAACACTATTAAACCAAACAGTGTTGCTGCGATTGGATTCTTCACCTCCCAAAGCCCAATAGGATGTATTCTCTTAAAGCCCAAATTGTTAGTGAGGCCCAGCCCAGAAAGCCTCAATTTTCCTTTTACGCGGTTGTCGAAGGCTTTTATAATAGGAATCCTCACACTTGACTTCCAAACGCTACCCATCGCATCTCTGCTAAAACCCTAACGTTCCTTAAGATCTCTCTCCACTTTTTTCGTGCTAAACCGTACAGTTATGGCTACCACAACGGAGCCCACAACCCTAAAGAAAGAGGAAGAGGAGGAGGACGACTCGAAGCCGGCGGCGGCGGAGGACGAGGATACCGGAGCCCAGGTGGCGCCGATCGTTAAACTCCAAGAAGTTGCGGTGACAACCGGCGAAGAAAACGAAGATGTGCTTCTTGATTTGTGAGCGATTCAACCCTATATTCAATTTGATTGTCTTTAGGGTTTTGATCTGGATTTAATTTTTTGCAATTGAATGCTGTAGATATAGCATCTTTACTGAATCGATTCAGTTGATGCTATAATCACGAATTTGAACTAAATTATTGTTGCTGGGAAATTATTTTTTTTGCTTTAGGGTCTAAAATGGATTGTTATAATGGATGGATGTTGTTATGTATGTATGGTATGTGTGGTGCTCTGGCGGTCGTGTTTACTGTTGTAGTTTATTTTGGTGAAGTTAGGGATGTGGGCTTTGCTGTACGACAAATTCGCCGATAAATATTTTCTGTTTGTGGTTTTATTGTTATGTGGAGGTAGTTTCTGCTAAATGATAATGAACGCCTGATTTTGGATGATTTGTATTGCTTGACTATTAAGCTGCCTGAATTGTTGTTGTGACTATCATACTTGAAAATGCTTATTACCGTTGTTGTGATTATTTTTGTTGATGTGGAATTGCTTGTTCTTGTAGTAAAGCGAAGTTGTATAGATTCGACAAGGAATGGAAGGAGAGGGGAGTTGGGACTTTGAAGCTACTAAAGCACAAGGAGACTGGCAAAGTTAGGCTTGTTATGAGGCAAAACAAGACCCTGAAGATCTGTGCCAACCATCTTGGTAGGAAGTTTTTACATATTTTTGAATCCAAATCTCTGATTCAGTCCTGTGTACTATTTATACCTGAGTTGTGGTTATGTGTCTCGTATTCATGCTGATGGTTATACTAGTGGGATTTAGGGTGATATTCATGCTGATGGTTATACTAGTGGGATTTAGGGTGACATTGTGACACTGTATTTTGTGTGATGTTTTGTTCAAGTGTGGTTAAGTCTGATAACGAGGTTTATGTTACTGAAAATTGAGCATTGCTTTGTAAATATAGTGCTACCCACAATTAAGGTGCAAGAACATCAAGGTAGTGAGAAGTCGTGTGTGTGGCACGCCGCTGATTTTGCTGATGGGGAGCTGAAGGAAGAGCTTTTCTGTGTTCGGTTTGCCTCTGCAGAGAGTGAGTTATTTCTATTCTTGTAAATCACTTTTTATTTCCAACACGCACTGTTTTCTATGTGGGAATAAATTGAAGTGGCGCATCTATATGTTGTTGCTGTGTGCCTGCTGCTTAACCAGAAACTTAAAGCATATGTATGTGTGCCACATGATGTTCAAGTTTTCGTTTCTGGCCATATCTGAGTGGCTTTGTTATATTTCATATGCATCTTACTTGTGGTTTGCATCTCTATGTTCTTACTTCTTACTTAAGAGAGTGCTGCATTTGGACGAATAGTGTCCTTTTCCACTTCAATTGTTTTTGCACTGGTATTTTTCTTTTCCAATGTTGTACTCAGAAATGTATTGTCATTTGGTGTGTTGAATTCCGTGGCCGGTTGATTCAAGCCCTCGTGTCACTTCTGTTAGGTTTCTATTAAACAATTTTTAATAATTTTCTGTACTATGAAGTTTTCACATACATATATTTGTGCTGTGGTGATATAATTGTCAATCAGCTCACGAGACTAGCCCCCCCCCCCCCCCTCCTCCCGCCAAGGCCCCCGGCGGGTGTCTAATCAGTTTAATAAGATCATAATTCCAGTTATTACGTATAATGAATCCTCTGAATTGGAATCTTAACATTATATTGTGATCATTAATTTCCTTCCCAGTTAGGTGCCATGCCAAACATATTCTAATGTTACTCTTACCTTTTGTTGTTTATTTCAGATGTCAAAACTTTCAGGGATAAGATTGAGGAAATCACTGAATCTCAGGCAAAGGACGGTGAGGAGAGCAAAGAAGGCGACGCTGCTGCCAGTCTTATTGAGAAGCTGAGTGTTGAGGGAAAAGACAAGGAGGAGAAACCAGAGTCTAAAGATGCAGAAGAGACGAAGGATGACAAGGAGAAAGTGGGAAAACCTGCTGCTGAGAAGTGAGTCCTTCAGTATACTTGTCATGCTTTTTTTGTCAACGAGGGTTGAAGCATGGGTTGTTCGGGTGAATTAACCCAGTTCCAGACAATTATGCAACATACCGTACTTTGTGGTTTGGTTTGTTATCTTGGTCTGGTTGGGTCGGTGTCAATTGGTGTGTGTGGAGCTTGGGAGTGTGGGTGTCACCTTGATATGTGTCGGTTTTGTTTTCTCTGTCCAGCTTGTATTGCAAAATTTTAAATGGGGCAATTCATACCCTAGCACATGTTTTTTTATCTTGATGAGTATCGGTCTTTGTTCCATAGGTTCTTTTAAGCTTTTGTGTTGGAGCTTTAAGAAATGCAAGTTTTTTCCCCATATATTCTTTACGAAATGCAAGCCTTAGGCTTGAAGTTAAGGTGGAAAATTGAAGCCAAATAATGGTAGTGAAGTTAATTACTAGAGGCCTCTCAAGGTTCGCCCAAATGACAATGATGTACTATTGGTACGTAACACCGTATTTCGAAGGATTCGAGTTAATTGAAGTTGTTATTATATGATCTACAGACCTCGGAAAAAATAAAATTCGTATTTTGGTCCAACTGTAATTATTGTTCTAACATTAGTGATCGCAGGCCTGTTAGAATGCGCAGACACTCTTGAAGCCGTGCAATATTGGATATTGTGTTGAACATGACACTCGAAATGTATCTGAAACACAATGCGGTGTGTCAATAAATTGAAAAGGTCCGACACTTTCGATGGCATGTTACGTTTTGAGCACTGGAGTTTTTCGTACGTATATTTGTGAGTATTTTGATAATAAAAAAGATCGTTCAAAATAAAAATTTTGTAAAGCTGCTAGAAAAAGATTGTTGCGAACAATAATTTTTTTTTTATTTTATTTTTTATAAAAATTGAAACTTTCTATTCTTTTCAAAATAGATAGTTAATAATTTCGTACTTATATCAATAATATGTGTGTGTGTGTATATCTGTGTGTGTGTGCGCATATTGAATGTGCATGTTATATTTACATTATCACTAAACTAATAAAAAATTATATAAATAATGCCATATCAAAAACGTGTCAGTGTCATAAAATTTTTAAAGAGCGCATATCACCGTGTTGGTGCTGTATCTGTATTGTCATGTTCCTACAACATAAATTCTTCCCTTTTACCAACGTTGTTAAACAAATCATATTTAAGATTCAATAGAGCGACTAAAGCTATTTCTTCTCAAATCGTTGCTTCAGATTGTAACTTGCCCTTGCCTCTCAAATAATTGATGATTCACAAGTAGATTTGCACAATCGATCTGGGCTGGGACCAAGGGAGACTTCACACAATTTGACGGACACTAGTCACCTCCCTGAATCTGATATATTCACCTTAAATTCAACTTGTGCTTTAACTGATTTATAAACAATACAATGAAAATATTAACATATAATAACAAAACCACAAAAACAATCATAGTACATACACCAACGGCTCGCCTTAAAACAAAATAACAAGTCTACCTTAAAACAGCCGACACTATAGGAAATTAGTGATCCATTAAATGACCAGCCAGTAACTGCCACAAGAGAAAGCAAGTACCCATTGCCGACCTGGGCAGCCAGGTACAAATCCCACACAACCTAGTCTAATTTCCTATTACGCAACAAAATGAGAGTCAAATGCACTTAAAACAGTGCCATCATACTCTGTACACTTGAATGATGGTTCTGCAGAACACAAGGGGCAACCATCAATCGCGCCGCATATACTCAATAGGGGCGAAAAAAACCTACAAATATACAGGCATACGCCGCCATCCTTAAATAGGTCTGCAAACTGCTAAACTGTTTTAGAATTATACATAGATCGTTATGGAGACATTTGTACATCATCCATTGATGCAGTCATTCGTATATCTGTGTCCTCAGACATCGGTCTTCCCTGTCTCACTTGACTTTCAATGGAATCAACTAAATGACCGAAATACGCTATGTTTAGTCCATAACCAACAAAGTACAGACACGCAAATTTAATGTCTTGAAAATGTGTCTTACCAAATATGGAGTCAGTTGATGGCCCACTAGGTGATGTACTTCTCATATGATCTGCAGGGCGTTCACGGTTAGGATAAGCACAGGGAATGGTTATGAATCGTTCTATGTGCCAGGAAGAACAATTTATTTGCTTTCAAGAAACACGACAGTGAATTAATGCACCTAATGTCAAAGATAGATCGAGAAGCAAAGGTTTTCGCATAACCTAGAATCAAGGAGTTGGCTGAAAATCCAACCATCAACCAGTATTGTAACTATATGATTAAGATGAGAAAGAGAAATGATAAAGATCCAAACACTACTGAGGAGTTGCATATAATATATGTCTAGATAAGATCAAGCAAATTTACACATGCATGTTGGAGGAGAGCGCCCGAGCTATGAATATTAGTTTCGACTTAGGATAATGCAAATCCTTACCTGATTTATTGCGCAGTGCCTCCTTGACAGCATCGAAGTTCTTGTAAGTATAGCCCACAAAACTCAAATCTTTCGGAGTAAGATGCATCTGTTTGATGTAATGATAGGGCCAGCTTTATCATATTGCTTAAAAATATGAAAGTTAAGAGGGAAGATCTTACCAAGATTGTATTCAGTCAATTCAAGGAAATAAGCAAAAAATAAATAGTACACAATTGTACATCCTCAAATATTTAGGGTGAACTAGTAACCAATAAATTGGGAATGCAAGGAGCAAGAAAAACCTTTCGTGAGGGTCCTGAGCCAGACCTTGATGGTGTTGGAGGATCCAACTGTTCAATCAATGGTATAATAGCATTAATAAGGCTTACTCAACGGAGCAATACTAAGAAAGACTACAGGAGATCACTTAGATATCAAAGATAATAAACGATGAAAATAATGCATGCAGGTACAGTACAATAAAAATGCAATGGACAGAGCGTGCAAGTTCAGTACAGAGTTGAAGATTTAACATACTAATGTAGAATTACAAAGATGACACATTAAGAACTTTTGACATGCCATTAGCTTCAAAATCTTAGCATGAGTCAGATAAATAGTCCCTTAGAACCAACTTACAAGCACAGAAAGAGGGGCGCAAATGGGGAGAAGTAGAAGACAAAGAACAGAGAGATTTGGTCTTTACAGAGTTGGTTGATAGAGGTGATCAAAACAAACGTCTCACTTTTCATAGGCTTCCACTTATGCAAATGGGCTCACAACCACGGAATTGCTTATATGCAATATGCCACAAAACTGAGAAAGTCATCGCATTTTAGATTTGTCTGAAGTAGAATAAAAATTCACCAAACATAGTATTTATGATAATTGGTACAAGAAGTGGATATAAATAACTGTCTGCAAAGTAGCTTCGTAAGGAACTAAGGATGAAACATAATAAAAAGAAAGAGATCAGACTATACCTCATCAAACTTCATAAAGTTCTGGGTATCCAGCTCTCCATTAACCTCTGGTTTAAAGGCAGCTTCCATTTCATATAGTTTATCCCATTCAATACCCATGAACCAAGGGTGAGCCTGCACACATATACATGTAAATAGAGAGAGAGGAGAGAATACATTGAACCCATTTTGGTCAAGTCCTACCTTTATCTGAGCTGCTCCCCCAGTTCCAAGCCTATGTTCCACGTCACAGAGCAACCTACAAATTAGATCTTTCGCCTCAGGACTGAGTTTGATATCTTCAGGAAATCTCAGATGATTTCGCCAGTGAACAATCTGGATATCAGTAAACTAAATCAGAAGATAATAGCTTCCACAGTAAACCTAATTTTAATCTCTAGATAAAGACACGCATTCAGCTTAGAGAACAAGTATAGAAAGAGAAAAAATGAGAAAAAGAATAAAAAAGTTCCATTTCACAGTTATAAAATCACTGAAAAAACTATTGCTTCAACTTTAAGAACTACTCTCACATGCATAAGCAAAATATCTTGTGAAGAGTATGCAATCACAAGACTCGCAACTCCAGGAAGCATATCACATACTTCAGTTCCTTCATATAATTCATTCATTAAATGATAGCAATTCTGCATCTTTTTGATTTATTGAGAAAACACAAATGGAACATTATTTGTTACAATGAGGACCAGCACTATCATTATATTCCCTGTTCCGCAGAACAATGTGGTCCAAATGGCAAAGCAACAACCTGTACAGGACATTGGACTAGGATGGAATTGGGGAACTTAGCTACTCTCTGTTTTCACAAAATGATGCAGTCCACCAGATAATGATTGGTGCATGATATTCATAAGATTTTTTGTCCATTTTAAGGTAAGTTACACATAAAAAATTTTAAAAGAGTCAACTGTTTTCATGGGTGCATATAGGACAATTTAAAAGAACACTGTCCTGCCTGGAACACCGACCTCAGTTTTCCATAATCAATATGGTCCAGATATTGCACACCAAGTTAGAAGTACAAAATCAGTAGCATAAAATATGATATTTGGTCATAGCCACATAGAACACTGACTACAATACATATGTGGTACTAGAAGAAAAACAAAGTTCAATTGAAAAAATTAAATTATGTATCTTATATACAAAGCATGCACCTTCCTGCAAGTGGTCATAGGATCATCAGAGTAAAATGGGGGGTAGCCAACAAGCATTTCATACATGATTGCACCCAGTGACCACCTGCACATATATGCAAACAATTTACAAATTAGAATGAAACTAAACTGCAAGTAGTTCTAAACTACTACTGTCTCTGCATACTTCAATACATAGCAACATACGCATATCTGCTTAAAGGACCGGGTGATGGCATTTCACCATTGAAAGTAACACATCAAGGAAACTTAATTCTTAAAATAGCTATCGACAGATCTGAGCAAAATAAAATGTAAACATACATCTATTTTTATTGGTGAGTCGCCACATGAATGATGAAAGTATAACAAGTAACTGTTGGGGATGGGGATGGGAGTGTTTGAACTTGAACTGACCAGTCACACTCCATGCCATATCCCTTCTTCAGCAGAACTTCTGGAGCAATATAGTCAGGCGTACCCACCGTTGAAAATGCCTTAAAACAGAAAAATGACAATGATTAAATCATGGAAACTGGAGTGCAGTTCATTAAGGAAAAACCACAAAATTCATCATGATTGATTACCAACTTCCTCCTGTTCATCTGCCAGTGCTGAAGTTGTTCGCGAGGACTTCTCCAATTACTACCATTGGCAGCATCAGGAAAGCGGCCATCGATGTCCATTGGTTCCCTTATATTTTCATCATCCATTGCCTCATTTTCATTGACTGTAGATAAAGTTCTACAATCAAGTGGCTTGCAAAGACCAAAGTCTGAGAGCTTCATGTGGCCATTCTTATCAAGAAGAAGGTTGTCCGGTTTGATATCCCTACCAAAAGAAATATTTCGGTGAGTTGAGTAGGTCAACTGACCTTCTATACATGAAAATTTCGTATCAAATGCAACATCATTTTTAAATGATAGATCATACACACCTGTGAATATAATTATGTTTGTGAATAGATTCAATGGCCAACACACTTTGAGCAATGTAAAATTTAGCCACATTTTCAGAAAGTGTGTCCTCTCTCATCAGCAAAGTCATCATGTCGCCACCCGGGAGATATTCCATTATAAGATATAAATACTCAGCATCTTGGAAAGAGTAATACAATTTAACTATGCAGTGGCTGGCCACTTCTGCCAATAGGTTCCTCTCTGCTCTTACATGTTCCACCTATGAAGCGAAACATTTAGTTAAGTATATACAGATGCTAATGCACAGAACATTTCCCAAGACTTAATAATAAATGGATTAATACAACTTGCTCATATGTGAAAAATAAAAAGTTAAAAGACATTTCAAAGTTATCATTGAGAGACAAGTTGCAAAACAATTTCCTCTCGTTGTAATATATCAGTCTCCAACAAAAGACAATCAAAAAAGCAAGGGCAAAATGAACACATGGACATGCTCACAGTACAACCTTCCATGGTGAGCAACACATAAGATATTACTCCAGCAGAATGATTCCATTGCTTGGGTACCAGCAGATATCATATGTTATGAGCCATAGAACATTAAGATCAACAGGATCACTCTGTTCTGCAGTTTGTTAGCATGTGTTTCACGCCCAACCATAGTTATCGAAAGCGCAGATTAGCGCGCTTCGCAGTGCTCAGCGCTAGGAGTTTTAGCTTAGCGCGCTTAATGCTCTTTATGGGCTATTTTTTTTCTATTTCGAAATATGAGTTATTTTTACATATGTTTTCTTTTTTTTTTTTTTTGGGTACATATGTTTTATGTTTTTGTACCCTTGTATTATATGTTTGAGGCCTTGAGGGTTAATAATTCTAATTAGTGTGGGTGTGTGTGTCTTTTGTGATTTTTGGTTCAGTGACCTTTATATCTACTAACAACTTTTGGAATTTGAATTATAAGTGGTTAGATGATTTATATTGTTGCAATTTATTATCATTTTTGAGTTCATTGACATATTGTTATATTATGAAAAATATAAATTTTTCTTTATTACATGGTGCGGTTTTGTTAAAAAAAGGGTGCACTTTGCGCTATTGCCCCAGGAGGCCCCCCCGCTATTAATAACTATGTGCCCAACCTTAAATTAAGGAAAGTGAGTTATGAAACTCAGTGAATTGATGAATAAGCCAACTGCTAAGAGGAGCCTCATGGCTGTTCGACGGGCATGCTTAGACTTGATAAACTTCAACTGCCTAACAACAGGTTTTAATAGGAGTTGCAAGGATAAGTACAACTTTATGATTTATCTCAGCTTTCTGGTACTTTTGGACAGGGGTCAGGTGTCTTGTTCCTCTTCTTCTACTTATATGATCCAGGTTCTAATAAACCAGTAGAGGGTCTACCCTCACCCCAAGTCACAGGCAGCTTCAGCTCTGGAAAACGAAATGCTCATGTTCTGCATGCTTGATTTATATGCTTACCTGTCCTCTTGAAAGCATTTCAGATTTCTTTAACTTCTTCATGGCATAAATATTTCCTGATTTTTTGTCCCGACATAATCGGACCTGAAGTGTAAAATTTAATCAGTAGCATATAAAACAAAGTGAAAAAACAACAAAACATCTGTGAAAATTATTGGGTTATGCAAAATAGGTGCTTTTTTATGGGGTGAGCTGCAGGAAAGTCTAAAAGTAACTGATGTGAAGGCTTGTTTAGATACATGTATTTTATACAAGTGCATTTATATGATTAAGAACACGTCAAAAAGCCATATACACTGAGATGGAAGAGGGGAGAGTTGCAAGCATGCCACCAACCTCACCAAAGGCTCCACGCCCGATGATGGTAAGAAGCTCAAAATCATCTACGCATATCTTGTTCCTCCTCAGTCTCATAAACTCTGTCTCCTTCCGCTCTAAATCTTTAATTAAATTTATCTGTTCCTCTTTGGGCACATCTGAAGATGCCAACTTTCTTTCTAGTACCCACCGCCTGAAGTGAAAAATCATAAACATGAATTTGTAGAGTTTAGCTCAAACATCTGCAACACTGATGGATAGCCGATGCAATTGTTGGCATGAATGCATCACCATGAAATTCTTTTTCTGTTAGTTTTCATTATCATTTTTTTTTTTTTTTGTGTGGGTGTGGGGGGGGGATGAAATTCATAACTGTGGAGCTCGTCTAATATTACTTTTGGGCTCTCATATTAGCATTTAAAGAGAACATACCAGGAAGAAAATGCATAGATACGAAGGTCTAATCGCCATGATGCTGAAAGACTAAAACAGCCAACATTTTCTATTTTTGTGTATTGATGGGTTAATTGACCAGCAGGCACTTAAATAAGTTTCCAAACGACAAAAAGCATCATAGAGCAAGAACCACACCGCCCAAGCCTGTTCTAATATCATTTATTTAACAAACATTAAGCTCCTTTGCAAATACCAAGTTAATACCAAAATTCTTCAGAGAGAATCTGAAAATACATGCAAAATTGGTAAGGAATTAAAAGATATTTTATTCTACCACCAAATGCAATCGCTCTGGCGTTTTTTAATCTAATGGCGGCCTGCATGATAACTTCTGTAATTGTGTGTCATGCACTTCACCAATCCGTAGCAACACATTATTACGCGAAGTGGCTAAAGATAATGCCTGATGGAAACTATTATTTTGTCCGCGTCAATTGCCTGCCAAAATTTTGTACTTATTCTTACTGGGTTGCCCAACAGAACTGCTAAACTACCCCAACCAATCGGCCCACCCCAAAGTGCACCATAATTGGCTGTTTAAGGGTTGGATGGGTTGTTCTAGGGTTAATTTTGAAAACCACAATTTTGCAATAAACCTTGTTTTTATATTTGCATAAACCACACCTGACTGCTCTCTCTCTCTCTCTCTCTCTCTCTCTCTCTGATAGAGGCATACATATATGTCTGTATGTATGTGCAATTTTATATTAGAAATTTTCTTTACTAATAATAGTACAATAAAATACGTCTTACATCAGAAATAGACCCACATAATTTATGGGTCTTATATACTAATTACTTGTTAATCGATAATGAATAGTTGATTCCCATCTGCCTGGCGTTGATAAATCCGTACTTATAGCCTACAATACATCAAAACAAGAAATTTAAAGACCTAGTCACTTAGCCAGATGAAATGACATCAGCATTGTAATACTTCCAATAGATTCAGCTATTAGTAAACAAAAAAAAAATGCCAGGCAAGAGCTCTACAATCTACGTGTTCCACTCAAGAGAGCAGACTATTATTTACGACTTGTCTACTCAGTTGCAGCCTCAGATAAATCCAATCACTTAACCCCAATCGTTCTGATTTGAAATTAACCCACTTAAAGGCAGAGTTTTCACAACTAAGCTCAATTCCATTCATAGGTCACCAGAAATGAAATCCTTCCACAACTTTAACAGTACTAAGAAATCCTTCCACAACTTTAACAGTACTAATCACCAAAAACCCCAAATTTCACCAGCTATATGTAACTGACAACTTAATTCTAAGCAGCCAACCATAATCTTAGTCGACTTTCAATACCTAAAACACACAGAGCAAATACATCCAACGAAACAGCACAAATACCATAGAAAGCACTAGATCTTGTAAACTAACAAGCTAAATCGCAACTCAAGCTAAGTTAATTCGCAACTAAAACACTACATTCCCAAGTCCAGAAAAAAGCTGCAAACAACACAAAAGCACGAGGCTCATCATTTGTTATGTGCATATCGAAACACACCTTTCTTTTCTCTCCTGTATGCTCTTCATCTGATTTTTATAGTGATTCTCGATGAACTGTTTTGCAGCGGCGACTTTTTCCATCGTCAGACTTGAACCTAGAACTTCTTCTTCGACGTTGGTATTGTTCGCTTCCTCCATTTGTGTCTCCCCTCTCTCTCTCTCTCTCTCTCTCTCTCTCTAAAGATGTGCGTGTGAATATCTATGTGCGTTATATACTTATACGTGAGTGTGTCCTGTGTTTATTGGTGTATATTTATATTCCTCCATTCCGGCGTCGTTTTGACGACACTGTTGGACCGGGTCTCCGACTTTACATTCTTAAATTATTGCATCACATTGCTGAAAGTGATTGCACCGTTTGAGACTCGTTCGGGGGATCTTTGTGGTGTGATAATAATTTATTATAGAAATAATAATTTGTCAATTTTTTCTATTTTTAATTATTATTTTAATGGTTTTTGCATAGCAAAATAATAATTAGAATATCCTGGATTAATAACATAGGAAAATTATTATAGAATTTGAATTGAAAGAAATTATATTTTAAATTCATACTATAAACAAATAGGATATTTAATCAATCATGAAAAAAGTAGGATCTCAATTCACGAATACTAAAATATCCTTATACAACCATCTTAAGGACTTCACAATATATGATCGAGATAACCTCGTCGACTCACCGTTTAGTATATGAATTCAATGAGCCATTAACTCGCAACGTTTTACGCAAAAAAAACAAAAAAGAGAAAAAAATAACAATATCGACAATCTTGTTTTTTTAAACTACACTTTCCTCAAAATCTCACGTTCAACTGCGAACATATCAAATAAAAATATACGATATTTACATATACAGTTATACTTACATAAACACACACACATAAGTGTATATAATGTGTGTATGTTTAGCAATTGAGTTAAGATCCTGAATTCAATGGCTTTATTTGATTGAAGATAGTACATTGTAATACAAATATTAATCCACCGAATAATAATGTTTGATTTATGGTATTGATGTGTACTACAATGCCTCAATTCATGATCACATGATTTAGTGATGTATTTAATCGCATGGGGTTGTGTTATTATAGGAGTTATATTTGTTATGTATTTATATTTTTACCCTTTTAATTTTATTCAAAATTGTCAAGTTCAAAGTTAAAATAGTACATATACAATCAATAAGGTCCAATATCTTAAATCAAACTACATCATTAATCCATAATACATATTTCACGAATACACAAACTCACAAATCAAATATGTAGTTTAAGTCCCATAATACGGCCAAACACCATAAAATTAAATTAAAGGATGTGAATTCAATCCTCCAAATCAAATGAAGCCAATAAGTATACTTATCAATTACGAGCTATTGTTAATAAAAATAATCAAATTTTAACAAAAAAAGAAATAGGAAGAGGTGCATGTGCATTGAAAAATGATTACCCAAATTTAACAATATATATATATATATATATATATATATCGGGCAATGTTAAAAAGTGCTCGCGCACCTACGAATTACATGAGTAAATAGCAATATTATTTTAGAAATAGCAAATGTGGCGACAGCTAGATATTTGATTAAAAAGTGCAAGTTAGCAGAAGAGGGTGCGGGGGAGAGTGGCCATAGGGAATTGAAACCAGCTCATGAGGTTCGGATCTGTTTCAAACTGACAGCTCCGCTTTCAAACGGATACTTGCCAGCTGGCATTTTTTTTCTTTTTTTTTTTAAGGCTTGTTTGGTATGGATTCAATTTTATTAATTTATTTATTGCACAACTTGACTCAAATTCCTAATTGAAGGTTAAATAAATTGTAACTAATATTTAGCACGATATATATATATATATATATTTGTTGAATATTCATTGTCAATTAATTATATGACAAAAAAATTAGGTTAAAGATAATCATATAATAAATATAATTCATTTTGCATATAAGGATTGATTTGACCAAAGCCCGTTTGAAGTCAGTTTTGTCTTATAAATATGTTTAAGGTTTGAATTCTAAAATTGTAAATAGAGTAACTGGATTGGGATAATTGTTCCATACTGGGCTTTTATAAGAGAAAATTTCACTTTTCGTCCTTCATGTATACATCTATTTTGATTTTGGTCCCTCATGTTCTCGCACTCTCACATTTGATCCCCCACGTTATATTTTATTATTCAATATCATCCTTCTGTTAAATTTTTCGTTAAAAGCTAACGGATTGGGGGCAAAATGTAACAAATTTTGTGGGTTTGGGGGGGGGGGGGGGAATCTAACTAAATTGTTGGTTTTTAACGGAAAAATTAACAGAAGGATGACATTGGATAATAAAATATAACGTGAGGGATCAAATGTGAGAGTGCGAGAGCATGAAGGATCAAAATCGAAATAAGTGTATATGTGAAAGACGAAAAGTGAAGTCTTTTCGCTTTTATAATACCCGATTCTAATTAATCGATCAATAAATCGGAATTGGATAACTAAAATAGAACCAAAAAAAAAAAAAAAAAACCACCTCAAGCTATAAAAATTACGTACTCTCTTCTTACAAGAAGTGATCAAATACATTTTACTTCTTTTTCTTTTTTTTTTATAGCAATCGGTCTATTACAATTAAATACAATAGAAATAAAACTAGGAAAACTCATATCTACGAGAATCGGACTCTTACTCTTAAAGTTATGTGACATTCATCTTACTATTAAAACAATGCATCATATTTGTCAAACCCGAGCCCTTAATCGATTCGATGGAAAGTCCTCGCTATGGAAGCAATGCTTCGTTGCCAAATTTATATATGATCTGTTAATTTTACAAATAATGAATCAACTATAGGGATGATTTTTGAGTTCTATTTAATATAATTTTAACTAATTTAAAAAAATGGTAATATAATTATTTATTTTACCAATTATACTCATGATAAATTAAATAATAACATTCATATTAATAATTTGACTGATTTGATATAAAAAAATCACTATAATATTTAAATATTATTTTTAAATTTTAATATATAACTACAATATTTACGTACTTCACAATCAATAATATTTTCATTTTCACAAATAGACAAATACGCGAAATGAAAATAACCTAATTACCATAAAATATAAAATGGGAGACAAAGATACAACCAAATGCTTAATACTTCCAACACACTTCTGTCACATGGGGACGAATTTCTTATGTAAAACCTAGCACATGAAATCCTTTTTAATAAATGGATGGGAATAAAATTTGAATACATGGCATCTTTCTAATAGAATTGCTATGCCGAAGAGTTTTTGGCCTAGTGGTAAGAGGATGACTCATGACCACGAAGTCATGAGTTCAAATTTCAACAATGTGGGTATTAGTCTGACAAATAGTAGTATATAGTCTAATTTTATTTGTAATTGATAATTATTGGTATTTATGTAATAGTTTGAACTTTATTTGAGAGTATTAATATTGATATAATTAATTGATATATCGTAGATTGTTTCCTTAAAAAAAATGGCTCTAATATTGGTGTCCGTCTTTGTGGGTGTGAATGAGTTTAAAACCTTGTGGTTATTTCTGTTTGAAAAAAAAAAAAAATCATGTGATAAAATAACATCCAACGTGATAATGTGAGATTAGAAAATGCTTAAATACACCCGGTGTTGAAAATATGAAAAGATGTAGATCAAAATATGTTATCATTATGTTGGATCCACTACTGATATATTTTAATTTACACAATTGAATATTTAATACCGATGACATATTTGATTGCATCTTATATGGCATTTGTACCCTATAAAATTACTTTATAAGCATGTTTGATTTGGTATAGGAATTTTAATGAGCCGCGCGGCTTGAAATTTGGCTTGAATTTCAAATTCCATAACATCGTGTATAGCAATCTCACTTTGTGAAGTGAATTTTATGAATTTCAACTAAGAGAATTTTTATTCAAAGATAAATGCACTTACCAAATACTTAAAATATGGAGTCCAACAATTAAAAAAATTTAATATCTTATACTTTTAATACAATATGAAACATGCCAAGGGTGTATATAAGCATTTTCCTGTGAGACTTGTGCTGCCATTAAAAATTTGTACAATCTATCATCAGTGGTTGGACGAAAATATCTGAACACTTTAGAATTCATATATTTGTATGCAAGTCATGTTGGAAATCGGAAACATGCAATTCCAAGTTATTAATATATATATAGAGAAATAATTGCCTCTGTTTCCAATGAATTTAAATAAAATTATAAATAATTCTTTATTTTTTCAAAAATTACCAATACTCTTTTAAGTTTTAGCCCCTTATTGATAAATCAGACAAGAAGACCGTATGTTGTTTTTACCCTTATATATTTGTGAGGGAGAAGAATTAAGCTCACCTTCCTTAAATTTAGGCAAAATTACAAATAACCCTCTTTCCTTTTAAAAATGAATGATACCTCGTGTCGCCATTGTATCACCAATACCTCGTACCAATTTTGTCTCCCCAAGCCCGTCAAAATACCTAAATAAATTTTGTCAACGCTCCATCCCATTTGATTTAATTGAACAAAAGTATACGTATTAAATCATAACCCGCCATTACATCTCATCTCCTAATTCTTCCACCACTATCGGCCTTATCGCAAAATGGACTTCACAAATGTATTACTTGTTGTGATCAACTCAAAAACCTTCTAAATCCCACATGAAAAAACTATCAGAGGGTGCCGCTCATCTTTGCGCGTGTGTTTTGTTCAAAAATATTATGTATCTACCGTTGTATAATTCGAAAATTTACAATAAATACTTTTAAAAATTCAAAATCTTACAATAAGTAAGGGTATTTCGGTTCTCAAAATATGATGAAGAAATGAACCAAGGGTATTTTTGGCTATTTACTAACGACATGGTGTTTTTTGTAAATATTAATCTATATCAAAGGAATATTGGTAATTTTTGAAACAAAAGTAGATTATTTGTAATTTTGCATAAACTCAAAAGAGATGAGGGCAATTATCCCTTTTTAGATATCACTCTCCAAAATACAGAAGGTCGAAAAACAATTTATGAAAATTGTTATTGACACTTTCACTCAATTTATAATTTCTATCAATTGACCAATTTGTCATTTTAGTGTTTAAATATTAATTTCACGTGGTTTATTGGCAAAAAAGTCATAATAGCCTGTCCTTCACCGTCCCACTGAAAAAAAAAACATATTCTTCATTATCTTTGTACAAATTGTAAATGCGGTATCATGCTTTAAAAATTTTAGTCACGAAGTTCATCATTTTTCCTCCTATTTCTAAGAGACATTTTGTTGCTTTGGAGTTACGCAATATAAATGAGAAATAGAATTAGTGGGAATATACAATATATTACTTTTTATATAGTATTTTGCATATTTGAATGTTAGTAGGATTATATAATATCTTTTGTGGTCTTTATTATCCATTTTTTACATATTTAATTTATTTCCTTTTATTTCATCATTTTGCATATATCTAGCAGCTATATGTACAATTTAGAAAAAAATTTGGTAGTAATATTTATTTTGTATTTAAGTAGGAAAACCAGAAAGATCAAACAAAAAATTAAGGAGTTAACATTAAGGCCGCGATATTATGTGTTTTGGTTTTTTTTATATAAAAACGACTAATAATAAAGAAAATAGTATATATGCCATGAATTAATAAAAAAATAGTATATTAAAGATAAATGAGCATTTTAGACAAGTTATCAATACAAAAATTAAGAATGGAGTGCGGATTATAATATTGAGGTGACAATAACAATTCCCTTAATTTATTTGAAAACATGAGTTCAATTTTAAATATATAAATATAACTTCACATGCCTCATGGTAACAATTAATAGACAATTTTATTAAGAAGTATTTATAAAAATTTTAAAATAAATGTGTTCCAGATTTTGAGTTTGTTGTTATTATTTTTCAAAATATAACAATTATTCGTAATTTTCTCTTATTCCCTTTATTTTATTAAAGTATAAAAATTCAAAAAGTGTCCCATACCAAGTTTTTCAAAATTTCAAAATTTTTATTTGTCAACTTCTAGTAATTTTTATTTTAAAGAGTCGGACTTTCTACGAAGAAAAGCGGTTTATCATTCCAGCGACTTTAGTTCATACAGTGTAATTCAAAAGAAAAAAGAAAAAAAGAAAGAGAAAAAAGAAAGAAACCCTATATAAGGAGGTAAAAGAAAAAAGTATACTCCGTCACAATTTTTCATCCGTCCATGGGGGATCCTTATTGGAGATACGCCGCTGCTCCCTCCGCCGTTCCTCCGCCGTCGTCGTCCGACAGAGGTTTGTCCGAGCTAAATTGATCAGCTTGGTTGCATCCAATTCTTACATACGAAACGTAATTCGCAGTAATTTTATGGAGTGAAATGACTTTTAACCGTCCGAGTTTGCGAAATTTGAACTCATAGGGATCTTAATTTAGCTGTAGAAAAGGGCGTGTTTTGCAGTACTTGTTGTGCGAGTTTGGATTATTCGTGGGGGTTTTCATTGAGTGAGTTAGAAAAAAACGAGAGTGGGTTACAGAGGATTTAGTGGTATGCTGGATTCCGACAAGAATCCGATAATTATGAGGTGGTTTTTGGTAATGCTCGGTTTTATTTATGAAGGCGAGAGGAACATTAGAGTGTAATCCATTTACAAAGGCAATTCAGATAATTGTGGCTAGAGAGAGGATTTGGCCTTTTGGTTTAAATATAATCTGCATACTGCATAGCCAATTTTCAGTTTCCATCATTTTTGAGCATGGGAATCATACTTGAGCTGGTGGCAGCGAGTAGTTTCTGTCATTTTGCTTGAACAATTTCACCATTTCGTTTTTACTTCAAATTTTCGATTTTTGTTAATGTGGTCTGTAATTTGTTTTCGTTTTTGTGTTCTTTCTTCTGTACCTTGTTAAATATTGGGAACTTTTAGTTACATAGTTCTACTGCAACAGGAAGCATACCTAAGCCAAGCTTTCCGGGTTATTTATCGTCTGAACCATCAACAGTGACCAATTATAATCCTTATGGCTCCATTGACTTGCGGGCTCCTTCGTCAGATTTTCTACAAAAAGATGTGAGTAATGTCCATCTCTCAGGCATCTGTGTATGTGTTGATACATATGATGAACAAATAGTGGCCTTTTTGTTTTTTGAATTAGATCTTACCATCACGCCCTGGGGCTTATGGAGTAGAGGACATTGCCGGTATTCGTTATGAACCCGGTGTCAGTGGATTGATTCCTGGAGCTAGCTTTAAAGGCTATCCATCTTCTTATGAGGATCCAAATCTGGTAGCCCACCCCCGAGATGTTGCTGCAGGCACTAGCCCTGGCATCCCTGATGTGACTTATGAAAGGCCCAGTTCACTGAGGAGGAGTGATGCCCCTCCTGCTTCAGGTGAAGAGTCAAACATTCTGTTTGTTGACGGGCTTCCAACTGACAGTACAAGAAGAGAAATAGGACGTATCCTTGCAATGTAGTTACATTGATGCGTTTGCGCCTTTTTCAGATTTTTTATTTGTATATGTGTCAAATGTTGGTGTCTTTATGGTCCTTGCAATGTGCCTTAAAAAAATGTATTCTGGACGGGGGAGGGAGGGAGGAGGTTTTTCGACGTTTCATCAATGAATATCTTCTCCGTGTCTTCAATATGTAGTTTGTTCCTGGCAAGAACTTGGTGAGACTATGTTATTTGTCTACATGGGTTTAAATTCTCAATTTATCCCTTGACAAGCAATAGATCTTTTTCGGCCATTTATTGGGTTCAGAGAACTTAGAGTTGTTCATAAGGAGCCCAGACGTGTAAGTTGTGCACTTTATTTTTTAGTTATACTCTAGCAGAATGAGTCAATTTTATGGTAATATACATCAGGTTAGCATTTACCTAGTGTTTATATTGTTAACATTTTACTTGTGTTTAAACCTCACACTGTGCAAACATTGAGACCCATGTAACTCATACATAGATGCAAACCATATGCCATACATTGTATACATGTTATCCATGTTTTAGACATGCAGTGCTGCATTTTGAGAAAATTGGGAAATGGGATTTGACTTTTCTATATTGTATTTGCATATTTTCTTGTAGTTATCTTGATCAGAAACTCTCCCACTTTGAATGTTCTGCCTGTGACATAGTTTTGTAAAACAATGTACTTCTTGATATTAAGATAAATTATTGCTTCGGAGACACCCACCCGCCCGTTAACAATATTAGTTCCTGGAGGGAGAAAATTGAATTATCTTGCATCATGAAAGGAATACGGAAAAAATAGAACAGGCCTTGGATATGTGTCTCCAATTCTAATTATCGGTCCTTGCAAGCAACAATGTTAGTGTTATTTCTTTGAATTCATTCTCCTGGAAATATATCCTGTCACCCCAGTGTGTTAATATACTTTGCATTGACATCCAGATTAGTCCCTTTGTTTGTTTTATTCGCTTTCATCTTCTTGCCTGAAACAAAACTTCTCTTGGCAGCGTGGAGACAAGGCCATGGTGCTGTGCTTTGTTGAATTCACTGATGCAAAGTGCGCTCTTACTGCCATGGAAGCCCTTCAAGGTTGGATCTTCAGCTCCCATTTTTGTATTACTTAATGGAATCACCAAATACCCTATAATGTTCAATCATCGATGTCTTCCATGATCAATCAGGCTTCTTGACCATTAGAGGACTATCCATAACAGCCCGCCTTACTACTGAAACATAGTTGCTTTCCCACCTCATGTTCATTTATAATCCCTCTTTTGATCGAGTCCTCTGAACCTGCAGGTTACAAGTTTGATGACAAGAAACCAAACTCCCCGCTCCTGAGGATCCATTTCGCTCATTTTCCTTTCCGTCGACCATCTGATCGAGATGAGCAACAATTTGGAGGTGTGCGGTGAACGTGAGGCTACACCATGTGAAGTCGTCTTGTGGATCGGTATTAGCACAACATGTCTCTAGTGAAATGCTACTAGTATGACTTCTTCTTGAAGGAAAAAAGAGAACCCTACTTCGGAAGCGTATGGAGAAACACTAGAATGTGTCATGAAAATTTCAGGTTAGCTTGTTAATTCTGCTTCATATGTTGCGAAAGTTGAGGTATGATATATGACTTGGGTGCCTAGAAATTGATAAATGTGTCGTGGTTAATGATATTTGAACATTGAAACCATAGGGGTTCACGTGGGTTTGCCCTAACTTGGGACCGGACCCCTAGAGGTTTTTGACGTGTTGGGTTCGTTAGACCACTAGATTTTTTTTATAAAACTATAGAAACACTTGAAGAGCATTTTTTTTTTCCCAAAAGAAAACTAGCGTCATAGCTTTCTAAATATGAAAAAAAAAATATTATATTATTCAAGAAATTAAAAAACATCAATATTTTATGTTTTGTATTTTAGTCTATTGAACTATTTATATTTATAATGGTTTAATTACACTTTTAGTCTTGTAACTTAGACCTTTTGATACATTTGGTCCTGTATGTTCGCATTTTACATATTTAGTCCCGTATGTTTTTAATTTTTGACACATTTAGTCCTGAAGTGACAAATTTAGTCATGAGCTCCTACAAATGTGGTCATGAACTGACAAATTTAGTCTTTTATGTTTGCACTTTTGGTCCTTCCTCATTTTTCCAACCAAAATGAATGATTTTTCGGCTATATTTCTTTTACATATTTAGTCCCGTGAGTTGAAATTTATATAGTTGTGTTGTAATAGGTGGTCCAAAGAAGTCATTAATTTGGTCAAAAAATCATTAATTTTGCCGAAGAAATGAAAGAGGACCAAAAGTGCAAAAGGACTACGTTTGTCAGTCTAGGACCACATTTGTAGGGGTTCAGGACTAAATTTGTTACCCCAAGACCAAATGTGTCAAAAATTAAAAACACACGGGAATAAATGTGTAAAAGAAGAACATATATGAACAAATGTGCTAGAGGGCCTAAGTTACAGGACTAAAAGTGTAATTAAACCATTTATAATTTATGTGTATATAAATAAGGGATAATTGCTTTTTTTGTCCTCTACGTTTAGGGTGTTTTCAATTTTGCCATCTCCGTTTCAATTTTATCAATTTTGCCTTCTCTGTTTATAAATTTTTCAATTTTTGCCCTCTCTGTTTTATCAATTTTTATCTTATTTTGGACATAACTTGTCGTCAATGATGATGTGGCAATTTTTCGGCCATGTGGTAGTGTGGTGGACATCATGTTGGCATTTTTGTGGTGAGGTGGATTGGATAGTTGGACATCTAATTGGCACAATGGCATTACAAAAAATTATATTTAAAAATATTAATTATATAATTATTATAATTTTAAAATTTAATATACATATATATAAATACAAAAGTTAATTAAAATTAAAATAAAAATAAAAATAAAAATTATATATATAAAATTAATGTGTAAATTATACATATATATACATAATTTTAAAAATAATTAAAAAAATTATTATACATATATATATAATTAACAAAAATATCTACCTTCTTCCCAAAAAACCCTAGCCCCAGCCCCCTGCAGCGCCCCCCCTCTCATCCCGCTGCTACCCCCTTACCACTCTGCTGCCGCCGTAACTGCCACCCCCCCCTTTCACCACGCTGCCGCCGCCCCAATCCCCCACCCCTCCTTACCATGCCGCCACCGTCCCTACCCGCACCCCTAGTCGCCACCGCCCTCGCCGCCCCCAACCGCACCCCTTCACCAAATCTCTTTCTCTCGCTCTCCCCTGGGCGGTAAGCAACGGGTGGTGGGCGACAAGCGGTGCGCGGTGGGCGACAAGCGGTGGGCGGTGGGAGGGGGTGTTTTTGTTCTGTGTATGCATATGTGTGTGTGTGTGTATACATGTGTGTGTGTGTGTGTGTGTGTGTGTGTATTTATGAAAATATATATGTATGCCAACTAAGCATCCATTTGTATTTTTTCTCATTTTGTGTTTTTTTAGGTTATTGTATTATGTGGTTGCCAAATAATTTATTGAGGTGGAAAATAACAAAAAAATAAATTCCATATCTTCACCAAATTACAAATTCCGTCCACACGGCATGCCACATTAGCACCGACGAGAAGTTATGTTCACAATTGGATAAAATTGGGAAAAAAAAACAAAGTGGACAAAATTGAAAAAATTGAAACGGAGGAGAGCAAAATCGAAAATACCCTAAACCTAAAGGACAAAAAAAAAAAAAAATTATCCCATATAAATAATATGTAGACATGCATTAATAGATGCGTGCGTGTGCAAACACATAATATATATACACACACAACATTATAATCAAATTGGGATTGGGTCTTATAATTGTTTAATCTTTGGAGAAGTAAAATAATATTAGGTAGGGCAAATTACATCTACTCTTCTTAGAGATACTGTGTAATTATAAATTAATTTTTTTGTGTTTTAAAAATTTTAAATAACCTCCTCAATATTTATGTTGTAAACATTAATAAAGATGTTTAAAAAATAACTTTGTCACAACCGTAATAGTCAATTAGGCTATCAAAAATGCATTTAGTTGAGTTTGACAATCCTTTAATCAATTTTGTTATTTAACCAATATTCGTGAAGTAATTTCATTTTATATCACCCTAGTTACCACTGGTATGACATCTATATTTTGATGCTGCTATTTTTTTTCCCTATAAATCTGCTCACATATAGTTTCTAAATCGTGAACTTGTCAAAGCCATACAAATTCCATCTTAAAAATCTGCCTAAAACAATAAAAATGCAATTTGCAATTACGTTCCTCCTTAGTGAAGGATGAGTTTTACTAAGATGATATGTATCTCAAATGAGGTATTTGTAAATTTTAAAATCATAGGAATTAATTCGTAGTCATACTGTACTTGAAGGGGTGCAGGCGTAATTTGCCCTATTGATTATATAAATATAAGACATACTTGCAAGTGTATATATTGCAGTAATAATACACGAGAAGATATACATACACGAATGTGGCCTTTGCGTATCTCTCCAAATCTTAGCCTTATTTTCCTTACGTTTAAACAAAAAGCTCAACGGTTTGTGAAAGTGGTTATCCAAAATATCTTGCTATCTTGTCTTTATTGTCGGCAACGGAATTGTACAAAACGAACTTTATTTTAATTTTCTTATTAAAGGGAATGGGACCAAAAGAACATCCTAGGATATGTTAGCCAATCCAAAAGCAACAAATGTTGTCAAATTTCGTCCAATGTGCTCCAAACAATAAATTTATCATTTAAGGCGTGGTACTAAAACAACAAACAAGTTCAATATTTTTAACAAAGGTTGTGCCTCCTTTTATGCACAAGAACCACAGGTTTAGATATGGACTCTTAAGTGATGATTCTTGCCCATTGTTGATGGACAAGTAAAGTTAAATAATTGTAGTCGAGTCGAACAAGTTACTATTCAAGTTGGGTAGTTTGGTATTTCTACACATTTATCTTTTTAATGAGTTTAGTTGAATGTCAGAGTTGAACTTCAAATATGATCGAATGGAAGAAGATGTTGAAGTTAGGTTTGTTATGCTTAAGGGAGCAAGCTCGTACGACCTTCTGACGGTTGTTCTCGGATCGAGTATGAAATAACTTGACTCATTTTTCAGCATCGTAATGCTTGAAAACAATAAGCAAATATGGAATTTTCTTTTATTTCACATATAAACAAGACATTGTCTTCCTACAAACAACCTTGAAAGAACGGGAAAAATAACAAGTTTGTCTCGTAAATTAGACCTTTTGTCAATTTTGTCCCATCAATTATAAATTTTTTCAATTATGTCTCATAATTTAAAATTTTCTTAATATACTCTTTCCGTCAAATCCTTAATGACAAAGTCATGTGAGTCATGCATGACTGTTAATGTGGGGGGAAAATTCAAGACTTAATTGCATTTTAACCTCCAATTACTTGAAATCTTCAAAAAAAAAAAAAATACCCCACACAAATAAAATAAGTGCAAAAACCGCTGCCACTCTCCTCCACCACTGCGCTTCACCACAATTTTCAGCTAAAACCGCAGCCAAAGCTACCCCCTTTCCCTTTCTCTAACACAAACTTTAATTTCAAGCATATGTATATGTATGTGTATAAAACTCTAATTTTATAAAAATTAAATGCCCCAATTTCACGTATATATGCACATATATATGTATATATTTGGGGGAAACTCTTACCCCCCGCTCTCTCTCTTCGAAACTCTTACCCCCCCGCTCTCTCTTTTCCTCAATCTATATGTATATGTATGTGTATATATGTATGTGTCTTAATGTGTATCTACAATCTATATATATATGTCTCTCTCTCTCTCTCTCTCTGTGTATATATATATATATATATATGTACGTATTGGGGAGGGCAGATTTGGTTATTGCTTTAGTATAAGGTGCTCTTTTAATGATTTCAAGTAATGTGAGGGTGCCCCACTTTAACGGCCACATGAGAGTCACGACTCACGTGCTTGTTCCGTTAACAATTTGACGGAAAATTGGTCATATGACAGATATTGAGACGTAATTTTGATATTGAGAAGTTTTTAAATTACAAGACATAATTGAAGAAATTCGTAATTGATGGGACAAAATTGAAAAAAAGAGCTAAATTATGGAACAAACTTGGTATTTTTCCTTAAAAGTACATTCGATAAGTATACCAATGCAACAAAAGAATCCACCTTGAATTTATGTAATCCCACCTAATCATGTCTAAGTTGTAAGAAACTGAAGTACAATGTGTCGGAGATCTCTGTCTATCCCTACAAGCCAACAATCATCAATCTGCAGAGAAGGGCTAACCAAAAGGCACCTACTACGTAGAGAAATGAAGCCCCTCCAACAAATCGACACTAAATATGGTACAATTAATCTACAGCATCAATGCATAAAAATGTCTTTTATCATTCAAGAATTACAATCAGTTCAGGCTGAAATCTTCTCCACCCTCTCTTACGAAAGGAATGGCGTGCCAGCATGGTTATGATGCAAGAGGTTGTGCGCGATCGTGTCCCTCGCCTTCATCGCATTCGCGGACCTCAACCCCACCTCAGGCACCATCTCATCATCAAAGAGCTCGAATTTCTGATCCGACGGCTCCAAATCCTCGTTCCTCAGCTCGCAAATGTTGTGCAACACGCAGCACGCCCCAAGAACCACGGGCAAATCTTGGAGTTTCACTTCAGTCCTCTTCTGAAGGCAACCCCACCTCGTTTTCAATCTTGCAAATGCACCCTTGGCAGCTTTCTGAATATCCCCAATCTTCTCATTGAACTCGTGTTGTGTCCATGTCAAATGCTGGTGCGTGTAGGGGACGAGCACCCAATCCATCAAGGGATACCCGCTGCCCCCCACGATCCACAAGTCCTTATAGAACCCTGCATTTGCCCGTTGGAAGAGGGTCGACTTTTCCAAGACTTGATCATCAGGCATTGAACCTGGGTAGCCTATGCATACATCAGTGAAAACACCCCTAGGATCTACAACACCTTGTACCGTGATAGAATACGATGTTTTTTGGTTCCTCTCGGTATGTCTCCGGTTAAAATAAGCCGCCACGCTGTTCTTTGGCGCGATAATAGGAATGTGCGTCGTGTACATTGATCCGACAACATTGGGGATTCCTGAAATGGATTCGAATTCATCAATAATTCTCTTCAAACCATCCTCATCGGGCCATCTAAGATACTTAGGCATCAAGACATTCCTTATAGCAGAGCAAACTTCAAGAACCAGCTTATGGCAAGTTGATATCCCCAATCCGAATTTCTTTGAAACGAGCCTGAGCGGCTCTCCGGTGGCCAACCGCCATATGCACACTGCCACACGCTGCCGGACGGGGACTGCATCTCTCAGCATAGTGTTCTCTTTAGCAACAACTGAGGTCAATTCATTGCATATCAATTCAAATGTATCTTTCCCCATTCTAAACGCCTTTCTAAAGTCCTCCTCTGGAAAATCAGGACTATTGCATTGATCCCACCAATCCTTTGATCTGTTCTTGACCCACAGCCGCCGTTGAGGCCCGGGAGATTTCTCACTCGCGGCGGCGGTCTTATCATCGGAAACAGAGTCCTCCCCACCCGCGGCGCCGATCGCAGCCGCAGCCGCGATAGCATTCGCGGCCATCGATTTCCTTCTCCGGGCCCCTTCGGCCCGTTCGGCGTCGCCGTGAAAATCCTGGAGCTTGGAGTAATAATCCATCATCTCGCGCTTCCGCTTGATGTGATTCTCCTCGAATTCGATAATCTCTTCGCGATTCGATCTCTCCAGTTCATCGAGATCGTTCTTCTCTTTATCCTCCAGCAAAACCAACGAAGTGATGATCTCGTTCAACCCTTTGACCTTCACTTGCTTTTCATCCACTTCGGCGGCTTCGAGAGCGGCGACGCCATCTCTCGAATTATCTTTCCGTCTTCTCTTTTTCTGCTGCTGGTGATGTTTGTTATCATTCATCTCCAAATGGGTTCTTGAAACAAAAAGTCCAAAAACGCAGAAAAAAACAGAGAGGAGCAATCAGAATTCTGTGTGTAAAAATGAAAGCTTTATATATATATGTATATACACATATGAAGTTATGGTGTTTGATGGAATGTGTGAATGGAAATGTGAACGCATGGAGAATGTCAAAACGATAAAAGCGAGGGTTTTGAGAATTGTGGTTAGCTGTGTATATAAATCCAATATATACATATATATACAGATATGGAAATGGAGAGATGAGAGAGAAACGTGTGGGATTGGTGTGAACACGCAATGGGAGATTGAGAAAGTCATTGGAGATAGAGTGACATGTTGGTTAAAAGACGGTGATAAAAAAGAGTTGAGAAATTAGACTACGCGTTTTTGGGTGCTTCTGTTCGGTCTTTTTCGCCGAGCATTATTAACGCCATTTTTAATTATTATTTTTTTTTCTCTCTCTTTTTTGTACTTTTCGTGTATATATATATATATATATATCTACACACCAATCAAAACAGAAATTGTATTTTTTAAAAGAACGAAGTTTTAATAAAACATAAATTTATGTCCTTAATCTGTCTGTTTTTATTAATTAAAATATCAATTATCCAGTGGTCTGGTTGGAACCTGGTGATTCGAATCCTCTTTTCTTCTCCCCTTGCTCCAATATGTGTGTGTGTGTGTGTGTGCACGGGCGCGCATGCAGGGATCTATAGGGTATTTCAATGGATTGTATCAAATGTGTATATATACATGTGTGTGTGAATTATTTAAATAAGCTATTTTGTTCGAATTTTTTATATGTAAATCCAAGGTTGTACGCAACAATCACATTCCATGAAAGCCATCAATCGTGTAAGGCCCTTTTTGATTTGTTATATTACGATGTAATACAACAAGTAGTCCAATCTAAATTTCATATTTGATTTATTGTCTTCATATGTACTATGCATCTATAATCCATGCATCCATAGACTAGACCCACAGTAATATGTTGGGTTCAGTAGTAGGGAGGAGAGGGGTGTTATTGAGGGAGTTGGAAATGATGGACTGAAACTCATACCTGCACAATGACTAAAATGCCCTGTTCTTAAAACAAAACATTGAATTTGGGCCTCTGTATGGATCAAATGCCTAGAATTTTATTCTGCCTCATCTTCCCATTTCAGAAGTGGGTAAGGCAATGGCGGCGGTAGAAAACCAAAAATTGTGAGATCCATTTGTTTAGACGCAACATTCGGCCGTTGATCTGACCATACCTGCAATGGTGTTGTTTCCGATCTATTTTCCATGGACGACTGCTCTTGGTGGTTCGAAAGTTCCCCCGACCCTGCATACGCTGGATATTGTGTTCCATAAGGGTTAGCCTAGCGTAAAGAAAGAAACGTGAATCGCAAATGACGTCTTTGTACGATGGCGACTTTGTAATGTTCGACATAATTGTGCATTTTCCTTTTCGCACTAAAAACAACATCGCAAAACGGTCCTAACAGTTCAGTTTCATATTTGTACACAAATATGTCTGTGGGCATATATGTAATTTTGTCATGAGTACACAGTAATCCACAACTGCAAACATGCTCCATAGTACATCCGAAATGCCAAAACAAGATCAAATCAACACAAAAAAATTTGGTAGCACAACTACCAATTTCCAACACAACAACCAAAGCAACACTAAATACACCTTAATCTAATCCCCCAAATCAAAAGGGGCCTAAATGTACTGCTTTTATTGGAAATATGTACCGGATCATTTAAATAAAGTTTTGTATTCGAAATTTGTATAGGTAAAAATAATTATTGAAAGCGTAGTTGCCTTTATAGATTCCAACAATGCTTGCCTAGCATTAACAGACCCCAGTGGGGTGTCGATACCGAAGGCCTATGACAAGGGCAAATAACACTAATAATCTCTAAAATTTGAATTTAGAATTTTTTTTTTAAAAAAACAACACTTTCATCCCTCATTTTTTAATTTGGTTTTAATTTAGACCTTAAACCTATTTTTCTATTTTATTTTTTTTTTGCCGGAAAAGTTGGCACTTGGCGCAAGTATGTCTAAATTTGTGATATTTTTGTCATATACAATTTATGCTTGTTTCAATGGAACTAAAAATTTTCATTACGTTATTTTTGGTTAGCAAAGTTTAGATTAATGTTTTTTTTTTTTTTTGTAAAATAGGTCCAAAATCTCCAAATATTTATAAATTTTGAATTGAAACATGTAGGGACCAAAGTGAGAAAATAGGGATCATTTTGAAACCAACATAAACTATATATATTGACCCAAATTCCTTCCATATGTAGATATGTTTGGGGCCGTTCACACTTTTTCCAGTGGAAAAGTGATCCAAAATGGATTCAGAGACCAAACTGAAATCAAATTAAAAATTGAGTAATGGAAATATTACTTTTTAAATAAATTAAGGACCAAAGTGATTCTAAATCAAAACTTTAGAGACCGTTGATGTCATTTCTCCTACTAACAAATTAACATAACTATCATCGAGTCCCATTTCATGACTCCAAAAAGGAGCAAGTCCTCTCAAAGTTTAAGGGTAAAATACAGTTCGTCGCCTTGTACTTTATAGCATACGTAATACGTACTTCTTTATATTTTTTTAAAGTATAAAGGGATAAGTGTATTTCATCCTTATATTGATTTTTTGCATGCCGACTACGTCCTTCTAGTTAAAGAGTTTTTTATTACTATTATTATTATTATTATTATTATTATTATTATTATTATGTGTACACTAATTAATAGTCATCATATATACATGCATACCTATGATGGGATTGTGTAGATTTTGGCAAATACCATCTGAAATGAAATGTAGTTAAAGAATGTTTTCCTCTATAAACTTGAGGGATGCTTACTCTCTCTCTCTCTCTCTCTATATATATATATATATATATATGTATGTATATATATCAACATGTAATATTTCTTTTACGAAGACTTAATATTAGATCTATAATTGTAATCGAGATAAGGTTGGTTGCTTTCATGTCTAGTCGAAAATTTTGAATTTGAGTAAGCGTGAATCACTTAAAGTTTTCCAAATATTTGGCAAAATTTTCAAAAGTTGAATGGCAAGCACTTAAAAAATTTCAGTCATATATAGCTTGTGCCACCACAAATAACAATAAGCAAAATATCGTGGTGAGTGGTGACATTAATTTTGCGACTTTAAACAAAAAGCTGAAAAAACATATATATATATATATATATATATATGTGTGTGTGTGTGTGTGTGTGTGTGTGTGTGTTTGTATTTATTGAACATTTTAACTTAATACATTTTATACCCTTCTCTTTAAGGTAATATACATTTATGAGTTGTTGGATGTCGTCTTAAATGGTTTGTTTTTCTTTTTTTATATTTCGCAATTTGAAAATAGAAATTTATTTATTTTGCATACTTAATTTTGAAATAAAAATATTATTCAGTTTTATTTTCAACTCGTCATTTACTTACTATGTGATCCTAAATTAGATGGATTTGATATAAAACAAAATGTGTGCCCCATAAAACAACACAAGATGATTACATATATATATATATATATATATATATATATGGAAAATACATTTTTTCAAGTATGAAAATAAAATACTAAAAATCAAAACACTCATTCCCCCCTCTATATACACTCGTTATTTCCATTAAAAAACTCAAACATATTTTAATTTATACAAAAAATAACAAATACTTTGAAAATGCTGAAAATTATATGTACATCTTGAAAAATGAAACTAAAAGCCCTTATAAAACTGTGCAAATGTTGAAAATTGAGGCTGTTTCAGGCTTTGTTGAACTTTGGTCTCTTAAATGACTGGAAGTGGAAAAAGAGGACAAAAAAAAAAGGACACCAATATTTGATTCTATACAATGAACAAAGTAATATGAAAACAAATCAAAAGGTGTTACAAGTCAATAAAAGTTGAATCCAATTGAAGCTTTTGAGGTTGTGCAATATTGATTTTATTACCAATATATGTTAATATGGTATTTAGTGCCTTATGTTGGAGATGTGGAGTCATATTTGGGTAAATTGTGCGCTTCTTTAAATGGTTACGTCTCCCTTAATATATAAATAGGATACAATTTTTGTGATTTTGTAACATACGTAGTGAATTAAATATATCTTCTAGTGCAGTCGCAAACAAATGTATCTTTTGCCGAAGCACGTAAATTTTGTATTCTTATATAATTATTACTTTTTATTCTCTATTTGATTCGTTTCTGACACATCCGTCAGTTAGGTATTTCCATAATTGAAGTTTGTAAGACCAAGTTATTATAGTTGCTCAAAAAGAAAATAGAATATATTTAAAGCACAAGTGGACATAAAATTAAGTTATGACATTTATGCCATCCAGTGACGGAGGGGGGGGGGGGTAGTGGTCGCCCCCCCTCAATTTTTTAAAAATTTATTTTTTAGTACATATATTTATTAAAATTTTAAATCACCACCCCCCTTCCCCCCAAAAAATAAAATTTTGACTTTTATATAAATTATATAATAGAAATTTTAATTTTCTCTACTCTATTTGGTTCGTGATTTATTTTTACTCAATTTCATTTATCATAGTTAATTAAATTCTCTCTCTTTCTCGTTCTTCTCTTCAAATTAAAATACTAAAAATTCTATTAGATTTTACTTATATTTTATATTCCAATTAAAACAACAAAAATCCTAATTGAATTTTTGCTCTCTCTTTCTCTTGAAATAAGAGCCTAAAATAAACAAATCATACAATATTCAATTTTTTCTTCAAAAGTAACGTACAAGAAGATATTGTGTATTTGTTTTGGAATTTATATATTTATTTATTTTTTTTATCATTGATTTTTGTGTAGAGATTTGAATCTTATGGCATGATTGGTTTGCAGGAATAAAGTGAAAATGGAATAGGCATTCTCACGTCCATTTCTAATGACACGATTGGTATAATTTAGAAGCGGGAATACTCATTCCCATGGGAATCACCATTTTCATATATGTGGATTTAGTGATTCTTTCTGTCCTACATGATTTTAATTATTTCCAACAATTTGACAATGGATTATTTTTTCATATTATTAGCGTAATGCTTATTAAATTTATTATGATTTATAAAGTTTATATTTACGCTAATTAAATATTAATAAATGCATTAAATATGTATTAAATCATATTTATTACATAAAACCTCTCTATTTATACACAAATCATATAGATTTATAATTTATATCTAATATTTCATTTTAAAATGTATAATATATTAACATATGATAACATATATTCATACATACACATATATAATTTACTGATACATTTGATATTTATCATGAAATTGTATATCAAGATTATTTTAGGGGATATATATTATATCAAATGCACGTATAATTACATATATGAATGTAAAATAATTAACACCCGTGCAAACTTTATAATAAATACAGAAAATAATATATATATATATATATCATGTATAAAAATTAATATATCTGTATATATAAAAAAACGTATAATATATACATTTATATTATTTAAATTAAAATTTTAAAATGTTTTTTATATAAAAATTATTTAAATCATATACTTGATTTATTTTTAGGCCTTTGATCCATTACTATTTATAAATTATCAAATATATCAATGGCATTGATTAAATTAATTCATTCCACGGTCTGGTCTGGTCGTGGCTAATTTAGCCACGGCTTGACCGTGGCTAACTTAGCCACGAGCTGGCTATGGTTAAACCGTGGCTATTAGCCACGGTCAGCCGTAGCCATTAGCCACGGGTGAGCCACGGCTAAGTTTTTTTTTTTTTTTTTGAATTGTTGTATTTGTGCTCGACATAATTCGTTCTTTGAAGATAAATGTGTTATTCTATTTTGTATTATCAGTCAAATAAATCTTGTAAATAAATTGATATGTAATTGATTAATGTTAAGGATTATGTATATTTATATATAAACGATCATTAGAAATGACGAATGATCGTTTAAATTATTGCCTAATATTAATTATAAGAATATATTGATCGACCTAATTCTTAATTTAAGTTTCACAATTGTTTATTATAATATCACAATATTAGAGTGTTATTATATATATATATATATATATATACTACATATATAAGTGCGTGTGTATATATATATACACAAGCGAGTTTCATTTACATATATCGTTACTTATTAATCAGTTGTACGAGTTAATTGTGTGATTTCAAAAGTTTATAATTGATAAAATATCGTAACTTGTATTATAGTTTTATCACCGATGTATCTTATCACAAAAAAAAAAAAAAAATTCAGGGTAATTTTAAATTGAAACAACCGATGTATATTAGCCATGGTCTGACCGTAGCTAAACCGTGGCTAACCAAATTTTTTTTAATTATTTTATTTGTGCTCGATTTAATTCGTTCTTTGAAGATAAATGTGTTATTATATTTTTTATTATCAGTCAAATAAATCTTGCAATTAAATTGATATATAACTGATTAATATTATGATTGAGTGATAATCAATATATATATGTATATATATATAAATATGACGATCATTTGGAATGACGAATGGTCATTTAAATAATTTGATGATATATATTAATTATAATATTGTATTGATCGAACTAATTTTTCAATTTAATTTTCACAATTGTATATTATAATATCACAATATTAGAGTGTTAAAAATAAGTATGCATGCGAGTTTCATTTAGACATATGGTTAGTTATTCAGTTGTATGAGTTAATTATATAATTTTAAAAGTTTATAACTGATAAAATGTCCTAACTTATATTATAGTTTTATCAACAATCGAACAACGCATTATTGATATTAAAATTTAATTATTGAAGCCACTAATGTATATTAGCCACGATCGGGCCGTGGCTAAACCATGGCCTGGGTTGTTAGCCACGGCCAAGCCCGGGTTGTTAGCATGGCTAATAGCCACGGATTAGCCACGGCTAGGCCGTGGTCATCGGTTTATTTTTTTTTAAAATTATTTTATTTGTGCTCGATTTAATTCGTTATTTGAAGATAAATGTGTTATTTTATTTTTTATTATCAGTCAAATAAATTATGCGGGTAGCCACGACCTAGCCATTTTGCAGAATTCAGTGGCCCATTTGGCCACGGCTGGCCCGTGGCTCAAAATTCGTAGCGATTAGCCACGGCCTGGCCATGGCTAAGCCGTGGCTAAATGGTTGTGGCTAAAATTAGTCATGTCACTTTTAACCACGGATAAAATTTGTGGCTAATTTTCTTGGCCACGGATTTTTACCAAAATCCGTGGCTAAACTCATTTTTTCTAGTAGTGCGTATCAAGTATAGGAATGCTATATCAATATCATTCCTTTTTCCATCTTCATTCCATTCACTTGTAAATAATTTCTTGCATACCAATCATGCCATTAGAATTATTGATATGAATCCAAATAATTATTCAATATTAAACTTAGAGAGTGTTTGGCTAAAATTACAAGCCGCTGAAATTTTTTTGGTAATTTTTTAAATAAAGTAGCTTATAAGCTCAAAAACAAGTTGTTGTGAGCTTATAAGCTCCCAAAAGAAAAGTAGGCTCCCCTAAACTTTTTTTTTTTAAATAGCTTATGGTTGTTTAATACCAAAAGATATAATGACATTAATATTTTTATTTATATTTCAATATAACATCATACCGCCTCAAAAAAATATTTATTTCCATGAAATTATTTTTACATTATTATTTTTTTTATCATTATAATACTTAAAAATAATTTATAAGCTCTCATATTTACCAAATAGAATCACAACTTATAAGTTTAAAAAACATCTAAGCTACAAGATCTTAGTTTATTTTAATACTTTCACAGTTTATTGTTGAAATAAGATCTTATGAATTTTTTAAAATAAGCTTAGTCAAACACCAGCTTGATGAATTTGGATGTTTATTTGTCGGGCTATTGAATTTAAATGAATATTACTAATTTGAAACTTGATATTTTTATTGGGAGTGATTTGCGTAAAGAAAAGATGTGTTTTAAGTTTTGAATATATTTTTTGATTGTGATAATAAAAAGAAAGAAAAAAAAATATATTCTAATACCTTTTGAAATTTGATTATATATCTTTACTTGGATTCGTGTCAATTTTGTTGAATATTATTAAAAAATTACTTGTTAAGTAATTATTTTTTAAAAGTAATTCATTATCTACTATATTTGTTTTTTTTTTTAAACAGAGAATATCTTGTTATTTTTTAGTATCATTTTTTATATATTGTTCTGATTGTGGCACACTTCTCCTAAGTGACATCAAATCCTCTTTCAGCCGATTCGAAAGTAGCAATAGATGAGATTGAATTAGACAGAAGGTTCACCCCTCACCGGGGGGATTGGGGTTCCAAACCTTGCTCTTAGGCCTGCTGTAAGGCCAATAAGAGAAGGAAAAAGGAGATTGGATTCTTAATATGATAACTTGTTATTTTATATGTCAATATTATACATAACCCGTATATTTATACGTTTCAATAACTAATGGTGTCGAAATTTTTTTGTCTCCCTCAATCAAGTTTAGGAGTGTGCATTCGGCCGGTACGGTACGTACCGTACCGAAAATTCGGTAAACCGAAATTTCGGTACGCCAAAAAAGCGTACCGAATACCGAACCGAAGTTTTCGGTTCGGTTCGGTTTGTACCGAAATTTTTTTCGGTACGGTACGGTAACCGACCGAAATACCGAATTGTTTTTAAAAAATATTCAAAATGACAAGCTTTAACATAAAATTGAAATATCCATCAATATTAATATAATTCCAACAAATTAAAGACTAACATGAAAGAAAATATTAAATGTTAATCAAATCTACTCCAACATAAAACAAAATATTAAAATCTTCATCAAATTTACTCCAATATAAAACAATCGAAATCCAACAATACGTGTTAAGAAAACGTGTTTCTACTCTTTAATTATTGAGAAAACGTGTTATGTTAAAACTTATTAATTATATATATAATATATGTATATATATAATAATATAAATATAAATTTAATATATATAAATATTAATTCGGTATTCGGTTCGGTACGGTATACCGAACCTCAATACCGAAACCGAACCGAATACCGAAATTTTAAAAAAAATTATACCGAATACCGAACCGAAATTTTGGTTCGGTATTCGGTATGTACCGAAATTGCGGTTTCGGTACGGTTCGGCCGGTTTACCGAACTGTGCACACCCCTAATCAAGTTACCGATTCCATCCCTAATGCCGCAACTATTTTACAACTTTTAATAAAGCCCCCCTCATCTATTCATTGCTATATTTTAGTCATTGTGTGATTATGCAAATGTGAATGTTTTAATAATTAAGCATTTGAAGGAAAAAAAAAAACAAATCAAAGTAAAAATCAACCAATCAATAAAATTTTAAAGGGGGAAAAAGGAACATCAATAAAATTATTTTTTTTTAACAAAAATCTAGTCTTGTAACTTATCGAAACGACTAGAAGATGTATGTGTAACTTTCAAGCAACCCAATACATGTTCTAGGGCATTCCGTAATTGGAAAATTCTTGTATGAACCAACGAATTCTATATATGTAATAAATAATTAAAATTATATTATATTTTATACGTTGATTTTTTTTAAGTAAATTAATAATATGACATAATTTAAACTGGTTAATGTATATGTAAGATTCAAATCGAAATATATAAAAGAATTTCTCGTTCAAATTTGTTAGATTTGATCATTGTTTAGTTCTGCAAAATAATAGTAATAATAAAAAAGTAAATAAAGATAGTTAAATGAGACAGCATGCTATGACTATACGCTGTAACGGCTAACATTATATAGAAAAAAATTTCCAACATAGGAAAACTCAATGACAGATTTAGACTGTCACTGTGACAGGGTCATACATGAAATAGTCAAACAAAACCATGTGCATTTTGCCAATTGTTTCAAAGCCCTCTTAAATAGTTATGGTAATAATTTATTCCCCTGACGTGTGTTGCAGGGTGTTACTAAAATATTAGTCCATCGTGGACCGTTAGGGATGTAAGATGAGTTGAGCTCGAGTTTTAGAAACCCGACTCGTCGAGCTCGAAACTAAAATTTAATTGAGTTGAAGCCCGACTCTCAAAATGAGTCGAGTTCGATCAATGGACACACTTATCCACTAGAATTGTCACTACAAGAAAATGAGTAAATTGGTGATGATATAACAAGTGATAATAAAAAAATTGAAACTAATTGTATATATTTAGTGACAATAAAATTATGTTGCCACAAAATATAATTTGCACAATGTTAACAGTAACAACATAGTGTAAAAATGTGACAACATAATATAAATTGATAATTAGTGATACATTTATGGTGACAACTCAGTTACAATAGAATCTTATTACAAAATCCTAATGATAATTTTTTTTGTCGCCAAATTGTTACTATAAGTGTGTCACTAATTGTCAGACATGACAACTAAAATATTAATTTTTATCACGATTGAGTAATATTGCAACAACATATAAGTTATTGTCACAAAAAAAAAAAAAAAAATTAGTGACTAAATTAAAAATATTTTCGTTTAATACAATTATAAACGATAATTTTTATATTGTCACTAATATTATTATAATTATTATTATTATTTTTGATAGTATGCTTAGGATCTCCAACATGCGTATCAGATATCAAATTCTAACAATGAGAGTGTGGTTGTGTGTGTGTGTATTATTAAAAAAAAATTGTTGCTTCTTCAAAGTTGTAAATATATAGGTCAAATCCTTGGCCCAAAACGCTCGTCCATGTTAGGCCTCCAAAGGGCCTTACTATGGGCTTATCTCATTTTCTTGATCCGACCCTGTCCTTATTGGCCCGCTATTGGTTATAGATTTGGGCCTGAAATATGTTGGGCCGAGAAGAAAGACAAGCCTGGACAAGATTGAGCTTTCTCTTCTCCCTCTATTTTCATTTTTTCCATTTTTATTTCCTTTATCAACATTTTCCTTTTTACTTCACGTCTGTTCCCTATCAACCTTTTTTTTTTAAACTTAATTTTTATTATTTTATTGTATAATTTTAGTTAATTTATTTTACTTATCATAAATCTAACAAATACATTAGAAGTAGAAAAAAACGGAATGTTTTCATGTACGTAACCTAACAAATAGTTATAATTGTATACTCGTAATTAAATAACATTTCACTTTTAGTCTACATACTCATTGAGTGTGCACGACTTCTCCCGTATGTATGTGCACATACATATACTAGACACTTAAAATATGTACCATGTTGTTCTATTAACTTCTTGAGTTTTACTTTTTATAGAAAACAAAATGTCTCAACTATATAGCTCATACACTATACAAAATCTTCAACCGATCTATATATACATATATATATTCTCAATAGTAGGGACGGAGCCAGAAATTCTTATTTAGAAGGCAATGTCAAATTTTTATAAAATTATAAGAAGACTTTTATGATTTAGGGTGGAGCTTAAAATTAAAAACATAAATAAATTTTAGCTCGATATGATCTTGGAGGAAGGGGAAAACGGGCGACTGTCCTCTCCAACCCCCCCCCCCCCCCCCCCCCTCCATCCTTGCTCAAGAGTGTCCATCAATCAGATTTAAGGAAAGAATGTCTACATTATTGCAGCATTTCATATTTTGCTTATTTTTTTGGGATATTCAAGAAAAAGAGCTCCTTAGAATCTCTAGTAGAGAAGAAATTCCTTACTTGGGATTAGGGACTAAAAAGGGGTGATTCCAAAGTCATCCACCATTAAGAAAGGTACATAAAAACATTAAGAATGGAACAAATATTTTGGCCCATTTGGTGCCCACAAATTAAGGTAGATTGTCCCAAGAGAAAAGCACAATAAAAAGTTGGAAATTGATTGTGTCTAGAGAAAAGCACATTAAAAAAGCTGTGAGCTGCCACATACCAATTGCATTGCCCTTAGGATCCTCTTTTCCTTTTGAAAATGGACAAGATAACAACTTATGCTTCAAATATTGCAGGCCGGATGTCACATAACCATGTTATATTTTTTATTATATTCAATAATATTTTATGTTATATTCAAATTTTTGCATTCAACTGTAATTATATCAGACACATGAATAATAAAAAGCAAATATCGATCACGTTAAAAGAGTAAGTATAACACACAAAAATCGACATTAGTTCAAACTTAAGTTGAAAAACATACAAATACCAAATGTTTGAGATAAATCTGCAGAGAAAATTTCTTATTAATAATCTTACAACTTATCTTCATTATTCAACACAAACAGTTCTTCCGCACATTTAAGTCAAAAAAACAAGAAATATGTGCTAATGGATGATTTCTTGTCTGTGACTTTTTATGCACACTTTTCCAGAGCAAAATCATTATTTGCTCTTTTGACAAATGTTGGTTTTTCAATTAATTCTTTCATTATTGTCCTAACTAAACAATTTACTAATTTAATCAAACCTCTAGATACTTTAGTTCAAAACGAATCAAGGTATAGCTGGATCTGTGTTCATTACACTCCCTACTTTTGTACCATAAACACTCCCTCCCTCTCTCTCTCTCTCTCTCCTCACTCTCTTTCTCTCTGTATAAATTCACACCACTCATAAACATCACAAGCTAATGAACATAACCTCCCATTTCCATGCACATTTCAAACAAATGAAGTCACCAAGATTAATCAATCTTGCAAACATGCCAAGAAAATCAATTCTTGTTCTATTAATAATCTCGTTTTCAGTTTCAACAATTTCCGAAAGCCAAACAGGCCTCCCACCACCAGGCTTGTTCTGCATCAGCGACTGCGAGACCTGCCCCGTCATATGCTCGCCTCCGCCGTCGATGCAGTTAGCGCCGCCAGCCACTCCCAAGTCGCCGCTGCCTCCGCCGCCGCCACCACCACCACCGGTGCAACACCACTCGCCGCCGCAGGGCCCGCCGCCGTTCTACTACTTTGGGTCTCCCTCACCGTCCTACTCGCCGCCAGCTCATCCGCCGCCGAAGCCTCCGCCGCCGGCGTTCATTATATACGGCGGCGCGACTCCTCCTCCTCCTCCTCCAGCGCCACAGTTGTACATGCCGTGGGGCGGCGGCGCTCCGGCGCCTCCTCAGGTGAATGTGTACAATCCGGGAACGAAGGTGCCGCCTGGGATGGGGCAGAGGAACTTCTCGTTTCCTTATTATTATTTTTATGCCTCAAAGGCTTCTTGTTTTTTTCCTATGCAATTCCAGGGTGTAATTGTTGTTTTGGTGGCTTTTGTTTTTGTACAAGTTTTGTAATATATTTAGGTCGGGCGGGGGCGGGGGTGGGCGGACGGACGGGATCCCCTACTTCAAAACGATGCTCTATGTTATGTCTCATATTCTAGATTTGTGACACGTGTAAATATTCAAGATTTACTTAACGACAGATTATTTAGTTATGTTAATTATATTTTTTTCATTATCTAAACTGATAAGTAAATCTTAAAAATTTACACGTATCATAAATCTAGAATATGGAGCATGAGATGTGACATTGTTTTGAGGCAGGGGATCTTGTTCGGGGGTGGGGGTTATTTGGTTGTATTTATTTAGCAAAAATTAATGAGTATTCAATTTGGTGAACACAGTGGATGGGCACAACATTTTTTTTTCTTTTTTTTTGTTTAAAAAAATATTATTATTATTTTTAAATCTAATGATCCTTACTTAAACCATACTCCAAATGTAAGTTGTAAATGAGTACTTTTTTAAAATAGTATTGAAATTATTCATAAAATTATTGAAAATTTTATTTTATATAGAATTCGTAAGTTAGTAACATCTCTTTCCCACATGGAATTTATAAAAAACAATATTGACATATTTATAAGGTTGGACCAAAGAGTTCAAAAACATTCATTAGATATTTTTTTGGCAAATTGTTTATATTTCAATTTCACGACTACTCAGTGGATATAGAAGCAATTTGCTAGTCCAATGAGCTCGAGCGCTTGGGACACGTGTGCTTTTCGAAGAGAATTTACAAATAATTGAAAATTATAATTTTTTTTTTATTTTTTTAAAAATCAAATAAATTTTGAAACAACCCTTCAAATAAAAGCCATTTAAACATAATTTTATTCGATTAATCAATAGTTTCTAAATAATGTGCCCCCTAAACATGTGTTCGTGGGGAAATTGTGAATTACATCAATAGCAAAAACACTAATAAAGCCACATTAAATTCACTTTTCATTTTCCTTATATTTGAGACAAAAATTAGATAAATAAAAATGCACTGAGTTTAATAACAACGCACCAATGAAATATAGAAAGATCTTGTGTTAGGATTAGTCGACAATATATATATATATATATAATTGTATTGTACGTATAATTATATTTTGCATATCACAATTTTTTTTTTCTTTTTTATCTATCAAATTTTGAATTAATTATTATCAAAAGTTTGTTTAATTTTCATTTTCATTTTAAATAATTTTGATCCAAGTATATTTATACAAATTTGTCAACAGGGTACTGTGATCTTATCGAGTTGATAATAAAATATTGACCATAAAACTTAAGGTGTCAAAATACAATATCACAAACCTCAGGTGCCCGGATATGGATTTTCTTAAAATTCCAAAATGCGCCCTTAAGAACTCAAAATTATTACATATACCCCAAAGAAAAAAATTCTCCTTAGACCCCCTACACACATCTCTAATAGAGATCGATCCAGCTCTGAGCTCTCGAAAATGACGGCAATGGCGTCGCCGGAAGCTCCGGAAAACGACGGTGTATCGGCGGAGATGACTAATCTTCTCCCTTTCTCCTCCGCCGCCGCGCAGCAGCCTTATGTCTCCGAACTTCTATCGTTCACTCTCGATCGCCTCCATAAGGTATTAGCACACACTCTCAGATTGCTTAATCACCACTCTAGGGTTCGAAATCTGAAATATTTTTTGTGTTTGCTTTGTTTAAGGAACCGGAATTGTTGAGAGTGGATGCGGAGAGGATACGGCGGCAGATGCAGGAGGTGGCTGTGGGCAACTACCGTGCTTTCATCGCGGCTGCAGATGCGTTGCTGGAGATCCGAGAGGAGGTTTCATCCATCGACAAGCATCTGGAGTCTGTGGTATTTTCCTTTGATTAATGAGTTCTTGGGCTGGGCTTTCTATTTAATTTGGTTTTATGTATTATTCAGCTGGCATTGTTGTTGTGGTTATGTTTCCGAATTGTTGGTTTTGATTTGCGATTGAAGGCTCTGAATTGATTTAGATAATACGAACAGAGGTAGAAAAGATGATGGGATTGGTTATTGTGAATTTGAAGTTTAATTTAGCTCCGTTATGAAGCCAAAAATAATTTGGGGTTG
This sequence comes from Petrea volubilis, assembly GCA_026212405.1. Taxonomy (NCBI): domain Eukaryota; kingdom Viridiplantae; phylum Streptophyta; class Magnoliopsida; order Lamiales; family Verbenaceae; genus Petrea; species Petrea volubilis. The sequence goes on from CM047879.1 coordinate 12,223,959, forward strand.
AGTTTTAGGAGTAAAAAATCATTTTAGCACTGTCGCTTACATTAACCAGCTTTGAATATGCAGAATCAATTGTTGTTTTGGAGTATAACTAGGGTATAACGGTTTAATTTGTTATTCTTATGTTGCTAATTAAGCGAGAGCTCATTTTGTTCTTATATCTGAATCCACTCAAGAAGGTGTGGTCTAGGATAAATGTGACAGCTTGGGCTGTGTGAATACTTGTGGATATTGCAAGCCTAAAGACAATCTTGATAAACCCGGGGTGTGTTGAAGGCTGAGCAGCTACATCTGGGGGATCTTGTTCTTTTGTTTATTGTCGAGTAAAATAAATATAAGGACCAAGAAGCAGGTTAGATAAATACGTCTTTCCTTTATATGAAGAAATGGTGGGTACTTTGGTAACTCACTATCTATTGAGTGTGGAAATGAGGCATAAATTTTTGTCACTAGAATCTTCAAGATAGCATGTATATATACACATTCACTGGTTCTTTTCTTCTTCATCATGCTTGTATTCAGAATATGAGACGCTTTTGGGCGTGCAGATTGATATGTGCTTTTCCTATTTTCCAGATAGCCGAAATTCCAAAGCTGGCGTCTGGATGCAGTGAATTTGTTGATTCAGCGGAACATATTTTGGAGAAGAGGAAGATGAACCAAGCATTACTGGCAAACCACAGTACTTTGCTTGATTTGCTTGAAATTCCTCAGCTAATGGACACGTATAACCCCAAGCTTATTTTTGGACTATATATCTGACATTCTTGAAGTTGATTGTTGCATATAGCTTTCTTTGTTCTCAAAGAATCTCATACTTATACAGATGTGTGAGGAATGGAAATTATGATGAAGCTCTTGACTTAGAATCATTTGTAGCGAAACTTACTACAATGCACCCGAAGTGAGTTTCTTCTGTTAGCAGCACTCAATTCCTTTCCTTCTGTATACTTGATTTAAGCATTTATTGAGCCACTATTCCTTTTCTTCTCCTTCAAAATAGAATTCCTGTTATTCAGGCTCTAGCCGCAGAAGTTCGGCAGACGACTCACTCTCTTCTTGCTCAGCTTCTCCAGAAACTTAGATCTAACATACAGGTACTGAATGTTACTTTTAATTAAGCATGTCGATTGAATGCAAAATAATTCCAATAGAATATTTCTGGGCCTTAATGTGAATTAACTACAAATTGCTTGCAGTTGCCAGAATGTCTTCGCATCATTGGGTATTTACGTCGAATAGGAGTTTTCAGTGAGTATGAAATGCGTCTCCAGGTACCATATGTTATTTCCATGCTTGATTTTGTTTTACTTAGTATTTAACATGCTTGGTCAATCCACTGCATTAAATTTCTAAGGTAGTAATTTCTAACCAAGAATCCTTCTCTGATGTTCAGTTTTTAAGATGCCGTGAAGCCTGGCTTACTGGAATACTTGACGACTTAGACCAGAGAAATCCTTATGAGTATCTAAAAGGGATGATAAATTGTCACAGAATGCATCTTTTTGATGTTGTTAACCAGTATCGAGCCATATTTGCTGATGACACATCAGGAAATGAAGAAAATTATGATGTGGGGCTTCTCTTTGACTGGGCCATGCATCAGATTACCTTGCACCTGAAGACTCTTAAAGTTATGCTTCCTAAGATAACTGAAGGTGGATCTTTATCAAATATTTTGGATCAATGCATGGTGAGAATTAGTTATTGTTTGTTCATACCCTTGTGCTTTCTCTTTTGATATTAAAGGTGCACACAAGTTTGATCGACTTCGTGGCAGTATGATTGTTGCTGCTGGTGTTGTTCGTTCTTGTGAGAAATGACTTGTTGGAGTTCAATTTAATAACAAATTAATTCTCTTCCGGTGGTTTTCAGTATTGTGCTATGGGCCTTGGTTGGGTTGGGTTGGATTTCCGAGGATTGCTACCCCCTCTCTTTCAAGAGTAAATACACATTTCTCCATTTTTCTGTCTTTTTTCACTTCGGCATTACAGAGCTCTCATGTGGATGTTTTCATTTTCTCACAGAGCGGTACTTAATTTGTTTACAAAGAATATGAATACAGCTGTTGAAAATTTTCAGGTATGATCTCAAATAATTAATGGTGTCCAGCCTGTTTTAGGGGCACGTGTTTTGGATTACTATGGTCTGTTCACATCAAAAATATGCTACTCTTGGCTGGAGATACATGACAAATGTTTTAATTACTTATCCAGTTAGTCTTGGATTCTCATCGTTGGGTCCCGTTGCCAGCAGTGGGCTTCCCTGCGAGTAGTTTGGGTGAAGAAAGTCATGATGATGTTACACCTCCTTCAAATCTTATGGAGCACCCGCCTCTTGCTGTTTTCATCAATGGTACAGTGTTTACAGTTTAACCATTAAAAAAAAAAACGGTTTTTACAGTTTAAATTCAGATTCTTCCCGATTCTTTTCCTTTGAATCTAAAATAACAAAATTAGTTCTCGTTTAATTTCCCTCTCTGGTGGTGGCAGGTGTATCTGCGGCAATGAACGAATTACGTCCTTGTGCTCCATTAAGTTTGAAAAACGTGCTTGCGCATAAGCTAGTTGAGGCTTTGCAAGCTGTTTCTGATTCTCTACTGAGATACAACACGACTAAAATGCTAAGAGGCAACGAGTCTGCACTTTTCATCAAACTGTGCCAAGCATTCATTGAGGTGGACTTCATTGCAAAATTGTTTAGTATTGAGCCTCAATTTCGCCCCTGTTCTTCAGATAATAACTTGCACCATTCTTAACTCCATGCAGGTCGCGTTCCCCCATTGTGCTAGTTGCTTTGGTCGTTGTTACCCGGGTGGAGCTTCTCTGATCTCAGATGCCAAGAACTTGTTCGATGGTATCAATCGCCTATTAGCATCCTCGCCCTCAAGAGAGTTACCAAAACCTGTTCGTAGTGCAGAGGAAAACAATATATCAGAGAATGGTAATCTGCCCCCAGTGGAAAACGGGGTCCATAATGTTGAACAACCTGCAAGCGCTGGCGTGGAGGACCGAGAACAGAATCATTCTAGTCCACCAAGCGAAACACCAACAAGAAATGAAGAAATACAAGGATCACCGGTATCATGATATGGGGGCCATATTTATACAATCCATTCTCGTCCAGTTATTGTAATTACAGCGACATATAGTTCACTTCTCTTTTATTTCTTCGTTTGTTAATTTCATAAATACGAGATCTGAGTGAGCATCCATAATTTGACACTTCGTCACGAGTAGAGAAATTTTGAAGTGAAGACGACGAGAAGGTTGATTGTAGTTTGTAGTAGCATTATGACACTATTTTTGTACTTAGTAGTATTTGGAAATTTCAATCCAATTGAGGTGTTGTAGTATTACTGTTCTTACGGAGAAACTTGTAGATATCTCATTGTCACTATTATCGTTCTTCGTCTAGCATTATGGTTCATTTCTGGGGAGTGAATTACGCTCAATATTTGCTATGTGATTTGTTAGGTGTGATCAAAATTGATTTCGACAAGAATTTTCCGTGTTTCCCATATTCTTTTTCTTAGTTTCTCTGTGGTGTTCGGGTCAATTCAACTCATGTACAAGTATGTATAAATATATATATATATATATTTTAATAATACATCATAATTCACGCACACTTGCCACAATCGAAGCACTTATTTCTTGATTTTGGCAAGTAGGATTTATGAGTATCATCAGTGATTTTACAAGACTAGTCCCTTGCGCAGCATTGACATTGAACGAAGTCCCTTGCATTCGATAAAGAACAAAGAAAAATTTTCGAACTTAATTACAAATAATAAATGAAAAATTTCAACATAAACTTTTCACTATTACTACTAGGTACTTTGTAAAAGCATTTAAATAATCTTTCGCAATCACAATAAAATAATAAAGCAAAGTAAAGAGATAATAATAATAATAATAATAATAATAATAATAATAATAATAATAGAAACAAAGAAAAAATGAACTTAAATCCTCCCCATTCCCGGCCTCGGCACCTCTGCAGTGGCACTTGCTTCAATTCCTTCCAGTTCCACCTAAAACCGCAAGCTAGCAATAATGAAGGGGAGAAACAGACAATCCATGAACATTATATGTGCCCTTGACATATCTGCAAAAATTTAATTAAAAACCCAACTACACAACCATTTCTAAACTCATGAATTCATGAGCACAAAATTAAGTAGCATCACAATTCCAAAATAATTACTCACTTTTTTTATCTCCTCTATATACCACTATATGATCAGTTTCAACAATTGTTTTACATATATGCTTGATGAACTAATGATAAATAGCTAGTTCTTACTCCTGCAACAAAGATAGACATAAAACACACACACACACACCTATATGAAGATTAGTAGCCTCATGGCTATATGCAAAGCTCGATCAAGTTCGTCCACACACACACACACACCCCTATATGAAGAATAGTAACTTCAGGCTATATGCAAAGCTCGATCAAGTTCGTCAACACACACACACACACACTCCTATATGAAGATTAGTAGCCCTCATGGCTATATGTAAAGCTCAATCAAGTTCGTCAACACACACACACACACACACACAGAGAAAGAACCAACTTCATTTCCAAGAAAGGCAAAATATTTTATAGAACAAAACTAACTTTGAAGATCAATAAAAGATGGAGCATATTTTAACTACTAGCCATGGATTTTTGGTGGCTAAATTCGAATTTAGCCACGGATTTTTCTATGACTAAGTTTAACCAAACTACTTTCAGCCACAGATTTTTTCTGTGGCTAAATCTGTGACTAAACTACTTAGCCACAGATTTTCACCCAAAGTCGGTTGCTAAATCCATTAACACAGATTATATAGTTGACATTCTTCTTTAATTCTCAACACAAAAAACATATTTCAATTGCGAAATGTTCACAGACCCCATCAGCATCAAAAGGGTTTACCTTAACAGCCAACATATCTATAAAACTCAAACATGCTTATCTTTATTAAGAAACCAAACAAGATATAAAAAATAATATTTGTTTACATATGGCTTTCATCATTACATGCACACACATTATGGGCATAATACCAATTCAAGGGATCATTAGAAAATTACAATCTAAAACATATAAAATAACTTGGTAGTGGTGAAAGAAACGAAAATGAAACATCTTTGCACCAATTGAATTAATACATTATTCACACCCACACACACATATAGAGATGGATATTATCATGTAGTAAGCTCTGATCATGCTAGGTAAAATGAAACTAGCTTGAAACCCTGGAAAAATTATCAAAGAAAATGGAAAAGGGTAAAGCTTGTTCCCTTCAAATTGGTGATGAACCCTTGTAATTTGTCTTTCAAATCCTATAATGTACATAAACTTGAAATACATATATAGCAAAAGAATTTTAGTTGAGATAATTATATATGGACTCATGTGTATTTGAAAGAAACGAGTATTATAAGTTAGAAAAGGAAAGAACTGCACATAGCTTACAATACTTTTCAAGTACAATAAGTGGAAAGCATTATATGGCACAAATTAAGCAAACTTAAAGAGTCGAGATGTATATAATTCTTGATCATATTATACGTAAACCAATAGAATCAGACACACGCGCGCTGCGCGCACACATACACACATTTTCAGATCATTTACCCCCATAAAACCATCAAATTAAACTATTCAAAAGTATGCGAGAGGAGGGGGCACAAAGCAATACACACACACACACACACACACATATATATATATATATATATATATATACACACACACACACACACACACATGCGTGCACACCCACACACAACTACCATCTTGCACTAGTAATGGAGCCAAAACTGATTCTGATTGACAAAGAAAGATCATCATGTGGCATTAGTCAAATGGATCTCCGAGGAGCCATCCACTGATGAATGTCAATAAAGAATGCAAATGATCACTGATAAATTAAAGCTCCAAAGCAATGCATAAAATTAGCTCGACAAGGCTAAGTTTTTATATCCATGCTTTCTGTTTGAATGAAATAAAACAGAGAATTACAAACAAAAAGAACAATTTGACTCCACAGAGAGAGAGAGAAAATCCCTAACCGTACATGAAAATCGATGGAGGTGATCATAACAGCCCCCCATTATAGAAACAGAATGATAACTCTCCACCAACAAACCCAGCCATCACACAAACTTATATAAGTCAATATATCGCGATCGTATCTGCTACAATTGTTGTTGGAGTGATTTGGTGTTTAATTTTGACAAAACACACGCACACATATGTGTTTATATATATATATATATATATAGAGAGAGAGAGAGAGAGAGAGAGGGATAGAGAGAGAGAGAGAGAGAGAGAGAGAGAGCACTCGAGCACTAACTAATAACACCAAACAACCTCAAGAATTAGCACAAGAAAAACTAATTGGGGGAATTTTTAATCATATGACACCTCAAATACTACTTTTAATAAAGGGTAATTATAAAGATCCAATCTTTATTGAGATTTGTATAAATCCCATCTCAGATCCATCCAAAAACCCTAATTCTTTGATTTTGTTCTCCAATTACGGAATGCCCTAATTCTTGGTTTTTGTTCTCAAAATTGGGAAATAAGATGCACACTTTTCAATTGGAGGATAATAAAATCAAAGAATTAGAATTCAGGATGGATGTGAGGTGGGATTTATACAACTAATTCCTATCATCACCCCTCCAAAATTAATAATTAGTACTAATTATGCAATTATGCATAATTCTACGGGAACCTTAATTCATGTCGATAATCTTCAAATAAAGATGGGAGATTATCATCAAATCAAGCTAAAGAAATTAAAGAATGGTAAAATAGCTAGTGAAGGGATTCACAAAAGTTCAGCAGATCAGCACAGAACTAAATAGAACAAGAAAGATTGTGTGTGTGTGTGTGTGAGAGAGAGAGAGAGAGAGAGAGAGAGAGTGGCGGGGTGACAGACAGAGAGTGAGCACCCATAGCTTCAAGCATGTAGGATTCAATTCATGCAAGAAAACACCATGTGTGCTCACTCTCTTCTGTCACCTCCCTTACCCAAAGAATTATAACTTTCCGAGAAAACACACACATACACACAGAAAACTAAATTTATGTATGTACATACAACACCCCCAAGAAGAACCCTAAATTTGGAAAACCCTCAAAAGAAACACTGTTGTTTCAACATTTGATAGGATATATGCTAATAGTGGGAACTGTTCACTGTTCCATTAGAAAAGGAACATTGCTTCTGATTTGAGGAGTGTGTATAAGTGTGTGTTTGTGTGTGAAGTGATGGTGGTATTTGTCCCTTTATATAGGGAATGGCAAAAGTTGATCTTAACGGTGGGAATAAATGTGAATAAATGTGTATTTATCTCTTTATGGGTACTCCGTGAATCTCACCATTTAAATTTTTCTTTCTTTTTGGCCTACTTTCGAGATATCACACACACAGACACTAGAATGAATGTTGTGCGTTATCTTCTTGTGATGAATAATGTCATCATCCCTATTCCCTTCCCAAACAAGATTAACAGAGGGGAGAGAGAGAGGGGGAGAGAGAGAGGGAGAGGCATAAATTTGAAGTACACCTACCGATGCATCTTGTAATTCTAAAACGTTTTACTGGCCAATGGGCATCATTGCTTTTTCTTTTTCTGGAATTATTATTATCCACAGAGATGACTTGTTGTGGCCGTATACTGACAGTGTGGTCAACTCATAATGTGTGTGTGTTCTTGAGGGCGTCGGCATTTTTATTTTTTCCAAAAAACAAAGAAAATTATCATAATATTTGATCATATATTTATGTTAATTTCACTTATATATATAATCAATTATCAATACGTAATTATAATTATTAGTAAGAATCCGTTTGGATAAACTTAAAAAAATTACTTGTGCAACCGTGCTTTTAATTTATAATAGAGTATTTTTTTTAAATCAAATAATATGGCGTTTGGATGTAGTACAAGAAAGTAGGGTAAATTTCACTTTATCCCTTAGTACTCTAACTCAATCTCATTTTACACGCGTATATTTTCAAGTGCATGCATCAATTTGCCCTCTTGGACTTTTATTTTTGTTTCAATGATTATATTTTATTGAATTTTTATCTATTTACATATGTCAAAATTATGTTAAGAACCTATAAATTTTTTCTATCAACAAGCATCCCTCAACGTATAAAAATTGATATAAACCATCATTCTCATTATTTTTTAAAAGAAATATTTAATTATACTTACTTATAACAATGCTAATGACTAATATTTAGTATTATAAAAAGGTTAATTATTCCATTTAGTCAATCTCTTTTTTTTTTATATATATATATAGCTTATGATTTTTATTTTCTAAAAGATCGTTGAGCTGCAGAATAATAAATGATCTCATGCATATTTGCATGCATGGTATGTAATTTTATTTTCATTAGTACATCTTTATTGCATTGTTAAAGTTTAATTATTTTTGGCAAATAAATTTCTTCATAGAATTATCTTTTTTTCACATATATATATATTCATAATTAAAAAAATCTTTGAAATTCATTTATTATCTTAAGGTTTTAATTATTCCATTATAAAAATCATCATTGAAAAATTTATTTAAAAATACTATGGCTAATTTATCAAATTTTGAGAAAAATAACTTTTTATCACTTTAACAATGTATTTTAACAAAAAAAATTAAAAATTAAAGAAATGACGAAAATGATCTCCGATGAATTAAAAAAAAATAATAACTAATCAATGTTATTAAAAAAAATGAATGTGAAGCAAAGAATTAAGAAAGAAAAGAAAGACAAGAAATAGACATTAATAACAATAAAAGATTAGCAACAAATATTTATTTGAACTCAGAACATGCATTAGTTGTACATAATCATGAAATAAATTACATATTTTGTATATAAATATGCATGTAGTCTAACATTTTCATTAATTAACTTAAAAACTACAAAAATCATAATTCTTAAAAATAAAAAACATTAAATATACAAAATGATAGGCCAATCGAAATAATTTACCTTTTTATAATACAAAATAATGGTCATGAGCAAATTTATTTGTTGGAAAAATGTTAAATCTTTAAAAAATACTAATGGGATTGGGGCATCATTTCCATTTTTGAATCTTTGGGGAGTGCTTGCTCATAGAAACAAGTTTATGGGAGGTTAATGCAATTTTCATAAACATATATAAATAGATAACTAATAAAATATAACAATTGAAGCAAAAATAAAAATAATGGGGGGGGGGGGGGGGGGGGGGGGGCAACATGATGCAATTGAGCATGTAAGGGGGCAAAATGGGATTGGGTTGGAGTACAAGGGGTAAATCGCCAATTTGCCCTAAAATGTATTTAAAAGGTGTTTTTCTTTATAACTACTTTTTGATTATTTTTGTGGCTTCTTTTTTTTTTTTTTTTGAGAGCCAAATCACATATATTTTGTGTGTATATATATATATATTGAAGTACATTTTTTTAAAAAAAAGACAAGTGATTCTCTTCATAAAAAAAATGATGGGCATGTTTAATTTGAAATTTCAATTATAAGATATTAAATTTTAATTGTTTGTGGAGTCTATAGTTAAAGCATTTTGTAAATTTATTTGATTTGATATTTTTGAAATTTTTTTATTGAACCTATCAACATCAACCATAAGGAGAGTTTATGTTATAAACCATTTATGGGAATTTGAAATTCAAGCCAATATTTAGAATTGCAAATCATGGCAAATCACAAAATCTTATTTAGGGCATTTTTGATTTGGAATTGGAGTCAGTATGTATGAGTTTATATGATGTCTTCATGCACTGTTAAGTTTCGGAGTTGTGAAAGTCATGTTGCATGTTTGATTGAAAATCTCCAATAGGAGCAACCTAGAAGTTTGCGTATTGGAGTGGGTTTTTTTTTTTTTTTTTTTTTCTAAATTGATGGCTTCATCATATGAGACAATTAGTAAGCCCTTGGTTTATTTAATTAGCTATGTTTGATTTGGTGGTAATTTGTAATTCATTTCAAGTGGGGTATAGATACTCAATGAAGTGCGTTAATACCGACCCTCTGCATTTGTGAACTCCCAATTTATGGAAGTTTTGGCTGGGTTGCATCTATAGATGGCGATGTCCCCAATATCCATTAAATTAAGAGACTTTTGCAGCTAGACCAGTGCAACTCTTACAAAATGGTGAATAAAAAATGCCCGTCGTGTATTGAAAGTACTGAAATACTACAAATAAGTGAATCAAATTAATCTGTCTTATAATATTTGCAAACTTTGTCATCGAAATTGTTTGAATTGTCAACGTGGCTCGAGTTGAGAAGGTAATAGTTAATTGTATTATTGAATATATATTTACATTCAACTTGACTCTTTGCTTTCGTTTTTAATATGGTTGAGTTGAAATTAAAAAACAATTTTAAGTGCAATATGAAAATTCAAAAAAAATTACGAATCAAAGTAACATATGGCTTCATTATTTTATGAAAATTAACATTTATTAGCATTAGAATTCAGGGATAAAATAGAGAGAAAAAATTAAATCTTTTGTGGGGACCCTAGGTTCAACTCAACGAATTAAAAAATGTTAAATTTTGATGAATGCTACACCTTTTTATAGAAGTCTATATGACAGAGGATTACACATGCAAATACAGACATGTGCACCCATAAATTACTGCAATTTCTTTAATAGGAAACATGCATGCCAAAAGATATATAACAAGTTATAGGAAATTCTAGTTCAAATTTAATTCGGTTGAATCGGGATTAATTATGTAGTGAGTATTTTATATTTATTTTTAATTGGTCCGATAATTTATAAAAAATAATCAATTATTTAACAAATATGATATATTTATCATATAATTTATTAAATTAAGCCAAATCAGGGTCGGATGTTAATTTCCGAACAAGTTACGTACACACATTAATGAAGATTGATCAACAGGACATTAATATTATAAATTACATGCCAATCCCCTAAAGATATACTTATATGTCTGCATATCCATATCTCTTTTACAATCAATCCAAATTAAGTTTCATGCTACGTGTTTAAAATTATTGGCTATAAAATTTTTATTTTTAGTAAATCGATTCTTGAAGAGAAGTGAAATATAAACCAAAATCAATTGAAATATTCATATGTAGAATTAAGAAAAATGAAATGCTTGTGTGTGTGAGAGAGAGAATTCAAATTAGAAAAAATTGCAAAATAATTTTGAAGGACGTCTTTAATCAAATATACGATGAATTTCATTAAATTTATAATAAAGTAATCCACTAATTGAGAAGATGCATTTTTTTTTGTTATATGGTTAATGATCATATTAGATCAATCAATCCACTATTAAATTAGAAAAGAGTGGTTAAAAAGAAGATTCAACATGAAATCAGTCCAACCAAATTATTAACTAATTATAATCTTAATATCCATATATGATTGTATAACTATGTATATATGTATTAGGGCGGTATATATAGCCTATAGTGGAGAAGGGATATGTATAAAATATATATATATATATATATATGTATGTATATATGGATGATGCCGACATATTTTTCATGCCAGCAAAATAATAGAATAGCATCTTGACTATGCAACAATATGTTGTCTCTTTCTCTCAAACACATATACACACACACACACACACACGCAGACTCTTATATATATATATATATGTATGTATGTATATGTATATATACATTGTGGGTGGAGGGATTGTGATATCCAGAGTGTAGAGATGCCTCCAATTTTCTGCCTCACTTTGGATGTGCATCGAACCATTCCAGAAAATGGGATGTCACTTTCTTATTTTTGCGGTTGTGGTGACCAATTATAACAAGAAACTACTAAGGGTGATTCCCATTTGATGAGAATCCATATATATGCCCACGTCAATATATTTTTTTATTAGTTTTAGTGGATTTGTGCACCTCTTTTTTCTACAGTATCGAAGATACGAGAGATATTATTATTATTACACCATGCTAACAAATAAGCAAAGTGATGGTTGACTTCACCTGTATGATTATTTGTCCCAAGTCACTTTGTGTAAATTAGTCTAGATGTACTTATAGTTAATCTTGATGTGGTCTCTTTTTCGAAGGAGTCCAATTTTGTTATACTCGCCTCTGATTTTGTGCTTGAAATCTCTCTATGATTTAAGGGTTTTTGCAGGTGGTGTCACCGACTTGGTTCATGTATATTATCATTTTAGCAAGTTGGTGACCCGATTCAGTTGCAAATTCTAAAGACTTCATCTTCATCATTCGAGGATAGAAAAAAGAGACTACATCAAATCATGTGATTTACGACTATTATTCCAAGATTAAAGAAGTGTTTTTGATATTAGAGAAGTATTTTTATCGCATATATGTACTTATTTTTTTCTTTGGATAAATGTCTATTATATTATTATTATATTAAAATATATATCAAATATGGATTATAATTCTTAATAATTAGCTAGTTAATTAATTATATAAACTATAGATGCCTTTTTAGTCGCTTATTATATAAGGTGAATTAATAACTTACTAGTCACTGATGACATCTTGACCTAGTGGTTGTGGTTGAGGCGCCGAGATCCTTCAAGTGTGGGATTCGGTATGAATATCACTGAATAAGCTAGTGTAGGTTATTTGACAAGTATGTAAATTCATTATACTTGTTTTTTCCTTGTTGATGATGTTGATTTACGGTCTAAGACAGATCCTCAAGTTGGGAGCGATATGGACCAATAGAAATGTCGGCGGGCTCCTGAACTTGCTTAGACAGTGAGCGCATGTGAGTTTAGTCGAAAGTGTCTCTGTCAAAGACCATTCAATACTTAAGTCAGTGTACGCTTCGAGGAGAAGATCAAAAATTATATTTAAGTACCAAGAGAGTGCGGTGATAGAGTTATACTGATGAACAATAAATGTTCTCTTATTTATAGGTAACGGTTGGTGAGCACTTGATTTAGGGCATGAGGTGGTATCCCATTTTGATGTCACTAACTATTTAAATATGTCTTTAGTAGGTGTAGCGGTGTTGTTTCCATACAGGGTAGTACGATCCCTATACAAAAATGGTTAACAGTATCAAGTGAGTCAGACTAGAGGGGACCATGATCGAACAGAAGATCCTCGAGGTGGGGTGATGTCTTAGATGGTGATTCCTCCTTGATAGTTCCTTGGGCATGGGTAGCCGATGCATGGAGTGGAGGTGAGCTCTGGAGTCCTCGAGTCCGAGGAGGTACATGAATGTCTAGCGATCAAGCGTTGTCAACTGACGCGACATGATGTATATTTTGTCATGCTACTTATAAGATTGTTGATTATTATTGATAATTTAGTGGATGCACTGAATGACTATTTTAATATAATGATATACGACGTAATTCACTACAAGAAAAAGTAATATTATCTACAAGATTTAAAAACAACAATAGAAAAATTGTCATCAATAATTGTATTACGTGACAATATTTTATATTTTGTCACTAATTAAGTTTTTTTGATGACAATAATTTTTATTTTAGTCACAATATCACTCAATGTGACAAGAATTAATATTTTAGTTGCCACCATTCTCAACTAGCGACACACCTATAGTTTCAACTTTGGTGACAATAAAGATTATCTTTAGTATTTTGTGAAAAAATTTCATTGTCACAAAGTTGTCACAATAAGCATGTCACTAATTATCAGTTTTTGTACTTGTTGTCACAATTTTACACTATATTGTCACTATTAACATTATGCAAGCTATATTTTATAACAACATAATTTTTTTTATCACTAAATGTATATAATTAATGACAATATTTTTGTTATCAATTATTATATTATCACAAATTCACTTATGTTCTTGTAGTGATTTTTAAAAATAATAATTTATCAATTAAGAGGGGATTGGGATTGGGATTGGGATGGAGTGGGGTTGGGGTTGAAATACAAGAAGTTATAATTGCTGGGGCGGGCCTTCTTTATTTATTTATGTATTTATGATCAAAAAAAGGAGGGCCTTCTTTATAAAAAGATAAAATAAAGGAAAAAAGATAAAGATACTGTTGATGAAATCACCATCCATAGAATGTGAGCGGAGAGAGGATCAGTGGCATAACCCACGCGTAGATCTTATACGGCGCTCAAAGCAGCTTAAAGTATATATGCTTTTAGATATATTAATTTAAAACTACGATAAACTATTATATTCATATTAAAGAAAGAGGCATATTTGAAAATAAACTATATAATAAAATATTTAATAGTAATGTTCGAAATAAAGGGTACGTACAAATTAAGGCGCAGTTTGCGGGACTCATCCATCCCATCCCCCACCCACAATAATATTCCACTATTCTCTTTAATCAACTAATGCTACTTTTTATTGTTGTTGTTGTTATTATTAATATTATTATTTTCATATGTCATACTCCAACAATCATGTGATTAGTTGATTGGTTGCTTTGATTTTATTTATTTATTTATCTATTTATTTGATTTTATGAGATTGATTAAGCCAATCGTCTAAGTTGGCCAATCGTCTAAGCTGCGCATTTAGTAGCTAGATTTTCTAATTCTTTTCATGAAGGGAGTAGTGATTACCCTGATCTTATTCATCATGTTATTTCCACTGAATGTTTGAGGTGATTTATAACAGGGTTTCCTTTCAAAAAAAAAAAAAAAAAAGAAGAGAGGATCAAATCACAATTATTTTATACATATTAACCATTCGTCTCGTACCGTCAGGATTTTTAACGAAAATCATTAAATTTAAACACGTTCTTCTTATTTTACCTTTTTTCAGTTGAATTTTGGTCAAATTTTACTGAAAAATATATCATCAGTTTATGATGCGCATTCATATTTGTTAGTGATCAGACATTGGATGGAGGGTCCAATAGAATGTTTTTGATCAAATTTGGTCAAGATTTTACCAATGAGTTAAAATAGGAAGAATGCGTTTAAATTTCACGATTTTCGTTAAAAATTATAATGGTAGTAGATTGAGGGTTAGAATATGTAAATCGTTAGCATACCCTAAGATTATCTAGATAATTTTTGAAAATTAAGGGTTTAATTTGTAATTTGAGCATAACTAAGATAGTTTAGTGTAATTATCTCTATATGATACTTTAAATATATATTTGAAATATAATGCCTTACTATATGGTATCAATAAAGGCATGCATGCGGCATAAGATCACATCATTACCAACTGCAACGAACATACATCTCTTTTAATTAAAAATTAATTACCAATATGGTTATTGATAGCATGATTGGAAGAGTAAGAGGTTTGAATTATCCAAAAAAAAAAAAAAAAGAGTAAGAGGCTTGCATGATGAACAGTAGTGGCAGTTAACAGGGCTGGGTTTGATTAGGCAATAATCCATGGAATGATTAAATTAATTAAGGTGATTAGAGCATATGAAAATTGTACTTAGAATGCTGATCCAATGAGGACATGGGGTGGGTAATGAAGATTATCGGAAAAGACTTTCCCTTTGTGGAAGTGGGCAGTTGGTTGACGTTGGATTGGGGTTCCCACCACTTTCCTCTTCAAGAGGGGCTGTACTAGTGACTTCCCACCACACCATTCTTTCTTGGTTTCATATGCATCTCTTTCTCTCTCTCTACACTATTCTTGGTTTCAAATGCATCTATCTCTCTCTCTCTCTCTCTCTCTCTCTCTCTCTCTGTCTCTCTCTCTCTCTCTCTCTCTCTCTTCTACATATATATATATATATATATAGAAGTTAGGTACACTCGGTTCTTATGTAATTAAATATAAATATAATTTGATTATATATTTAAATTTTATTAGTATAAAATTATAAATATTCTTTGATTCTTTGATGGTAGTATATAGTTTCAGCTATTTTTGGTATAATCATTAGTTTTATGATTATTGAGAATTGATTGGCATTTTTAAGAATACAATTGAGGAGACGCCAGTCCTAAGAACATCTTTCTTATTATTATTAGTATTATTACTAGTATTTAGCTTGTGCCAAGATATGAGAAATATATATTTTTATGTATATTTTAATGAATTTCTATCACATAAAATAATTTGATAAAAATAAATGAGTTTTTTATAACATAAATATATTTAAACAATTGTATAATAATAAAATATATTTGATCTCAATAATAATTTTGGTATAATTAAGGCAAGGAAGTTTTAAAAATTCATGTAGAATCAAAAATTTCAATTATTATTAAAGTAAATGATATATATTATAAATAAAATATTAATTTTGTTATTTATTTGAATTAAATTTTAATCCATCTTATTTTAAATATTCGATAATTGTTAGATTCTTTTGGATAAATATGAATCATAAATATACTTATTTGAATTCATATAAGAATTATTTGTACTTATACATGGCAAAATAGAATTAAATGATGTTATCCACATATGCGCTTATTTTGCTAGTCTCTGATGATGTCGAATCTTGGGTTGCTCCTCACGGATGATGTGGAACGACAACTCGACGATTAGAAAACTGAGTCTAGCCGAAAGTGTCTCCGATGAAGGCCCTCCAATGCTTAAGTCAGTAAACTGAGTGAGAATATATAGTGAACCAGACAGAATCGAGCAGAGTAATAGTTATATAATGTGTGTTACCTTTCTAGAGATCTGTCAGGAGTATTTATAGTAAGTCCACGTCTTAATTTGGGATTTGGGCCAAATTGGTGAGACCTAAGATTCCTAGGATCATAGGGTCTAGGTACAAAAAGGATACTCAGGCCATAATAGTGGTTGCAGAGTAGGTATGGGAATTGTATGCTGTGTCAGGTACAAAGGACAACGGTAGGATGCCTATCTCCAAGAATGGGAGTTTCCTCGAGAAGTTCCGCCATGTGTCAAGTAGGACATGTGGCACTAGATTAAGGGCCCCCAAAACACGTGTTAGATATCTCGTATCAGTTTCAATATTTCTGAATTTATAGGTTATTTTAATTAAAGTCTCCTTCATAAATGATGATTTTACAATTTCATAAAAAAAATAAGTTGTAACATTCTAATTATTTAATTAGTAAATTATTATATTAAAATTTTATTTTATAGTAAACGGTTAGTCATGTCTTTAGTAAAAAAAATGGCATGACCAAGGTAGATAAGTGGTAATTAGCTATCTTAACTTCATGCATTGTTGGTGGAACATAAGTATGTTTCTTTCTCTTGTTTCTTTGTCTCGGCCGATAACTTTTTTTTTTTTTTTCCTTGAGCTTCTTCCAATCCAAATATCAACATTTCACTTGCCAAGCTTGGAATTGTACTCCCCTAACTCTAGAATTTAAACAAAACTTCATTTCCCAAAATCTACAAGAAATTGCTGCAAAAATAAGGAAAGAAATTAGCTACTTTGCCGTTTGAATATGTGATTGGACAGGTAACTTTGAGCTCCAATAAAATTTTCAATTCTTGTTAGAATTGCTCCAAATTAATTTCCATCTATTCTTCTTGTTTTATATTGTTTCCAGAATTGTTTAGCTTCCTAAAACTCCATATGTGTTGATCTAGAGACAAGCTCGAAGTTGGCTGCATACTAGACATTGAAAATTGTAATAGCAATCTTTTAAGCAACTAGCCGTTTTTCGAGATCTTTATCTCATTCGTTACTAATTCAAATTCAGCATGCTTTATATGTTAGAAAGCTTATTATGTGAACTTTTGATATTTTTTTTACATTGGACCAAAATTAAATTTCCTTAAATCTATATAGAGTCTCCAACATAGCTGCTCTGTTTTGGGTTACTGAAAACTTGATGCGAGTAACTTATTTTGAGCCCTCATAACTCTTTCACTTCTTACTCAAATTTAACAAACTTGATGTCCATAGAGAGCTTGAAAAATATATTGTTAGATGGTACTACAATTAGATCTAGAAAAGTTTTTACAGATCTGTATAAACTCTCAAAGTCAGCTATTTGAAATCGTTTTCTGAAAATTCAATTTTTTTTAAACTTTGAGTTTCCTTGAGCAGTATTTGAACGTCCTTAACCATCTCATCTTTTATTTGAATTTGATGAAACTTCTATTGTTAGAAAGCCCAAAGAATGAAGTTTTAGATGGTACTATGTCCAAATCTAAAGATAATTTGTACAGATTTGAGGAACCTCTTAAATTTGGTTGCCGGAATTCATTTTTGAAACTCCAGAAAATTTTCAAATTTCGACTTTTGAGTATCAATCTTTGAGCTTTCGTATTTCCTTCAATACTTGGCCAAATTGAGTGATTCTTATACCTATAAACTCCTCATGCTTTACACCAAGTCCAAAAACTTTAACATAGGTGCTTTACACTTGAAATTTATGAGAACAACAGGCTTAAAACTACCCTGTTGAACAAATTTCTTTCTTGAAACCAAAATTTCTAAATCTTTGTTTTAACCTTGAAACTTTCAAAATTCATCACAAACGGTTTAAACATGTCTTGAGGAGCATGGACACTCTAGAAAATATTTTGTTTCGTTTTCCAATTTGAGCGTGTATATTAATAAAATATTGTTTAAATCAAGTTAGTTGATAACCATGATTTCAATAATTTTAATTGAAATTGGCCATCCAAACCAGTTCTCCAGTCCTCTAATTTCCTTTTGATCAATGACCAATTGAAAGAAATTTTATCATAATTGAATAAATCCATTTTAGACCTAAACCCGAAGATTAAAATTTCAACTACTCCTAATCCATTTTGAATTTTCCAAAATTGAATTGGGGGTTTGATTCCTTGTATCTAGAGCTTTATTTTCATATATTGGTGGTTAGTCAACCACTGGTCAACGGCGTTGACCGTCGGTCAACGGTTGTCAGTCACCCCTTGTGGTCAATTTAATTATTTTCAAAGCTTTTGACGTACTAATCTCAAATCCAAAACCCGTTTTTCCAATCCAAAATCATCTTGAAGGCCTTAAAGTCAACAATTGATTAATTATATTCAACTAATAATTCTAAAACTCAATTTTCTACTCCTAAATTACTTTATTAACCATTATTTGGGATAAATATACTAATTTTAGCTATAATTGCATAATTTAGGGGATGACCAAATTGAGACATTTGACCCAACTCAATTCACAGACCAAACTTAATTGAGTCAAGTAAGAGATCTAACATTTCCTTGACGAGGCATTGAACTATATGTAGTAAATAGTCGTGTATGACCAACCTAAATGATTATTACAAGATTTATGCCTTTTATTGCCCATTAGATATATTTGTATCTTAGTATATTATTATAATATTATATATTATTTTCAGCTGTTATATTTTTAATAAATATTACTTCTCTGTATTTTGTAAGCTTGCACAAATATATATATATATATGTATGTATCTCTTGAATATTTTCGAACTGTGAGTGTATCCGTTCCGTTTTGTATTATGAATATCACCCTTGGGGACGCCCTTGGAAAATTGGGCACAGGGACGTATGGGAGGGGAGTGCCGTGCGGAATGGACAAACGGTAAGCATCACAATTTTCTATTGCATACAATATTAGAAATCACGTCATCTATTTTAATGTATTTTCATTGTTGATTTACCATATATATATATACACACACACATGTTAACTCACATTAATTATTAAGTCATTTGGATTTACAACTCTATCCTTTCTATTCTTTGCCCTAAACTAGGGCTTGCAAGATGGATGCATAAGTTATGTATTTGTATATGTGTACTTATTTCCTTTCCGTTGTTATTATTTATTGTGAAGTTTATAAATCCAAGACATTGTTAATAATTATCTAGTTTCCTATTTTATGTTCGGGTTGAAACTTTGAATTTGATCCCAACAAGTTTACTGTGAATTACTATTAATGTTAGCTAGTATTTCATGTAGCAATGCTTCTGTTGAAGAGATTGTTAGTAAATGTTTATTTTAGATTTGGGTGATCGTACTAAGTATTATTGAGGTGCGGGTACTTAATTTTGTACGGTTACCAGTAACACTCTAATCGCATTAGTTCGTTTTAGCGAGAGGGGTGTTACATTAGCGATTTAAAAGCACATGCATTTTTTAAGGATGATTTACGAAAAGAATTAAAAGCCTCTAAATCTGAGGATTTTACAAAATAATTATGGATATAAATAATATTATATTTTTAAGAAGCTAGTTACAGATTTTGAAGATTGTTCTAGTTATAATTTTCTAGGTTAAAAGGAGAAATTCATTATTTAGAACCATAATCAGCTACAAATGGTTGCACAACATAGCTCGGGTTATCGTTCATTCCTTTCACTCTATTGCCTTGATGGCGAACAAGAATTAACTATACTTGGACGCTAACAAAAGCCTCAAACGAGCTTGTTTTGTTTTCAGTTTTATATACAATAATCTATTATATTCTGGATTCCCAAACAAATATAACCATTTCAGACAAGTTAAATAAGGAATGGATGTATTTTGCGTTTCTTTTTCCCCGATAATTAGTTTCAAGACATGTTATTTCTTAATTACAAATTTTACTTTTCAAAATTATCCGTTCAATTAGCGTAATAAGCTACACAATAAACTATAAATAAAATTTTAATTTCAAACTATCACCCAAAACTTTGTACCATTAAACGAACTCCAAATCAAATCTCCAAGTAGATTTTTTGTTCTCTCTCTCTCTCTCTCTCTCTCTCTCTCTCTCTCAATAGCCATGGGGATAGGTCTCCACATATATGCTTAATGAATGGAGCCTCAAATGAACCTTTGTTAATATCTTCAATTCAATATTTAGTAGTTTTATTTTTTTTCGTAATTTAATATAGAATAGTGAAAGTTAAATCTAACTCGTAGGCTTTAATTAATTTGTTAATATTTGATAATGTTTATTAAAAAAAATTCAAATAATCAAGTGAACACCTCCTAAAGCCACGGGAATAACACCTGGTGGAGAGACCCAATCTTGAGTGAAATAAACACTGCGACTTCGATTTTTTTTTTATAAATAAAATTATCATGCAGTAAATTAACAAAGCCCAAAGTGATGATGTCTCTTTCTCCTTCAAGTTTACTTAAGACGTATGAATTCGTACCTGTACATGCGCAAGGAGGGATTTTTATTTTTTTTTAAATGAACCTCTTTAAGTTTGTGGCAGTATACCAAACAAAACATTTCTTTAACCAAAAAACAAAAGAAGAGAAAAGATATATTTTTTTTTAGAGAGAGAGAGTAGAGAGTCCGAATTTATGATTTTGGGCTCATCCCACTGATCTTCCACAGAGAGAGAGAGAGTCTGAATTTATGATTTTGGGCCCATCCCATTGATTTTCCACAGAGAGAGAGAGAGAGAGAGAGAGAGAGAGAGTCTGAATTTATGGTTTTGGGGCCATCCCATTGATTTTCCACCTGTGAGGCCCGGAATCAAATTCAGGTGTTTTTTTTTGGTCTTAGCCATTCGGTTCCAACTCCTTAACCGATTAATTCGGATTGGGTATTGCAAAAGCTCATCATAGAGACGATCCTCCCAATCCAATTGCTCTATGAATCTATTCACAACGTCAGGGTCCAAACCCTAAATGTTGTTTAAGGGATCTAACGATTCATCCCGATAGACCAATTGGTAGTTGATCCAGACATAGATATACTGTACATACCGATTTTCCTTTTATCTTAGTTGGTTTCAATTCAAATCTTTCAATAGTTTCCATCAATTGGCAGTCTGCATATCTGACTACGTCTTTTCTAGTTTTCTTGGTTAATTTTGTCCTATAATATCCTTAAATTTGGTTTCCATATATTAAAGAAAAAAGGGTATGAAATTGGATTTTTTTTTTCCAAACCCTCGATCTTGAGCTCCACTAATGCATCAGATATTTAAGATTTTAGGTCCATGTGAATGGGATTGAAAAGAAAGTACTTTTTGAGTCGTGCTTTTTATAATTGAGTATTTCTGCAAGTCAAGCAGTTTGTATTTAGAAACAATAATTAAAACTGTTTGAAAATGTGCTTTTATTTAAATGTATTATGAATAACTTTTCGAAAAAAGCTACTTTTGGGCTTTTTTTTTATGGCTGCTACTTTACAAAAAAAATCCATCCAAACACATTTTATTTTTCACTAAAGTGCTTTTGTCAAAAAATATGTGCTTATCTTCTAAAAAAGTTCATCCAAATAGGCTTTAAATCATTTCTTTTTTCAAATAAATTATTCACCCTCTATTTTCTTCTCCAACTTTTTTTGTCTTGTTTTTTTTTTTTTTTCCATTCAAGTATGTTATATTCAATATAATAAGTTCACAGTTATCTTTTAATAATTGACGAAATATATACCACATAAGAATTTTACTGTTATTGCTTTTTTGTTATGATAGACCTTAAGCCCCAAAATATTATTTTCTAAGATGTTTGGCCCAAATTACATTGGCTTCATGAGAAATTAGCCCATCATCAAAGGTAATCAAGAACAAATATGCACCCTGATATTATGATTATTTTCACACAAAATGTGACTCACAATTTAGTGAAGTTTGGCTTTCTTACTAATTTTCTTTGCTCGATAGAGAGAATATCTTTTTAGTTTGTCACTTTGTTGCAAACCCTCAGAAAGTACAACCTAGTCGATAGTGTATCATTCTTTGGGGAGATTTGATCTACCTTTGTAGGCTTTGTAGCTAGATCGGCTCGCCCAACTACGAGAGTAGGAGAAAGCGAAGATACTACCTAAAACCTAAACTTGACCCTTTGAATCATAAGAAGACGAGCGTGGACCAAACGAGGCGATAAGCTCATGGATATAATTGTACGATAAGCCTAAATTCTGATAGGTCTACAATATAAATTAACGAGCTATGATATGATAGGGAAAAAAACGAAAAAAACAAAAAAGCTTGAAAACCAACGTGAAGTGGGCATACTTTAACTACGTATTGGCTATTGCATTGTTAAGGACCCAAGTCTATTCTCGCTTTTTATTAATTTTCTTGTTAAAAACTCATTCTAGTAAAATTTCATCATTATTAAATATTGTGAAAAACTTTTATTGGGATCATTGTTTTTCTCAAGGTGGGCCTGAGCCCAAACCTATGACAAAGCCTCGGCCCAACTTTTAACCCTACGACGTCGTTCCGAGATATCCAAGGGCCAGGGTTAGAACCGTAAATTAGCCAGAAGAAGACAAAAGGTATTGGGAGGGCTCAATCGAAAACCCCTAATTAAAAAAACACTGCGGATTCTCTCGCACACTTTCTCTTTCTTCAGCGTATCTCTCTATCTTCTGAACTCCGCGGCGTAGATCCGAGGAGTTTCGGAAAGACATCCGCCGCCAAATTCAAAACCCTAAGTCGCTCTCTCTAATTCAGATCTTTGTTCGTAATCGAGTTTTTTTTCTTCAGGTAACGGAATCGAAACTCAGTACTCTCGCTGTGAATTTCTATGCGTTTACGTAGGATTTGATGAATAGATGGATATCTTTTCATTGTTTGATCGGTTGATTTTTATTTTTATATTTGAAAAAAAAAAGTTAACTTTTTTTTTTTATATTGTAGACTTGGTTTGATTCGGTTTGCTTGTGTGGAAGATCTGTTTGTTTGTGCTGTTATGCGATTGGTTTTTCGGGACATGGATGATTGCGTATGGTTTTTCTTTTTGCGATGTCGATTTCTGTTGCTCTTTTTGTTTCCCGACTTGTAAATTTTGCTGCTTTCGGCGTTATTGCTGGACTGTACTCGTGGGGCGAAAGAATAGCTGAGTTATTCGTATATGGGTTGTTTGTATAAGTGCCTCATGTGATGAACTTCTAGTTTGACTGGTTCAAGTGTTTGTGGTTTTTTTACAAATCTGGTTTGCTGTTGTTTTGTCCTTGTATTGTTAGCTAGTGGGCTTCTGTATACAGTTAAACTTGTAGACTGAATGGAAGAAATTTTGCGCAATCAACTTTTTTTGGACATTGGAATATTGAAGATTGTACCATTTAATTTCTTTGATGTGTGTATTTTTATTGTTGCTGCATTCTAATAAGACCATTTGTAATTAGGCTATGTGATGGTTTTTGCCAAGGTTTTAGTTTGTCGGCCGATTTTAACTCGGTTTTTTTTGGGGTGGTGGTGGTTTGTGACTGGTTTCCTTTATAATTTGGCTTTGTTTGATTTTCTGTCCATGTGGTGTCTTTCATTCACTACAGATAGTACCTGCCTTTCTACTGAGTTAGTGAACCATCTTGCTCCCTTGCTTAAGATCATTGCTTTGGAACTCCTTTGCAGGATGTATTTCTTAAGCTTTAGCTTTTGAATCTTTATTCATAGTAATTTTTCTTTGCAAGCTCCGATATGTGGGACATGGTTAAACTATATTTTCCACTATGCTTCTGTTATCACAGAAGTTAGTGGGAGCAACATTGAGTCATTGAGGACTATTGCTGTGTGACTATATCTACCTTAGTTAATTTGCCTGTAATATTTTTCTGCATTGGGAGTTCTCCTTTTTCATCCTAATAATGAATGGATTATTTCCTTTGTTTATTTTTGTTCTCTATTTCTGCAGTCATGGCTGGAACTACAGAAGCTTCGCAATTTGATGCTCGCCAGTTTGATGCAAAAATGAATGAGCTGTAAGTTCATGTTTTTGCCTGTAATTTTCAGCTAATCCGAGTGCTAAAGGAGGTCTATTGCTTAAATTTAGTTTTCTTTAATAATCTAAATCCATGGTCACAGACTAGGAGGTGATGGCGATGATTTCTTCACAAGCTATGATGAGGTGTACGACAGTTTTGATGCTATGGGCTTGCAGGAAAATCTTCTTAGGGGCATATACGCCTATGGTATATAAATAATCAATTTAAGGACTATGCGATATTCCTTTGCATGTTTTCCACATTTGAGTATTGAATTATTGTCTGTTCATGATTAGTCATATGTTTTATTCATTGCCTTATTTATGCCGCCTTCATTTTCATCCGATTTGATGCAATGGGGTTGTTACGGTTATGGATTGGAGGTATATTATGTACCATCTTTTGATATAATTCTTCATCAAATCTTCTCTTAACCTGCCAAGCTGCTCATATATATGGAGCAGTGACCTATTAGAAACAGCTAGATTGATTTGAATTCCTTCTGATTTAATCTTATTTTCTGGTGTTTAGCAGCCAAAAGATGCTATTTCATTAACTGTTTTCCCTTGAATTCTTCTTTTTAGACAATGAAAAACTTCTTTGTTGTTTTTTAAGGTTTTGAGAAGCCCTCTGCAATTCAGCAAAGGGGGATTGTTCCCTTCTGCAAGGGGCTTGATGTGATTCAACAGGCTCAATCAGGGACTGGGAAAACTGCAACCTTCTGCTCTGGAATTCTGCAGCAGCTAGACTATAATATTGTTGAATGCCAGGCTCTGGTACTGGCACCAACTCGTGAGCTTGCACAGCAAATCGAGAAGGTTATGCGAGCCTTAGGTGATTATCTTGGTGTTAAGGTTCATGCTTGCGTTGGAGGTACCAGTGTTCGTGAAGATCAGCGTATTCTTTCTGCTGGAGTTCATGTTGTGGTTGGTACTCCTGGACGTGTGTTTGACATGCTGAGAAGGCAGTCCCTGCGCCCTGATTACATAAAAATGTTTGTGTTGGATGAAGCTGATGAAATGCTCTCTAGGGGGTTCAAGGATCAGGTCCTCTTAGTTTTTGACTTTGCTTTTTCGTGCTTTCATCTAGTTTTTGCTTGAATGAGTTTATATTTTTACGTTTGTTCCTGGGGTAATTCTGTTGTGCCACCTATTGCCCCCAGTCATGTCACTCAACTGTATTCTCTAGCGGTTGACCTTGAATGTGATTTACCAATGTTTTGCTTTGCCAATAATTTACATCTAAAGTTTTGGTTTTCTTCTTTCAGATTTATGATATCTTCCAGTTGCTGCCTCCTAAGATTCAGGTTGGTGTCTTTTCTGCTACCATGCCACCAGAGGCTCTTGAAATCACAAGGAAATTCATGAACAAGCCCGTCCGTATCCTCGTAAAGCGTGATGAGCTAACCCTTGAGGGTATCAAGCAGTTTTATGTCAATGTTGAGAAAGAGGAATGGAAGCTCGAAACGCTCTGTGATCTTTATGAGACCTTGGCCATCACTCAGAGTGTCATCTTTGTAAACACCAGGCGCAAGGTTGACTGGCTCACTGACAAAATGCGCAGCCGTGATCACACTGTCTCAGCCACACACGGTGACATGGACCAGAACACGAGAGATATTATCATGCGGGAATTCAGATCAGGCTCGTCCCGTGTCCTCATCACCACTGATCTCTTGGCCCGTGGTATTGATGTTCAGCAAGTCTCTCTTGTGATCAATTATGATCTGCCCACTCAGCCTGAGAACTATCTGCACCGTATTGGACGAAGTGGTCGGTTTGGGAGGAAGGGTGTTGCCATAAATTTTGTGACTAAAGATGACGACCGCATGCTTGTCGACATACAAAAGTTCTATAACGTAGTAATTGAGGAGCTTCCGGCCAATGTTGCTGATCTCCTCTAAATGCGGTTCTTTTCTTCTCCCAGGGTTTTATGTTTTTCTTGTTTTTCGAGTAACTTATCTGCCTTTATTTTCTAGGTTAGTTTAACGTGTAATGGAACTCTTTTTAATTGGGAGATTTAAGTGCCGTTATTTGCAGAGGGGGGCTTCCGTCTCCCAGTTTGATTTGCTGCTCGAAAATTTTTGGTTTGTTTCGTGTACTGTAATTGTCAAAAATAACTGCTGGATCTGGATTTGGATGTTGGTCTTGGAGTCGTAAAGTTGGATTTTCTTTAATTTTATGTGTTTTGAGTCTTTTCAGCACCCCTAGATTTGATTTCTTATGTTGGGATATGGCCTTTATTTTGTGGCTAATGTTTTCGGATTTGGCATTTATATTCTTAGTTGAAATTGGCGCTGTACCGCTCTATTATTTGTTGGTTCTGAGGTTTGTGGAGTTGGACGAAAGGAAATATTGTGAAAATTCTTGGTTTCCATGCAAAAAAGCCTGATATGGATGATAAAGAAAACACATTTATGCCATACGAAATGTCTGGTTTTCATGCTAAAAAATGAGGTGGGCAATTACGTTATCGTACATAAATAAAAAAATCTAAAAATAAGCTATAAGTTGTCTGAAGCCTTAAAATTGTACTGAGGGTTAAAGGTTCTAGTGAATGACATACTCAATGATGTTATGTAAAATTATGATATTAGCATATTTAATCTGGCGAAACAAATGCACCACTTGAGTATTATCCATGTGGGTAGTATTTCACGAGCATCTTGTCTTGTATTGCCCACTTGATATTTATGATGATATTAAAAGCAGAACAAAATTATCTAATTCCTCAAACTATGATGTTTTTTACATATTGTCATACAAATTTTTGTGGGTTGCATTTTATGGTATGAAATTTATATTTTTCATAGTTAACCTATTCCGGTCATTTTTCAACAATAAACGACCTCTCGCATAAGGACATGTGTCTTATTTTCGTTCAATTTTATTGTTGAAACATGACCATAGGGGGTTAAGTGCAAAATAAGTCAAGTTTAGATAGTAAAATGTAATTCGTAAAAGTTCATATGACAATGTGTATAAAATATCATAATTTGAGAGATTAAGTGCCTTTTTCCCTAAAAAAGTATTAAAAAATAAAATCGTGACATCATCATACATAATCAAATGACTAAAAATACCACTTAAATATTACGTATGTGCATAACATCTCATGAATTGGGAGCGACTCGCAAAGGTCTTACTTTGAATTCTGCTTTGAGAATTGGAAATTTGGGAAAGTCGATACAAATATATGTTAAATGCTAAGTTGAAGATGTCAATCATTTCCCATCAAGACACTGCTAGTCAATGTATATTTATACACTGAGTAGCTAGTATAGTTTTTGTCTTTATTTCAAGAAAAGAAAAACTACATGCTATTATATGTAGTTAGACCTTCTTTTAGACAAGTTGCATTTGTGATTGCTCTCTGCAAATTACCATCTATTGCAATGTTATATTGCATGTTCCTCCGTCCTTCAATGTACCCCACAATTTTTTATTTTTTAATTTAATTATTTACATTATCGAAACCTATAATTAGTAGCTAAGTACACCTCCCGACTCGGGGTCCTGGCTGCGCGAGTGGATACAGATTCAATTAAAAGAGGGTGGGTAGAAGCAGTCACCTATCTATATATACATATGATATATATCTACATATGCATATCCACACACACACACATATATATATATATATATATATATATATTACTCTTTTTTTTTTTTTGATAAAAGTGTATATATATATATATATATTACTCTCTTGAATTAATATATTTCATTAATTCTTATGGGCCTAATCAACCATTGTTGGTTTAGAGTGCTTGGGAGGATTTCTTTGTACATATGCTCTAATAGTAAAATACTTAAGAGTTGTATTCACCAGCTAATGATAATCATTTAATTCGGAATTAAATATGTATATGATACTTTTTATTTTTATTTTTATTTTGCTTCAAGGCATCTTTCAAAATTATTATAATATATGTTCCTATACTGCACAGATACTCCCAAATTTAGAATCTTGCAATGTCGGACACCGTATCGAATACAACATTCCTCTGATACACTTCCAACACTTGTTCAACATACCATGTGGCGTGTCCACAAATTAAATAAATCGACATTTTTTATGATGTGTCGGACATATTATAAACAACGGGTTTGACACTCTTTGGACTCGTGAAGTTTACTTCCACATATTTTTATGAGAATTCCAATGATGAAAAGATAATTAAGAATAAAAAAAATGCATAGCTACTCGAAAAAGATTGGTATTAATCAAATAATTTGTTTTTCTCATTATAATTTTTATAAATTTTCTTTTGCTTTTAAGATGGATAGTTCATAAATCACACAAGAATAATTGCGATAAAATTACGCATACGAACTTCATCAATTTGTACTTGTATCAATTTATATTTTTTATATATAAATATATCTTAATCTTACATTGAAATATGTGTGCAAGAGTATATACATATTGTGTCATATCATTTCTAAAATAATAAAAAATATTTATATAACAGTACTGTGTTAGGGACGTGTCATATCATAAAATTTTCTAAAAATTTCGTATCGTTTGTATTCATATCATATCATATCTGTATTTGTGCAACATAACTATAACTATATGTTCGTTATTGAACCATAAAAAGGTTCTTTAGTGTTTTAAACATAATACCATTTTCTTTGTCTGATTATCTAAATTGATGGCTACTTTCTATACAACTCAAATTTTTGTGTCCCAGGCCGCGTTAATATTTATTTTTTCACGAGGTTTGTTCTCATTTATTATTAATATTTGTCGAGTTGTCAACGATTGTCATAATCTCAAGCCATTTACTTTTCTTGATTTGACAAAATTGTTATATTCCAAAAGTGACTTCAACGAGCACATGCTCTACCAATTATTGTTGTAAAATATTATTCATATAAAATAAAAATAAAAATAAAAATAAAAATAAAAACAAAATAATTATGGGTGTAAAATAATAGTACTAGCTTAAGGAAACAAAATCACAACAATATTTTTGCTTTTACACTGCACTTAACTTGTATTTAATATCAACTTAGTTCAGAATATATATATATATATATATATTTCATCCAAATTAAATTTGGACACCCCCTAAAATTATACAGCTAATAGTATTGCACTTATTTCGTTATTTGTCACTTTATTTGCATTAATTATCAATAACATACTAAGTGGCTTTTTAACTTGCCAAAACCCCAAACAAAATAAATTGGATGGATGTGAACACCATTTTCGGGTCTAGCCTACAATAAGAACAACCCATATAGTGGTCCTCTCTCTCTCTCTCTCTCTCTCTCTCTCTCTCTATATATATATATATATATATATGTATGTATTCGCCCCTCAAATTCAACTTACAACCACATGTGTATATCAATTATTAAAAAGAAAAAAAAAACAATTACATTTTCTAGAAATCAAACTCAAGCCACATGTTTTCATGTGGTTTTCTAGTCACAATTTCAATGATGACCCTCATGAATTGGGTGATATGTTGGCCAAATCAATGGAATGCCCTTGCTATAGTATGCGTTATGGTATAGCCCTTTTGATCATTTATCTTGATATTATATATTTGTATACTCACCATCTGTATATTTCACACAGAGAGAAATTGATCACCGCGAGATATAGTACTATCTCTGTATTATATTATTAATTAATTGAATATTTTATTTTATTTTACAATATGTGTCATTTAATGAAGATATAAAATTATATATAAAATTAATTTAAAAAAATAATGATAGTGTCTGATCATAGATGACAATATTCAGGATGATTTTGATAATATAGAGTGAAATTACTTTTGGTGGAATAAAAAAATTTGAGAGGTTTTGTCAGGCTCGACGAGACGCATCTTTTAATGGTCGGATTGACTACTATATCTATAGGAGAGTTATTTTTTGAATACATCTATTAATGTTACTAAGAAAGTTCTAAACTTTGTGGGGTATTTGTAATTTTTCAAATAGAATAGAATAATTTGTAATAACACTATACCTTAAAAGGTGTAGATATAATTTGTTCTTTTATGAAAAAAAATGACAATATTTAATGTAGATCTTTTTTTTTTCCAAATTTATCTTCACACCATTCATGTCGCCTAATAATTATCATACAACATATATTTAAGTTATTAAAAACATTAATAAAGATATATATCGAATAAAATATAGGGTAAAATACGCTTAATCCCCTTGAATTATTTTTATGTAACACTTTACCCCCTTATATTATAATAAATTTTACTTAATCCCTCAATCTTTTTTTTTTTTTTGATCGATAAATCTCAGGATCGAGTCCTGGAAATTTATTACTCATCTTGTAATCTGTCATTGTACAAGAATTGCTCAATACACTCCGGGGGGTCACCCCCCCCCCCCCCCCCCCACGTTTCAAAAGTAGACAAATTACAAGTGAAAAAAGTTGCAATATCGTGTGCTACTCGATTCGCTAATCTTAATTAGTACACAAACAATGCGTTAATTATTGCTTAGTGTAAGAAAGATAAATTGCGCAATTATAATTATTTTTAGCCTCTATTATAGCATTACCATGATACAAATGTAAATGTGCATACTATTTTAGTTTTTTGTTTAGATTTATTTTAGTTTTTCTATCAATACTATATATATGTTAGTTAATACTTATTTTCTTCTAATAAATATTAAAATTGATTATTATTTAATAGTTCATGATTGCTTTTATTTTTCCCGAATTCCTAAAGTTTGTTATACAGAATATAATGGATGTAATTTTATCCAATGTGTTGAGCTACAAATTTGTTCAAAGAGTTGAACATTGTGCAATAGTTGAGTGAATCTTTTTGGATAAAAAAATTTAGACAATTGAAAATTTACATTTGTACTCTTCAATAAAATTTTGCTTAAAATCAACATATGAAAAAGTTTTTTGTATTTTATATTTTTACGAATAATCTTGAAGTGTAAAAAAAATAAAAGGTTACAATAGGTATTTTATAAATAATAATTAAGGTTGTTTATGCACAATTTATTTGTTTATTAAGATGGAGAATTTAAATAAAGCTTATCATATAAGAGGATAAACTATTATATAAATATAATTAAAGATAATTAAATGTATTTTACCCTAAAATATAGAATCAAATTCTCCTTAATTTGTGTGAAACAAAACTAATAATATGAAATCGAGGCAATACCAAATTTGAATAAAAACTCGTGTTTGACTGGTCTAAGTCTAACCTTAGATTTCTTACAACAAAGCTATTCCCCATGTTAATTAATTAATTTAAATCAAGAATCTTATCATAATCCTACCTTGAAAAAAACATTTTCAAAATCAAAGAATAAAACCACCACTCAATTTCTCTTCCTTTGGCAATTTTTCTTCCACGCCCACCCCACCCCACATCAAGACTCAAACTTTTTCCCACCCCGTCTGAAGGAACTCCAAGAAAAATCCATGGCGGATTACAGATCAAGGTTCTACAACGATGGCAACATGCAAATAGAGCCTTATTATGGGCCCCCATCTAATGATTACAGGTCTTACAGTGCTTCATATTCTTCTTCATACTACTCAGCGCAGCCGCCTCCGGCGGTGGTGCTGCCGCCGAAGCTCAAGAAAGGGAAGAGCACCGGCGGGTCAGCCTCAAAATCTTGGATTTTCGATGATCCTGAGATGCAGAGGAAGAAGAGGATTGCTAGCTACAAAGTCTACTCTGTTGAAGGCAAAGTCAAGGGTTCTTTTAGGAAGAGTTTTAGGTGGCTTAAGGATAGATACACTCGGATGGTTTATGGATGGTGGTAAATTTTCAAGAAATCTTGGGGGTAAGGATGTGATTTCACCCTTTTTATCATATAATAAAGTGTGAAAAAAAAAAATTTGTGAAAATTTATTTTTTGTTTATTATTGGAAAATGGGAATTAACATATATAATACCATTTTTCTTTGTGTTTTTTTTGGTGACAATGAATAAGCTCTTTTTGCTTCTATTAAAAGTTGTTAATGGGGTGTGTTCATTTTGTAATTGTGATCAAGTTCTTGGATTTATTGTGATAGATTAATGTAGTTTAGGTGTGATTTGAAATATTATCCCTTGCATTGATCTGTGAAAGTACTTCTATTGGGATTATAATCTTTGGTGCTATATGCTTGTTTGTTTGTTTGGTAATCATATATTCACTATTATGAGTTTGATTCATATTTTTCAAATTAGTTGACTATTGTATATGTTAGAGATTAAATATCTAATAGTTCTCTCTAGAAATTTAAAATTCTAAAATGAATCGAAACGAATACTAAAGATTAAATACTCAATATTTCTTCTTTCTAACAATTTAAAACTTTTAGAGGAGTCTGTATATATAGCCGCGAATGAGATGATTACTATGATTTTGTTGTGTCTTCAAGGAATTCATGCATGGTTTCCCCCCTTATGTTGTAATTTATGTCGTCTCGTTATTCATATATATAGAACTTGGCAATTTTTATTTACAATATATAAAGTAAATGTTGTCATTTTGAGGGGGCGGAATTTTGAATTTCAATAAAAATACACGTATAGTATAGTTAGATTTAGGCTATGTTTGGAATAAGGATTTTGGTGAGGAAAAGTGGGAGGAAAATGGAAATGATCAAAAATGAAAGCATAAAGTACTATCATTTGAAGCAAAAAAAAAATTTCCATTCTATTTTTCTTACCAAAATTTTAGAACCAAACGGAGGGTTAGAGTCGGGGGAGCTAGGACATTGCCCCTTTCACCCCGACTCTGTCTCTGCTCATTCACCCCCATTATGGGAATGCTTTTGTTCATAAAAATCGTTAGATCTTTAAAGAGTTGAAGAGAAACAATTGGAGTGTGTAATTATGAAGATTGTGATTTGATTTGTGAATTAAGAAAATGTTTTAAGCAATTGAAGTATTTCTTGTGGGTAGGTTTTAGTATAATATTAATCTTGATAAATGCTATTCATCATACAAGATTATAAACTTTAGAAAAGGGTACTTTATTAAAGTGATAAAATTCAACAGTACAAACAAAAGTATTGGATTGGTCTCTTTTGAATTCAATATATATCAATCTTCAATTCCACAACCGGCATGCCTGGAATATATTGTAAGAATGCGTAATGAACTAATATATTATAAATTTTTTTTTTATGAATTTAATTTATAACAATGCCTCTGTCATTGATTTTTTTTTTTCAATTTTGTTTATATTAAATTTTATTATTAATTCATTACAAATATTTTAATATCTGTAACATCATCTCTTCGACACAAAATTTTCGTTAGTGAACGAAATGCTTTCTTGTAATAACATCAGCAATGCAAAAAGTCCAAGAGCAATGTTTGAAATTTGTTTTCATGGTTCACAAAAGTGAAATAATCAGATTTGGGATTGTCACGTGATTGTGTATATTGAATTCAAATGGGACACTGATTAATATTCAAGTCAAAAAGACATTATTGCAAATACTTGCACAACTCACGCATTTCCTCAATTTCAACCTCAACTCATATACAATCATAAATTAGTTATAGAAATCCATAAAAAGGTTTCACTTAGCCCCTTAAAATTGGGGAAATTTTTATCTAAATCTAATTTGATTGAATTAGTATCAATTACGTGACAAATGTGTTTACGCTTGCATCGTAATTGATGAATAATTTAAAGAGATTGACCAATCACTTGACTAATGCAATATATTTTTAATAAAAAAACAATCAGTAATTGTCTGATAATTGTATCGTGCTTTCAACAAAGTACACAGTAAACAAAACACCGTTCAAACAATGAAGGAAGATTACGATAACTCAAATTACTTGCCTAATTAAATAATTGAATGCAAACAAAAAAGAAATGGAAAATATATATAAGATTGCTGGAAACTTTATTTTGTTGGAAACTATTTTTTGTTTGGAAAAAATTTATTTTTCGTCTTGTATGTTATCTGCGCTGGCATTGTCAGTCCTCTATATTTCTACTTTAGAGTTTTGATCCTGTAATTAAATTTTTTCAGCAATTGAAGTCCTTTTTTCGCCTGAATTCGAAATAGTAGCCGGAAAAAGTCACATGACGCGCATGTGAGTCATTTTCCGGCCAATTTAATGACATGGCTGCCACCAATGCCACGTAGACTGCCACATTAGTTGCCACATATTTCTTTGGAGAAAAAAAATACCAAATCATTTATTTATTCCTTCAATTCAATTTAATTTTTTAATTAAAAAAAATAAGCCCTAAAATAAGCTATCATCTTCTTCCACCAAAAACCCTAGCCTACCTCACCATTATCACCACTCACCATTATCACCACTCAGTTGCCACCGGCCTCACCTTCATCCACCACCATTGCGCCGCCACCCCCACCCCCGCCCCTCTCTCTCTCTCTCTCTCTCTCTCTCTCTCGGCCCCTAAAACTTGTGCCCCTCGTTTCTGCCTTCGCTTTTGAAGATTTGGACTCACCGCCGTGAGCCCCTCCATGCCAACGAAGATCTGGACTCGCCGCTGTGAGCCCCTCCATGCCAACGAAGATCTGGACTCGCCGCCGTGAGCCCCTCCCCAATCCGCCGTGGCATGGATCCAAGTGGCGACATGGATCTGGTCCTCCGTCACAGAGATCCGACAAAGAGGGTTGCTTGTGTGGGGTTGGTGGCGGCAGAAAGGGTTGCGTGCGTGATAGTGGTGGGGCGACGATGAAGAGGGTTGCGCACATGGTGGTGGTGGCGGATTGGGGTGGGGCGGTGGCGAGAGGGCGAGATCAAGTGGGTGGGGAGGGAGGAAAGAGATCGAAAGGAGGGAGAGAAACGAATAGATACAAAGGTGGGGTGGGGGTGGCAGTGCGGCTTGGTGGCGGCGGCGGCTAGGTGGTAGTGGAAACGAACAGATACAAAGGTGGTGTGGGGGTGGCCGTGTGGCTTGGTGGTGGCGGCGGCTAGGTGGTGGTGGTGGGGTGGATTAGGGTTTGTTGGAAGAAGGAGATGAGTAATTTTTTTTTTTAATAAAAAATTCAAAAAATAAAAAAATATAGATTAAATTAGGTGGCAATCAATAAAGTAAATTGACCTGCCACATCATCAAAATTGGTTGAGAAAATGGTCACATGTTTCGCACATGATTTTTTCCGGCTACTATTTCGAATTCAGGCGAAAAAAGGACTTCAATTGCTGAAAAAATTTAATTACAGGATCAAAACTCTAAAGTAGAAATATAGAGGACTAACAATGCCAGCGCAGATAACATACAGGACGAAAAATAAATTTTTTCCTTTTTGTTTCAAAAGAAACAAATATATGAGTTACTTTTGAAAGATATTTAACAAAGTAAGTTTTACAATACTCAACAAAATTCTGATGGACCCACATAAAGATATATATATATATATATATATAAAATCAAAACTCAAAACGTTCTAAAATAATTCTTTTCTCTCTCTCAAAACTCAAAAAACATCTTCTCTCACCTCTTTTTTCTGCATCATCACATTCCTCAAGTCACCCCCAATTAAGCATCAAGTTTCAAAGGAGCAAGATTCATTCAAGTTCAATAGGCTCAACAAATATTTACCAAGATTCATGAAGTTTAATATTAAACAACTATCAAGATTCTTCACCAATTCTAAAATTCAAATCTCTAAACAAAAAATAATTACCAAAAAGTAATATTAAATAAATGTATAAATTCAAAGTTAATACAAAATACATTTTGTACATCGCTTTCGAAGGAAAAAGTTTAATGTTGTAGGGATTGTTTATGGGAATTTCTTCCCTACACCCGGTGTGGGGCCCTCAAATGCACCAAACCATTATTTAATTCCCAATGTGCTGTGTTGTGTGTGTTTGAATGTGTAATGTGTGTGTGTGTTCAGTGCGTGCTATGTGTGTTGCGTTGTGCGTGCGTGCGGGTGTATGTGTGTGATATATATGTAATATATTATTTATATTATATATATATATATATATTTAATTTATAATTTAAATTTAAATATTATATTTTTTTTTTTGTATTGAGATATTAAGTTGGACGGTTTAATTTTAAAGTTAAAATCCATATATGTAGATTGATCTCTTTGTGTGGTCTAATTAATTTTTTAATAACACATGCATGTTTGAGAACTTTATGGAAATTTATTAAAACTCCTTTAAAATTACTTTTCAATCCTAAAAACTCATATCAATTTTTCATTTAAAAAATCCAATCATTGAATTTTAACCTTTTTTGGGACAAAATTACCCTTAAATTTCTAACAATTTTTTTATATATATATTTACATATAATTAATTTCACTTACTTTTGTTAATCCACATGTAAAAATATCTATTTATTAAAATTAATTTTTGAAGATTTTACTGTTGTTTTTTATTATGTTAATCTTTTCAAAAAGTAATTTCTAAGAAATAAAATTTTCTCAAATATAATTTAGATATCTTTAAATTTGAGAAAAAAAACTTTTCATAATATATATATGTGCAAATATATATATATATTATAATTAATTACAAAGTTACTTTATTAAAACAGTCATTAGTACAAATCATTTTAAAGAATTCTAAAGAAAATTATCAAAAAAAATGATTCATTAAGTTTTTTTAGTATAGAAAGTTAAGGATAATTTTGTCAAAAAATCAATTGTTGGTTTTCGGAATGAAAAATTAGTAGAATGGGTCCATAAGATTGAAAATTAATTTCATGATTTTTTTTTGATATAAAAATTTATTTTAAAGGTTGTTTCCCAAAATTTTATAACAAATACAAAAAAAAATATAATATTTAAATTTAAATTATAAATTAAATATATATATATATAATATAAATAATATATTACATATATATCACGCACATACACCCGCACGCACGCACAACGCAACACACATAGCACGCACTGAACACACACACACACATTACACATTCAAACACACACAACACAGCACATTGGGAATTAAATAATGGTTTGGTGCATTTGAGGGCCCCACACCGGGTGTAGGGAAGAAATTCCCATTGTTTATTGTTAGGTTCTTGTTTCCAAAGAAAGAGACAAGAAAAAATATAATAGGATTTTTAATATTTTAATTGGAATAAAACAAAGAAGTAAAATCTAATAGGATTTGTAGTATTTTTATTTGAAGAAAAGAAGGAGAAAGAGAGGAAAAAGACGGTGAGAGAATTTAATTAATTATGGTAAATGAGATTGGGTAAAAGTAAGTCACTATAAATAAAATAAAGTACAAAAAATTATATTTTTTTATTATAAAACTTATATAAAAATAAAAATTTGATTTTAGAGGGTGGAATTTTTAAAAAATTGAGGGGGCGTAGACACTACCCCCAGCTCCCCTCTCCCTCTATCTTTACATAGTGCATATAACCAAATTGTCGAATTATATTATATTTCGTACATTGATATTTTTTTAAGTGAATTAGTGATACAGTGTAATTTGAATTACTTGATGCATGTGTAGGACCTAAACCGAATGTATAGAATGTCTCGATAATTGCTGCAATAAAAGGCAAACTTTCCTTTACTTCTTTATTTGTTTTTTTGTCCTCTTTTGATAGAATTTGTTCAATGCATCAAACATTCAAAGATCATTTTTGGTAGATTTGAAATTTTAATTGGCTGCTTAAGTTGGCATCAACATCGAAATAAAGAATAGGGAGGGAGGGAGAGAGA
Source organism: Petrea volubilis (assembly GCA_026212405.1). Classification (NCBI taxonomy): domain Eukaryota; kingdom Viridiplantae; phylum Streptophyta; class Magnoliopsida; order Lamiales; family Verbenaceae; genus Petrea; species Petrea volubilis. The sequence continues at coordinate 12,262,164 of CM047879.1, forward strand.
GAGAGAGAGAACCTACTGGATGTCAAAATCAAAAAAGAAAAGGAGGTATTTTTTTCTTCCAAAAAACATAAAAAGGGAAAACGCAAAGTTCTTGTCATCTGTAAGAAGAAAAGAATTCGTGGCTTGTAAATACTTTTAAATGCAAATGTGTGAACTTTAGTCTCAAGAATTTATCTGTTAGATAACATAAACTCTTGTGATCATAAAATGCAAGCAAGAAAAACAAAATTGAGAAGCTGGGCAAATAAACATTATCATGAAAAGTTAACTTAAAAACAAGAATTGTATATGGTTGGTTCACATAAATATATATGAACCATGCGAATTAAAGTATCATAAAATTTGTTGACGCCCTAGTTGAATGAGCCCCATTTGTCAATCGCCCATTTTAATGTTGAATGAAAATGTCCCATTTATAGAAAACAAAATATATTTCGCACAACACATAATTTATATAAACTTAAGGACCAGAGACGATTGTCCCTACTGATCCTCTAATCGCTCCTCATTCATTCACAGTCTCTTACACAAAAATACGACAATAGAATTTTATTATTATTATTATTTTTTTTTTTGGACAATACACACTGGCGTACATATTGTTTAATCTTTTTTTATAATACACACAAGCGTGCATATTATCAGTGTCGGGGTTTTTCTTGATAATACACACGCATGTGCATAGTCATTATTAGGATTCAAACCCTGACGTTAATCTCCCCACCCCACAAAACAGTTATACAGATGGAAATTTAGAATTCTACGGATATGTAACTTTTTTGGAGTTATAAAACAACATTTTTTCATATCTATTTTATAGAACTTATACAAAAGTTTACTTTTTATAAATATGGGGTCTCATATGTACCATATGGGACGATTGTCACTGAGTCTTATCCTTCGATGTAGCAACTCCTTCACATCACAATGCAAACTCAACACAATCAAGTTCATTTTATAGTTTCTAACTCAAGCATTTTGTTCATTTTATAGAACAATGATATATCAGAAAACATGTGTATATTGAGAAGGTTAAGGATTTCACATTAACTGACAGGGGAGGGAGGGAGGGAGGGAGGGAGAGGGAGAAGGAAGCATACTAAATGAAAACCTCTGCAGGTCAACTCTACCACCAACCAGTAGTGTATCATATAAAGCTCAAACCAGACAAAGAAACCTATCATATTCACCAACTTACTCATAAACAGTAAAACCTAGCAAATTTGAAAAAAGAAACCATCTCACAAGTTTACGCAAACTCCTACAAATAACCGTAGATTTCACTGCACGAATATCGTCAACAAGTCTTCTATTTATGAACACTTTCAGCCTGAAGAAGCCCCTCGCGGATCTGAGAGGCTATATCCTTCACAGCACCAGGCCCATGTGGAACAAACACAGCAGATGACTTTGAGGAAGCTCCGATTTCCTTCATTGTGTCAAAGTACTGAGTCACAAGAACCATGTCCATCACATCCTTTGCTGTAGTTCCAGGCACATTTTCCGAGAAGGCTAGTACACTGTCACGCAGCCCATCGACAATTGCTTGGCGCTGGCGGGCGATACCGAGGCCTGACAAGTACTTGGACTCGGCTTCACCCTCGGCTTTCTTGATTTGCAGAATCTTTTCAGCTTCAGCTTTCTCATTCGCAGCAACCCTCAGCCTAGCAGCTATTGTGACATTGAAAAAAATTTTATCAGGTTTACACGTATTTCATCAAATACTTAAGAGCAACCTAGAGGGTTTTCGTCAAAGCTTCTTTTTTTTATTAACTGGTTATAAGTTCTTACCCTATAAGATGATTTGGGAGCTTATAAGCTATAGTTGTATTTTAGTGAAATTGAGAGCTTACAAACTCTTTTTAAAGTAATGATTAGAAAAGATATAGTACAATATATTGTGTCAATAAATGTTTCTTGAGATGCCAGAAATGAAATATTGAAAAAATTTATCTCATTTACTATTCAAAGTTAGACAGCTTATAGACTTTTTAAAATATGTGGTGTTTAATGTTTTAAGGAGCTTACAATCTCCGAATCTCATTTGCCAAACAGATTACCGTAATAGTCCTATAACCTCAGTCAAACACTCTCTCAAATTGACCAACAAATGCTTTGATTTTCTTGCTTTTATGAGCAAACAAGTCGCTAGAAATGCACTTAATGTCAGGACAAGAGGCTGGAATGTGCATAAGCTAGATAAAGAAGTCTAGAAAATAATGCACAAGTCGAGAATTCTGGAAAGTCCTAAGCATGCTGTTTGTAGGGGAAATGAGTTATCATGGACATTTATCCAAGCAATGATAGACATTCGAAACAGGGAAAAATCAGTAAGGATACTTGCCTGCATTTATCTCATTCATGGCTCTCTTCACATGAACATCTGGTTCTATGTCCACAATGAGGGTCTGGACAATTTCAAATCCATAAGTAGACATGGCCTACAGACATAGCAAAACCATCATTTAACAAACTTCAGACCAAAAAAATAATAAAACAAAAATAAAAAAGATGGTCATTCAATCCTTGCGCAGTCATTACAATAATTACCTTCTCAAGTTCTTCCTCCACAGCTTTGGCTATTTCGTTCTTCTGTTCGAAAACAGAATCCAATTCCAATCTTGGCACACTAGCCCTGATAACTTTATAAAATATGGAGAGTAAATAGTCATACTTCTCCTTCGATAATTGGTTTAGTTAATATCAAAACATAATTTATGGCATTCATACTTCGGCTGGGCTTACAGGTCAGTGTCATGGAACAGAACAATAAAATAATCAATCACAAAAATTCTGATGCATTTCTCACAAAATCTCACAAGGCCTTTTGTTCCTCATCACACAAATCATCCAGAAAGATATGAAAACAATTCCTTTTTCTTTTTCTTTTTCATTTTCTAGAAATGCTTTTGACAATGCACGAGCGCAAAATTCACAAAAAAGAATAATGCAATATGCAAGCCTGTCCTTTTTCTGTATGTATATAAATCTCCACATACCATCAAAAACATATGCTTGGATCTGTGCCTTTGTGTTGGAGAGCTTATAAAATGCATCAGAAGCATTTTCCGCCACTGCACGGTACTGGATAGATGCGACAACATTCACAAAGACGTTGTCCTAAAATAGCAAATAATGTTAACCCAAAATATCATCTAAACAGAAAAAAATAGATGAAGGAGCATTAACACTCCATGAACATTTAAAAAGAAAAATTACAGAATAAACCAATCTTATGAAAAATAATTCAATTTGAACCTTAGTTTTTGTTTCACAACGAACATCAAGTTGTTGTACACGCAGTGATAGTTTACCAGCCAACTGGTACCCAAGACACCAAGGCAAGCAGTGACACCCAGGCTCAAGAACTTCGTCAAATCTACCGAAATGCTCCTTCACAGCAACAGTCGACTGATCCACTTGAATACAACAGAGTGCTTGACCCATTGTTCCACCTGCACGAAGAACAAGCTTATCAATATAAATTGCGAAATTCTACAAACGATAACATCAGTTTTTATTTTTTATTCTTTTTCCTTATCCAGTAGGCACAGAGCTAAAACACACAGTGTTACAGTTGGTATAATAGTCTAGAGAAAAGTAAATCATAAACTTCAAGTTCAAATGAATAATGGGTTGTATGAACGGTAATCCTCGATAGACAGTCAAAGGAATACTAATCTGAAAAAAAAAAAAAAAAAAAAACTTTACATTCTAATCCAAAAATACAGAGAGAGAGAGAGAGAGAGACTTGGCTGCATGAAGGTCATAGTGTCTAAATTATGTAGATTTAAGAATATTCTATCAAAAAATGATCTTGAAAACCCCAATTCTTTAAAAATCTCACAAAAATTTCATCCAACACAGTGCTAAGGAAAATAGTAATTTGAACATAAAAGATACATTATAAGGACCAGTTATATAGTTCAATAGTTCAAGAACACAAACATAGGACAAAATTACAAATATACATACAATTGTTGAACAAAGACCATTATAAAACTACAAAGATAAATACATTTGCAGATGAACATTTAGTCCTTAAACCACCACAATTTTCACACCAAAAACAAAAATAGAAAGAAATGACAAAAACCCATTTTAAATACCTACACAGAAATCCAAAGATTGGGGTCACATAGCTAACTTCCCCAAAATTTTCTTGCCAACAAAAAAAAAAAGCACTGTGACCGCGAAAATTCCCCGTTCGCAATAGCACAACTGAAAAATTCACTAATTATCACATTTTCTTCACAAAAAACTCAAGTAAAAATAAAATAAATAAAATCCTTACACACACTCACACACAAATACATAGCAATTAAAATACACATAAAATAATAACATTAAAATCGATTAAATTATTCACAGGCCTTCAAACCTGCAACTAGAAAAAAACACACGGACGTGTGTGTAAACCACTTTCTATGCTCAAAAGGTTTTGTGAAAATCACCTTGGAAGAGGGGTTTTTCTGTTGCCGCCTAAATATAGTGATGATGAAGAGGGCTAATAGATGAGTATATTAATACATATCAAAAAATAGTTTTTTAAGGAAAAAAAACAATGAATAAGTTAATATATATCGTCGTTAGTTAAAAAAGGAAAAACGCCTTTTTCCAAGTTTAAGTAGCCAAATAATTTAGGAAATTAGTTGTGCTTTTGGACAAAAGATAGTAAATGATTTTGCCATAATTATTTTCGTTCATTTCAAATAGCACAGTAAATAAATAATCGAAAATTCATTTACCTTTCGCATTCATATTTATTTATAGGATATATTCGTATCTCTATAAAGTAGATATTATCCGTACCCGATTACAAGTATCCGAATAATAAACGGATACAAATATGATAATTGCATATCCGTTCCATTTAATATCCGCTCTGAATGTGTATTCTATGGATATATGCGTTTAATTATATCTGATAAATAATATTATTTCACCAAAAAAAAATATATTAAAAAATTATTATTATTATTATTATTATTAGTAGTAGTAGTAGTAGTAGAAGTAGCATGTGTATATTCTAATGTCTTTTATAAGTAAAATAGATAGAAAAAAATTTAATTGACTCATATCTCCATAATTTACAACAGAATAAAAATATAAGTAAATATATTAACTTTACTTATATTAATGAGCATATACTATACTCATATATATATATATATATATAATTTTCAATTAGATAAGTTATATAAATTTTATTTGATTTGTTTTATGTATATAAACAAATTCGAATATTTTGATAAGCGGATTTGTATAATTACAAGAGGAAACGGATATCCATAGATCCATATTTTTGTTAAATTTTCAGAAATACTAAACGGATTCGGATATATCCGAATTCGCAAAATATCCATCGGATTCGAATTCAAATATGAGGTTTTGAATATCCATCGAATTTGGATACGGCTACGGATATCAAAAAATTTAATCGGATATGAATTCGAATATTGTCTATCCACTCCGTTTAATATTAATTTACACCCGTAATTTCAAATGCCATGTAAAAAATTCAATGACTGGCAATGTCTTTATTTATTTGTCTATATTTCCAATTTCTTTTTTGGTAAATGTATGTTTTAAATTTTAAGACGTTATGTGAATTATTGGAAATAAATTTTAAACGTTTGAAATTTATTGGAAAATTTGTTAAGCTTTCACACATTAAATTGAGAAGACTAGAGTCATAAATAATGATCTTATATTCTTTTGTTTATAATTCATATTGAATGAATAATGAAAATATAACTGAATAGATTTCGAAATGTCTATACACCTTCTTCATGCGTGTGACAAAGCCAATAGGTGTGTTAATTGATTTTTTTTTCTTCCAATACTCTTGAATGCTCATTAACTACACATATATAACTTATGGTGAGCGCTCCTAGTGTTTCCAAACATGTAAAGGAAAATTTACACTCACAACCTTTGATATATAGTGTAATTATAAATTAGTTATTATAATTTTAAAAATTACAAATGCTCTTCGAAATATGTATAACCTAGCAAAATTTATCATTTTATCAGGGCGAGATATAATTAAAAAATGGTATTTGTGTTGTTTTTCAATGGGGTTTTGAGATAGAATTCACATGATTTTGTCAGATTCAAAATACAAAAGCTAGATATGAAGTCAATTAAAAAAAAAAAAAAAGTATAGGCGATCCATCATAGGTGGTGATGTCTAATAGTGATTGTGGTAATATAAAGCGAAATTACTTCACGAATGTTTGTGCAATAATAAAATTGATTGAAGGATTTTGTCAGGTACGACAAAATGCATCTCTTGGTGGCCAAGTTGACAACTGAGATTGCAAAAAAATTATCTTTTGGACATATTCGTTAATAATTACAAATTAATCCTAAACTTCGAGGAGGTACTTGTAATTTTAAAATAAGGAAAACTAATGCATAATTATGTCATACCTCCAAGGGTATAGACGTAATTTTACTTATTTAAAATCATATTGGTGGTCGATATGGCAGTTGTGTTCAAATTGATATTTGTTTTCTACCTTGATACTCTTAGGGAAAATCTACTAGATAACCTTTTACACTTTTCTTTTAAGAAAATTACCCTCAAATTTTAATTTTTAAGTAGATGATCTTTTTACTAATTATACATAATTAATAACAAATTAAACCTAAACATCATTAAATAGAAATATTTATCCATCTTTTAAAAATTTTATTTTAACCCAAAGAAGAAGAACATATTGCGGACAAAAACTACCCAATACTCATAACAACAAAAAAATAAAATAAAGACACACACAAACACCATCACACAATCAAAATTAACCATTCAAATTTTGTGGAATTTCAAAATTGGTTGAATAATCGATTTGCCTATAAAAAGAAGAGTTGATTTATGGCAAAAAAAAAATTTGAGAAATTTTGCCAAAGGAGATCGAATTGCAGCAACGGAGTGCGTACTCCATTGCCGCCGTTCCACTGCCTCCAGCCAAACTTCTCAAATTTCTTTACATAAATCAACTTCTTTTGTCATGAGCTAACAAATCATGCCTTCAATTTAATATTTTAACCAATTTGTATGGTTTAATTTGATGATATGTGTGTGTGCATGTTTTTTTTCCTCCTCCTATTTCTTTTTCGTTTCCTGGGCTCGAGTTGCGGTGGGGTTGAGGGGGTGGTGATGTATTTTTTATTTTTGTTATTTTTTCTTTTTAAAAAAAACTTGTATTATTTTTGTTTAAAGTAATTTTTCAAAATTTGTATTAACTTATCTCTTACTCAAAAATTTGTTTATTATGTTTTCAATTATTTGATCTAAAGAATAAGTTTATGCTCTTTTAAATAAAGATGAATTAATATATATATATATATATATATATATATTGATATACTATGATAGTATGTGTAATAGTTAAAGTAATAAATAAATTTAAAGTTGATAATTGTCATTCATATATTAAAAATAAAGATGAATTGATATTTATATTTTCATTAACTATATATATATATATATATATATTGACATACTATGATAGTATGTGTAATAGTTAAAGTAATAAATAAATTTAAAGTTGATAATTGTCATTCATATATTAAAAATAAAGATGAATTGATATTTATATTTTCATTAACTATATATATATATATATATATTCTGTAAAAGTTAGACAGATCTCTAAAATTATAATGATCTTTAGAGATCAATCCACAATAGATGAGTTCTATTGTAACGATCATTACAATATAGACATCAATTTTATATAATGATCATAATGATCTTTTATAATGTAGACAATATTAGTGTACTATAAGAGTATATTTTACATAACTCTATCTTTTATAATGATCTTTTGTAATATAGATATCATAGAGATATTATAATGATCATTATAATATATTCATGATAATAATCATTATATATTTATGAACTAACTCTTAAATTAAATTTTCATTTTCTTTTAAGAAATTATAGTCAAACCAAAAGAAATTGAAAATATAATTTAAGAGCTAGTTTCTTAAACAAAAACTTATAATGTCATATGAGCCAATTCTGCTCATATTCTCATATTGCTTTCTATGGGATTGTGGCCTATTTATATATATAACGACAATACTTCTCTATTCCAGTCTTATAGTAAAGCCTTCTCGTTAAAAACCAAAAAAAAGAAAAAAAAAAACGAGAGAGGAAAATATTATATGCACCCAATGTGATCCCAATCCATGCACCATACAACCGTGAGAGATTTTTAACGTGCCATAGTTTAATATACCTTAACAAAATAGGAAGATTTGAAAGTTTAATATTCGTTTTGATAAAGATTTTATATAGGGTTAATATCACTAATAGTTCCTAAAGTTTAATATATTTTTAGTATATATATTTTATTTATACCAACAACTTCAAAAATACAAATCAAATTGTTATGTCATATTCAAACTAAATCATTTAAAAACCAAATAATTTTATCATAAATTAACGAATAAACTATTATTAAAGTATAATAACAAATTACTATTAAGGCAAGGATAACAAACACATGTATCGGTAAAAAATCGAACACAAAACCTTAGAGTCTTGGGATCTCAATTTAGCCAATTGAACCACGCATCATTAACACCTAAAGTTTAATGTTAAAATTATTTTAATCCTTAAGTTTAAATTATCACATTCTAGTCCTTTATATCATAAATAAATAACACTTTAATCCTTTAGATGAATTTTCCGTCTAAATTTCACCAGAAAACACTTAGAAGGCATTTTTATCACTTTTTGATTAAAATTATTCCAAAAGGATCAGTTTGTTAGTCAAAAGGACTAAAATGTTTTATTTACAACACAAAGGACCAAAATGCGACTATTTAAACTTTAAGAACCAAAGTGATTATAACTTTAAATTTTGGACACTGATAAGCGCCATTAACCCTTCATATAAAAATGCATAAGATGGCACCGTCATAGCTGCACAATAAATTAACACCATTACAGAACAAAATTTTCAGTTGTTCTCCAAAGTTAGGATAAAATTCATTCCATATGGTACACTAAACTATCAGGAATCAGAAGATTTCATGGCCACCGTAGTAATTGTACAATACAGAGCCAGAGGTGTTGCAACACAAACACCTTCAAGGTTCATACCACGTCAAGCTTCCCATGATTAAATATTTACCCGGAAGACCTCCTGCCGATGGTGCAAGATACGTGATTTTCTTGCTGCAGCAAATAACGAATGAAAGAAGATCGTGTTAGCAGCAAAATGGGGATTACTGTTTCACTAAAGAAAAAGTTTAGGTTAAACCTTTCAAAGTTGATGTCAGTGATCCAGATGAACCCAGCAACATTACTGCCAAGAAGAGAAAAACAAACAAATATGTAAGAACGGGGAAATTCTTAGATGTACCAGGTGCAAGCAACACTCCGGGTTCATCCAAGACCAATAGGTTGTGAGGGATGGGCTATCACTCCATATCCCATTGGTCAGTGGTGTACTAGGTGTGTGTCAACCCACGGTCCACTGTAGAGTGACACTGTAAAGAAAGTACAGTTCACATACAACATATGTTGAACACAGTCAAGACGGGTCTACTACCATTCAACGTATTCTGATGAACTTACACTTTAAAAAGTAGGGAGGCATATTGCTTTAATAGTTCTTGAGTTAAATTATCTCATATACGATTTGTGGCTCAGTTATCAGAAAAATAAGTAAATATTGCCGCAGTCTTAACATCAAGATGCTCAAGGCCGAATGCTGAAAACATTTAAATGGAGAAATTGCTATACCTGGATATAATTTCATCCGGTTCTTTAGCAAATGAGACAGCTAAGACTAAATGCAGCAAGTCTTGGTTAACACTAACTGGGATCAATCTTGTAGGGTCTGCAGCAGGCTCTGCCCCAACGGGCAGAGCAGAACGTGGGGCCTGTGGCCCACCGCCGATTCGATAGATGCACAAATCGCTGAAGTTTACAATGTTAGAATGTGGAGAAAGATCATTTGCAAGGCCATAGAAGTACTCCTGCAATCAAAATGAAACAAGGAACTCTTCAAAATGGAAGAACACTTGTTTGCAAAATCCATGCATGATATCAAATGTAAGTAGTTCAAACTGAAGTCAAAATGCCCTCTAAAGTTGCATACACGTATTCTGAAGGCCCTAGCCTTCTGACGGACTTTTGCATTTCTAGAGACAACACCACCAGACTTCTGAAGTTTCACCACGTCTACATTCGCTTTGTTTTTCAAAACATCTTTAAGCATGCTCCAAAGCTTTTCCTGAAAAATTTTCAAGTGTCCAAGAAAGCATGAAATCAATATTTCTCAGGACTCAGGAGTCTTCGAAATACATGGCAAGGAGCAACCATTCTGAACAGTCAATTACAGCCAACACAGAAGAAGTTCAAGCAAAGCTGATAATGGAGACAAAGAGTCCTTTTCACTTGCATTCAGATGGTCATCAAACCATATTTTCAACTATGTAGGCCAGACAAATGGATACCTGACCCAAAACCAGAACAACTGTGGCATTGAACGTATCAATAGCATGCAGCAGCAACTGCAACGAGGGAAAAGAGGAACAGAAAGGAAAAAGGAGAGCAACTTAGAATATCATGTTTTTAACTCACAAAAAAGCCATACGTAGTGATAAACATATATCAAAGTGAAATACCTCATAACCAACACCTTCAATCCACCCCATGGTATTAACCACCATGCCTGCAGCTCTAGATTCAATATTTCCGGCAAATTGCCTCTCCAGAACCTGAGCAAGCTCCTTAACCAATACCTTGTAAAGGTCTACATTAACACTGCACCAAATTGAAATGGCACAAAAACTTACTGTTGAGAAACCATGGACATAACAAGAATCAAACCGCAAGTAGTATTCATACGATGACTGACAAGTACAGAGAATGTCGAATAAAGACCAAACCGACAGTGCAAACTCCATTACCTCGGTGTCACATGGCCATGGAAATAAACTAGAGGCATATCAAGAGGAATTCCTTCCACTGGATCAATAGGCAGTTCGATTGGCGTGGCAGCTATGCATCCAGGTATTGTTATAGATCCTTGGCCTATGTCTAAATCTACAAAAGTAGGTTTCCATCCCTGTTTAGCTGCCCAACTAAGAAGCATCCTTGATAATGTACTCTTTCCAGAATCTGTAGGTCCCACAACAATAACCCTTGGTCCCTGAATAATGTAACTGAAAGGTGAGTCCATCTGTTCTAATTTATGTAAAGGGGGAAGAAAATTCGAGGGGATGTTTGGAGGGAAAACTCTTTCTAAATATACACACATTCACCGAGCAAAACATATACAGAATACAGGAAAAAGAATGTTCTAGGGCCACTTGAACGTAAGCAACATGCTGCAAGTGGTGGCTGTGGTGTTGGGGAGTGAGGGGGTGGGGGAGGTTGATATATTGAGGGTTTGCAAGGCCTCTTATGAGTTGCGTTTTCCCCAGAAATAAGTGAAAATGATACGTCACGAACATGGTAGTGACAAAGATTAATACACTGAACCAATTCGCTCAGATAGACCATGAGAAATTCAAGCTGGCAATAGGCACAAACAACCTCTATCTACCCCTTATTTACTTAGCTCAACTCAATAAAACTTTATCTGGTTCTTTTACAGAGCTGGGAAATGTATGTACTACTACTCTTCAGGTCCCATCTATCAAGTACAAAGACTTCTCAATAATGGCAAGATATTAGTAAACCAACTAAGAAACAGCTAGTTAACTGAAGAGTAGAGCAGACTAATGCTTTCCCTGTGATGGTGAAAAGTTGAGTGACTAACCAAAATATCCAAACAAAGCTAGCTAGATTGCCGCAGAAGAAGAGAAGTACAGAACAAATAAAAATGAGAAGAGTAAAAGGACCCTGTATCTCTTTTAATAGGTCACTCACAAACATAACGGTACCTGAGAAGCATCAGAATCACTGGGTGAAGATTTGGCTCGATTTCTTCGAGCATCCAGCACAGCATGCACGTTGACATAGCTGATCATTGGTGTCTAAATTTCATATGGAGAAAACAGTTAAATAGCTACTGGAGAAGGCAGCGAAGCAGTAGCCTCTATGCATGCACAAAGTTCGGTTTGACAGTGTTAGAGAACAACAATATCTACCTCATCTGCTGTATAATCAGTTTCAGTTGTGCCATCCAATTCAATTGTCGCACCATACCAAGTGAAAACCTGAAGCATGCAATAGAACTTTTAATCAGAACTAAAATAAACCAGAATAACAATCCATAAACCCCTGCTGCTCTATGTACTCATCATACTCCTGTTTCTGGCTAGCATTAAACAAAGTATAGTGAAACAGTAAAGTCAAATTGATGAAACTCAATTTCTCCGGCATTTTCTTCACAAATTAAGCATCAACTTTAAAACCTTCTCAAATGTAATAGAATAAAACACACAAAACAAACACGAACAAATCCAGGGATAAACTAAATCTCTCTTATAACTACATTCATCCAAGCTTTTACTTCACATTTCCCATGTCAAACAAAGAAAAATAGTACTTTTCCTGACTCAAAATCAATGTAGTAGTTCAAACATTAAACTCCAACCAAACTACAATCGTAAAATATTAACGCACATACAATCTATTCCTGAGCCGTGAAAGTATAAATGAAAAATACTAGTTCAGCATACAGCGAATTTCAGCCGGGGAGGAAAAATCAACCAAATCCCCGGCGCAATTTCCGTTCCAAAAATCTCGGCCGTGCCGCTGAGCAACCGAAGGCGAAGCGGAGAATCGGGGCTGACTTCAATTCTCAGCTCACATTCTTTGTCCAGCTTCACCTGCCGTACTGTCGACGAAACACCTGGCGCCGCAGTTGGAGCTACAGCAGCGCCGCCATAAGCCATTTTCGAAGCTGCTTCAATCAGTTAGCTAGAAAAATACAAATACGTAAGAGATTATAAATAGAATTTCCTGTTCGTGTTTATGTAGCTACAAAACACGCGGCATTTCCGGCGGTGTAGGAGGCGCGACGGCGGCCAAGGGGGCGGCGGGAGAGCGGGGTACCGATCGGGAAGTGAGGAGACGTTTGTAGGGGTTTCAATTTTTGTCCTTCTTTTCTTATCTCTCCTTTTGCCCCCATAATTTCTTCTATTTCGCAGAGTGCCCTCCTATAAAATTGTAATTTTCATTGAGGTCCTAACACTTTAAAGGATTTTTTTTTTTTTATTATTATTATTATAAGCGAGAGATCGCCTTAGTAACTTTCTCTATCACACCTATTCTTTTAAGGTTATTTTCTTTTACATTTTTTAATCTCTCTCCTCTATTTTCTCTCTCACAGCACACAGTTGAATAATTTTCAATTCTCTTATATAATTTTTTTTAATTAGTTTCAATCATGTATTTTCATTTGATTTTTTTTAGTTCACATTTATCTTAAATTTAATAAATGCTAAAATTTTATTCATGTAAAAATTAAAAAAGATTTGCAATATAATTTATCAAAAAATATATAATTAAAAATGATATATTATTTTTTATATTGTACACATATCGTATGTGCCCACTTGACTAATTATTATATACAGGAGGATTTCGCTTATGAAACAAATAAATATTATTAAGTTTTTAGTTCATTTATCGTATTAATGTCTTATGCTGACTAACTATGACTAGAATATGAGGGATTTTTTTAACCGCACCAATTATGAAATGTTTAATTTTCATTGAAGGTTTGCGTCTAAATATAATCAATACTTCCTCAGTTCTAAATTATTAATCTTTTGAGATTTTTTTAACATATACCAATACCTTTGCTTTTAATTATTTGACAAAGATATCCTTCTTTTTAAAAAATTGTACCTTGATATTTAATGAATTTTAGGTTTAAAAAATTAGGGTAAATTTGCAAAAACAGAAATACATACTCTTCTAAATTCCTTAAAATAAGAAATATTGTAAGATCAAAAAGAAAAAGAGAAACTCTCTGAAAAGACTAATAAAATGAGGCCAAGGGAGCAGTAAAAATAAACTTATGAAAATTATAAATTGTTCAACAGAAACCCTATATGCATTAAGTGTTTTGTACTCGCTTTTGCTATGACTTTTTTTTTTTAACTTTTAACATAAAAAGTAATTGTCTTATCCCATTTTTATGAATAAATTATTAATACGAGAATTCTCATATTTCCCATAGAAAATATTATGTTTTCAAAAGTTAGCATAAAAACCTTGGGATAATATATATCACCACATAGAACCCTATTAGTTTGAGGACAAAAATATCGTCACGCTATTATTTTATGTTCAAAGAACCGAAACGACCAATTAGATAAACTAAAAGAATGGTAATTTTTTTTATTGTTAATTAAAAAATACTAAATCACCTAAGCAAAATATGAATAACACAAAGGATTATATGTATTTCACTCCTTAACTATGCCATACATGGAAGAAAGCAAACTCCCTAATCAAATCATCAGCACACGCACACACATATATTTATTTTATCATAATTCAACAACACTATGAACTTAAAGATGTCAAATGGGTCGGATCAGCGAACGAACCCGGTGGCTCAGCCCAATTAAAGTCAGCCCAGGCATGGCTCATGAACAATAAAAGGTGGGCTGGTCCGGTTCAAGGGTGTTATTGTGGATTTCTATTGAGTTTGATGGAGATAAATCAGCTCGGCTCGGCCTAGGCCCATAAAAGCCTGGAACCTGGCTTGGCCCATAATCGGCCCAGCCCAGGCCCGGTTCAAACTCATTATATTTTATATATATTAATATATGGATATTATATATATTGATATATATATATATATAACAAATGATTAGATATATACATGTAAGATTAGATATACTTATATATATATATATATGTATGTATGCATATATAATTAGATGTACATATATATCATTAGATATTTAGATATATATATACATCTAATACCACATATATGTTGGCATCATTTCGACCGTTGGATTGTTGAGCCAACCGCACTTTTGGACTAAAAAAAGCATTAATTTAAAAAAAAATCACATGCGTTGTTGATCTTACATTCGTTGGATGAGATCCAACGGCTATGGTGACAGCAGTACATTTAATGACCACCCTGATGGCATGACCGAACGCTAACTTTCATCATTTTTTTTAACTGATGTTATTAAGAGCGCCCACTACGTGGTGCGTCTTGGACCGGTTGATGATGTTGTTATTGTTATATAATTATTTTTTGTGAATTTTATTTATCAAATATTTCATTTAATTATGAATCCATTACGTAGGAATATTATTTTTTCGATTTTACCGTTCTTTTATTTCTCCTAATTTAAGTGATTCTCCACTTATACTTCACATAAATTTTAGTCCTAGTACTAGTGATTCAACTACTTCAAGAAGACCATTTAATATGCGCACATCTTCACCACAAACAATAGACGAAGAACATGAATTAATTCGTGAAAATACGAATGCACATCTCGATAGTCATCCTTTAGATTTAAATGATGATATTCCTACCACAACCAGGACTAAACCACCTATTAGAAATACAAGTAGTAAAGTTTAGATTTTTTTTTACGAAAGATAATGAACATGAAAAAGTTATTTGTAATATTTGTAAGAAATATTTTAAATTTGGTAAAAGTTGTGGTGCGGGAACAATTACTAGGCATTTAAATAGTGTACACCAAGGTTGGGATAGTATGGATAGTTCATCCAGAACATCACGACAATTTTTACACCAATCAACTAGTGATTCAATTCAAACTCTTAAATATAATCATGGTGACAAATGAATTTATTTTCCCATGTGATTGTTGGAGGGGAATTACCTTTTAATTTTGCCGAAAACCACTATATGCGTAAATGAGTAAGTAAAAGATTGCAACCACAACATAATCCAATTTTCACGAAATACATGTTATAAGGATGGTTATAAACAATATGAATGAGAAATAATTGGTTTGAAAATGCAATTTTCTACTTTAATTTCAAAAATTTCTCTTACGTCGGATATGCGGAGAGGTAAGAGTAATTATCATTTGTGTTACGGCTCACTGGATCAATGAAAACTTTTTTCTTGAAAAAAGAATTATTGAATTTGCATTGCTTGATCATCCATATAACGGTGCACATATTTATGAAATTATTCTTGATTGTTATAATTATTGGAATATTGTTGATAAAATTATATATTTTGATAATGCTACAAACAACCCTAAAGCCGTAGAACATTTGATTAAAGATTTCAAACCCTTGTTTGATGGTAATTTTTTTTCATATTAGATGTATTTGTCATATTATGCATCTTTGTGATCAAGATGGTATGTCTTCTATAGTACCATATGTTGATAAACTTAGATCACATTTGACACACATTATGGCTTCCCCCGTAAGAACACAAAAACATAGGAGTTTAGTTAAAAACATAAAATGGAATTTAAAATATCAAATCTTGATATTAATATTAGGTGGAATTCTACTTATAAGATGTTAATGGAAGTACATCCATATGCAAAAATAATAACGCAATTAATTAATCGAGATATGCAAGATTTTACTTGTGAAACTGATTATGAAATTATTAATATCCTTGCTCCTCTTTTAGATGTATTGCTTGAAGTTACTAATATTATGTCCAGTTTGTATTATCCAACTGCTAATAATTATTAAAATGTTTCATCAACATAATAATAATAATAATAATAATAATAATAATAATAATAATAATAATAATAATAATGTAGGCACTATTATTAAAGATATGGAAGATAAATGGAATAAACATTATACTAAACTTTCTCGTATTTGTCTTTTATCTTGCGTTTTTAATCCTAGATGCAAATTATCTGGTTGTAAATATTTGATTGAAGAATATTATACTTATCTTATGTCAGAAATTCAAATAGATATAGATGCAGAAAAAGTAGAAATTCAAAACTTAGTTTATAAAATAGTTGAAATGTATTATTCTACTTTATCTTTTCAACAAGAAACTCATTATTCTAGACAAGAATTACCATCAAGTAAATCCGGTAAATCTATATTTTCTTGTTTAAATTTATTAAAAAAGAATAGAAAATATCTAATAACTATTCATATGAACTAACACATTATTTGCATCTTGATATACTAAATGATACAAATGATGACTTTGATGTTTTAGAATGATGGAAATCGAAAAAAAAATAAATTTTCAATTCGTTCAACTATTACAAGTGATCTACTGACATCTCAAATGTCTATTGTGACTTCATAATGTGCTTTTAGTGCAGGCCAAAGAACTACTACGGATAAAAGAATTCGATTAAGCCTAAAATCCATAAAATTTTATATGTTGTGGAAATATTGGCTAGATCAACAACATAAAAAAGAAGAATTGCATCAATTGGGAGAGATATGGTTGTCACATCAAAATTATGAATCGGATGATGAAACAACATTTAAAACATCAACAATTGCCAATATATACTTCAGCTATAGGGGGGGTCTCGATTTTGAAACCATGTACTATCCGCAAAATGCACAATACCAATATGAAAGTTCTTCAATGCCTCATATGTACAATTGGCAAATGATCCCGGCTTAAAGTTTTATTAGTTCGTGATGTAGTAAATGATTTTTTTAATTAAATCTTTTTGTAATATTTTTTTTAAGTTGTTATATGTACACTCCAATATTTTGAAGTTAATAAAAGTTATTAGAGTTATTTTTAATAAAAAGTAAAGTTAATTTTCATTTTATTATTACAAACTATAACATAAAAGTAATAAATACTTGAATAAGTGCTCGACCCAGGCCGGTCCCACCACCATACGGCACTAGGTCGACCCAACCCTCTATAGTAATCGGGCTTGGGCGGGCTGGGCCGGCCTACCCATTTGACAATTCTGTATGAACTCCTTAACATTGTCATTGATAATGACATGATGGGGAAGTTGGATTGCCTCGAAAGCTAAAATGGCAAACAATAATATATATATATATATATATATATATATATAAAGACGAATTTCACTTAATTCCCTTCAATGTAGTATTCACCTATTATTTGAATATAGTAATAATAAGTAAATGAATATACATTTAATAATGTTATAAAGTGAATATTCATATTCTAAACAATTTTACATATCAAATTTACTTGAGGTGTTACTAAGCCCTTGTTTGTCTTGTGTATTCGAAAAACTTTTGCGTGCAGCGCAGAGTGTTGAACCTAATATAAATACCAAATGATTATAATAATATCACATATTTAATTTAGTGAAGACATTTATATATTTATAAAATATATATATAGCACAATTTAAAATGTTTGGTATGTAGTCACTACTTAGGGCCCAAGTCGCAATGCGCGCCAAGATTCTCTATAGCTATAAACAAATCATGTTTGGAATGGCTAATCATGTTTTAGAGATTTCGGGGTGTTAGATCCCAATGGTCTAGAAAAATGTTTGAGACTAGGGTGAGAATAAATTTTTATAGAATTTAAAGTAGGAGCAAAGCACTTTGCCTCTAGATTATGGCTATTTTTACATTTTGATAGTAATCGGCGGAAGTCATATGGCAGTTTTACATGTCAATCCATATGATAGTTTTAAAGGTCAAATTCATCGTCGAAAAATTGTTAAATTTTGAAATTACTTTATTGTTTTTTGTTTTAGAGTGGCGATGTGAATCCAATGGTGAAATAAAAGTCTTTCTAACAATTGCAATATGATGGTACAACCACTATTTTTGCTGAAAAGTGGCTTTCAGGAATAGTGTACAAGTCTTATATAATTTGTTTGATAAAATACAACGAAAAATAATTTATTGATCAAAATATAAAAACAGTCATAATTCATAGAGCATAATATTTTTATCCCTAAAAATTATAACTTTGTTACTTTAGGAGGACCAAATTCTAAACAACGGCAAAGTTATTTACAATATAGTTTTATTTAAACCTAAAAGAGCAGCCACCCCTATGACGACCAGGTAAACCGTATTTTTTTATATTTGGAATTATGAAGTATTTTTACTATTTTATGAGAATTTCTTTTTATTTCGAATAAATGTGCATTTCATTATATGCATTTTTAGAAAATATGCTTTAAACCTATGAATTTCTCATTAACGTTTTGAAAAATCATTATCTCCTAATTTTCCTCACAAATCTAAAACTATTGGTGTCATTTTCTTGTTAGTATTATTGTTTCCGTGTCATGAAATTTCATTTTATATTTCTCCCTATTTTCAAAAATAATGGGAATAATTATTTCAAAGGGATAATTACTCAGACCACCCCTGAGGTTTGGCCTAATTACAAATAACACCCCCTTATATCAAAAATTACAAATACCCCCCTGAGTTTTATGGGGTTATTTGTAAAATAAACGGAATCAATGTAATGCCTATTTTACCCTTTAAATATTTGAAATAATTTTTATTTAAAAAAAATAAAAAATAGATATATAATTAAATTGACTAAAATACCCTTTATTAATATTTTTGGAAAAAAAAAAACCTATCTTCATCACACAAACCCTAACTCCCACCCCACCTCCCTACCTCCCATCTTCACTCAGCCACCACCCAACCGCCGCCATCTTCACTCAGCCACCACCGCCGTTGCCCTTCACTCCGCCACCACCGCCGCCTCACTCCATCAGTCGGACTGCCCCCCTCCACCGCCGCCTTACCCCAGCCCTTGCACCGCCGCCTCACGCCATCACTCGCACCGCCCTCCTCCACTGCATCACTTGCATCGCCGGCGCCGCGTCGCCTCACTCTATCACTCACACTACCGGCGCCGCCCAGCCCTCACTCCGTTACTCACACCACCAGCCCCGCCACCCCAACATTTCTCTCTTTCCTTTTTCTGTTTTTTGAGATCTAGATCTGATCTCTCTTTCTCTCTCTCTCTCTCTCTCTCTAGAGGCGGCGGGTGGAGATGGCGGGTGGCGGTGATGGAGGGCGACGGCTGATGCGGGCGCAGATCTCTCTCTCAACTCCCTCAGCTCTCTCTCTCAACTCCCTCATCTTTTTCTCTCTGTCTCTCTCCTCTTCCTCTCGCTCTAGATCGAACGGCGGCGGCTGCGATGGAGGGCGGCGGCTGAGGCGGGCGCAGTGGCGGTGGAGGGTTTCTCTCAACTCCCCCAGCTCTATCTCTCTCTCTCTCGTCTCCCTTATCTGTATCCCTCTCTCTCTCTTCTCTTCCTCTCGCTGTAGATCGGACGGCGGCGGCAGGCGGTGCCGGCGGCGGTATGTGTGTGTATATATATTTATAAATAATTTTTATATTATATCTATGTATGTATATATTTATGTATATTATATTTATATATATTTATATATATTTATATTATGTATATAAATTTGAAAATTGTGTAAATATATATATATATATAGACACTATAAATAAAAAATATTCAAATATATTTTCTTATTTATTCAATATAAAACATAAAATTCCTCATAAGGGTAAAAGAGTCAATGTATAATTGTACAAATATCATTTCCTCCTTAAAAGGGTAAATTTGGAAGTTCAAGTGGATTTACTAACGTTGACCGTTAGTCAACTTAACGAAAGTTGTAAATTGAAAGACGGAAACAAAACTCATGGGGGTATTTGTAATTTTCGATACAAGAGGGTGTTATTTATAATTAGGCCAAACCTCAGGGGTGGTCTAAGTAATTATCCCTTATTTCAAATTAGAAAATATACATTTACTAGAATGAATTAATTAAAGCAATTTTCAAAAATAAATATATGTATTTATATATATGGAAAAAAACGAAAATGTATAAAAATAATTAGATAAATATGTCTTCCATTATTTTAATTACCCATTTATGTCATTTTCTTGAAAAATATGGTAAAAAGGAAGGCTACTTGTAAGTTTCACCTCCTAGTATTGTAATTATCAAATGTGTATTAATCTTTGCCATCAAAGTATAGTTTTATATTTTTCTCTCTCTCCTACAATTATATACTTAATATAAATATAAATATAAAAAAATAATTTTTCTAAAATCATCAAGTTTCCTAATTATTTTCTTATTTATAAGAATTTGGCAATTTACTTTCTCTACAAAATTATATGTTCAAACATGTATTTTATTCTTTAATAATTAATAATTACATATCCTAGACTATTATTTCTTGGAAAGTATAGTTTTCAAAATTAGAATTTAATTTCCTTAAATTTTTGAATTTTGCTCAAAATGAATAATAAATTCCCCCATAAAATTATAAATTTCCAAATAAAATTATAATTTTCGAATTTTATAAATACAATAATATATTTCCTGAAATTATAGGTATAATTTTCGAATTTTAATAAATTATAAACCTAATTTTCGGATTTTTAGTTGAAGAAAATCATAAATTCTAAATTTTATCATATTTTATGATATTTGTGCAAGAAAATCTTCCATAATGCACCATTAATAATTATTTTTGCATAGTTCACACTTACCTAGCTTATGATTCATGTAGCAGCATTATACCAAAGCCTACATTAGTCTTCCACATAAGGGGCACGGTGGAAGAATACATTTAATACACTAACTTAGGTGTAAAGATTGTAATTATGAATAAATTGACCTAATACTAAAATAATCCATTTCTTCCTCTTATTTCTATAAACAAGACCAAAATTTCGCCCTTTTTTCTCCTCATGATCGGCCATAACACACACTCACTCACACACACTCTTCTAAATTTTCTCCCAAACTCCCTAATTTTCTACTCCCATAACTATATTTTATGGTTGTATGTACATATACATCATACGTATACATATATAATATGTATATATATAGTTATACTTATATATTTGTAAATATATAAAATACGTTCATATATATAAAAGGTTATGTTTTGGAATAAATATGCATCATATGTACTTATATGTATAGTATGTGTGTGTGTGTATATATATATATAAACATATTTATGGTGTCATTATATGGTTAATCTAAGTACTTAAGTAATAAGTATCCTATAATTACATATATATATATATATATGTTATACGTATATGTATGTATGAATTCATCTATTATAGTTTACTATATTTTAACTAAAATATATATATATATGGATATGTGTTATATATATATATATTGATATCCATATATTTATGTTAATTGTATTTTGACAAAATATCTAAATATATATGTGTTATGATTATATTTTAAGGAATATATATATATATATATATATATATATATATATATCAAGAAGGCTAGTTTAAGGTAGAAGTTCTGCTTAATTCCATAAGTTTAATTGTTGTGTACTTTTACATGTTGAAGTGATATTATAAGCTTAGGGATCATGTTTTACTACAAGTTAGATGCCACCATGTTTAAAGTACTCCTTAATTATATTTATATGCTCTAATTTATGCTCATGCCTTATTATGTCCAATTTATGCTCTCCTAAAGTATAAAATGATGATACTTATGTGAAACTATGTGAGAATATGTTTATGTGACAATCTTTAATTGTGCATACCGAGCTCAAATGTGTTTTCGGTGTGGATGAGACTAAAGTTCGGCCAGGCGGCAATGAACTTACGAGTCTTAAAACAATTCTCACCATCTATGTCCTATTCTCATCTAACATGGACGGAATGTTGCATATATTAGTTGTGGGTCGTTAAAAATTAGCATAATCTCGAGATATGATCATCGGAGTAATTGGTTGGGAACTGGAGTATTTAGTTGGAAATATCGACACGAAGTGATAAAGTAGCCACCCGTCGAGGTGGAAGAAATAAAACGTGAAACTATGTGATTACATGTTCAAAATTTCTATGGCAATATGCACAAACCTCACATGAGCACCTTATATAATTAAGTAAAATTTCTACTCAACCGTCGCGTTGATTCTTCTTTACGTGAATATTTTTAGACAGAAATGAGATAACATATCAGAGTGGCATAGCAAAAGCGTTTGGAAGCCTTTTACAAAACAAAGTTGCTTTTGCATTCTTTTAAAACTCTTGTATTTTGTATAAATTTTATGTAAAAGTTATTACTTATACAACTATAAAAATATTACCCTTGCGCATTTCAATCCAATATATTTTAATAAAATAAAATAGTATTTTTTCGGATCGTGACAACCCCTTTCCTCCAACTAAGTCATATATTACATCATCCGGCAGGGAGAGTAGATGCTATCCAGTTGGGTAGTACCTAACTGAATTTTTAGCCATTGATTTGAGTATTATAACGTAATGTTTTTTTTTTTAACACTTTTTAATATCATCATATTCAATGGCTAAAAATATTAATTGGGCTATACCCAATTGAATAATATGAACAAAATCCATCCGGCATTCCACAACCCAAAAAGCACCACCACTCATACTTAGAAAAGAGGGACTTCTTCGACCAGCCATCTTCTGGCTCCATCCCTGTCTATTCACGAGTCATCATCCGAATTTCAATATCGTAAAACCATCACCATCGACAGAAAATCCGAACAACGACCTAACTTTACTTTTATCTGAAGAACATTCATAAAAACCTCTTTTTTCTCCACAAGTAAGATTCTCACTTTTCTCAAGAATGACAATAAGAAAACCCTGTAGGTGAAACTATTAAAAAACAGTAGTTGCCTTTTGATGGTGGCAAGAAGTTGAACCTATAGGATAAGATCACGAGACAAAACGTACAACCCTCAAAAAGGGACCATACCTTATGCCAAAGGGAGCCACCATAAAAACTCCAAAAGACAATCCAACCTCATTTTCATCTTTTTCTCAAAGAGAAAGGGTGTCTAGCACCCACAAAAGTTCAATCAAATCACAGAATTCCAACAGGGGTGAGGGGGCATCCGGACAGGGCATCTTGGCCCCCCCTCAAGCACCCGATCCCTTCAGAAACGCATGTGATTGGCGTACAAGGGAGGCAACACCAAGTATTTTTCCGTAACGATGACAAGGGCCGGAGCTTCTAGGACATTACCTTTATGGGGTTGGCGAAAATCATCTGTACTAGTATATATATCGCTGGCAAGTGCCACAAGATAGCGAATCAAGAAAGATCAATTTGCCACGTAAGAACTAAAGACTAATCGGAAGATAATCATTCAAATTCAGCTCATTATAGCTAAACAAGGCCGAGTTCACTTCTGCACGAACTAACAGATAGTACCTAACATTATTTTTTCATGGGACCATAAACGGTCTCATTTTCTTCTAACATATAAAAGTTTTGCAAGAAACTCTTAGCATTTCAGAGCATCCAAAGCTTCAATAATGCGACTGCAAATGCAGTACACTGATTTATCACTCTAGCGGCAGAGTAATCATGCAAAACAATCATGGCCAGATTCAAATCACAAAGAATTAAGAGGGATGGCCGCTCTAGTGTATCATTACGTGGTGGCCCCATGACGAACAAACTCTTAAGACACAAAGCAATCAGAATTAATCGCATCAAGTATATATGTATCCAGTGAATTGTAGGCCTACCACAAGGAAAAAAAGAATCCCATCATGAGTTTCTTTGTGTTGGGTAACTACCAAGTTGCTCCATCTGCCAGCTATCATGGGGGGCGACGTGCTCATCGAATGGTGTGTATTGCTGCAAATTTTAATCAGATGGCCCGAACAAAAGAGAATCAGTTGTGTATGTAGTGATGAGATTCAAATCAGCATTTCATGGCTAGAGGAACATGTTGCCCTCTGATGATACACTAAGTACAATAATATTATGCAATAATGCACCTACAGAAAGGATGGAGCCACAAGGGGGGCGGGAGGTGCTCAACCATGAGGAAAATTATTATTATTATTATTATTATTATTATTATTATATGTGTGTCTGTGTGTGCGTGTGCGTGTGCGTGCGCGAGTGTATCCCATTTCTAGAATGACAAATTTGCATTTGATATAGTAGAGGATTTTCCATGGCTGCCCGTGATTAAATTCTTGGCTCCGTCACTCTTTATGCATCACAAGACATTACAACATAACACACGCTCCTAGTTTGACGTTGAATGATATTAACAATTTTATAAATATTTATGTGGATTAAGATTACCTCCATCTTTGTTAAAAGCTCTTTGGCTGTAGGAGCTGAAAGAACTATGTGTCTTGCGCTTGGCTTTATGAAGCCTTCTTCAACACCCTTGTCAAATAGTGTGAGCAAAGAATTGTAATAGCCATCAACGTTGAGCAAACCGACCTGCACATATAATCACTGATTCAAATAAGAGTGTGTGTGTGTGTGTGTGTAAGGATAACACAAAAAAAAGTTTCATATAAAACACAGGACAAGAAGAGATGCATCACCGGCTTTTTATGAATTCCGAGTTGTGCCCAAGTTATCATCTCCAACGTTTCTTCCATTGTTCCATATCCTCCTAAAAAATGAAGAAATAGATATGAGAAACTATAAAAACTAATACAAGAAAAATCGATTCATCTATAACATACTTTTCGTTTGATTCTAGTTTAATCCTCACCGGGAAGAGCAATGAATGCTTCAGCCTCACGAGCCATTTCAGCTTTACGCTCATGCATGTCCGAAACAATTTTCACATCACCAACAGTTTCCCCTGATATCTGTCAATATAACTCATGTCCATGGCGCCTTATTTGAACATAAATAATTTCATACAAAGACTCGTAAAACTATTTTTCAATGACTTCTATCAGTTTTCCCTTCATCCATTTTCACAAGAATTAAAATGTCAAACTCAATTGTATTTCAACATCTGCACATTTAAAGACTCAAATACATCAACTTAAGTATAGTTTCACAATGAGCCTCACTAGCTGCACGCTACTCCAAATTTGAACAGTAACTCCGATAAACTTGAAATGTAGATATAGAACACAAGATTGAAAAGCAGTTGCAAAGTGTATGAAGATATACCTCAATGGGAACTAGAGCTTTTGGAATTACTCTGCATAACAGAAACCCGAATAGCAATCAAAACTAAGGCCATTTTTAGTTCAAGAAACACATTTTTGCAGTCTTTTTTATTATTATTATTACTACTTTATAAACCTTACCCAAGAACATGGCAACCACCATCATAGACTCTCTGACTTATTAACCCCATTAGCCCAACACTTCCACCTCCATAAACCAAGTTTATCTTCCTATTCACCTACAATAACCATTCAAAAATCACCAAAATTATCATTCTTCGCAACAAAACAAGCCAATCCCCATAAATCTATGAAAACCCCAGAATAAAACTAGTTCAAGAAATCAATATCAATCATTCATGGCACCAAACAAAGGATTAATTCATAGAAAAACAAAGGTCAATGTTTTGTCAATCCCTGTCAAAACCATGATTGAGAATTCAATACAAGATTTGACTTTTTTTTGGGTTATTTTTTCTTCAAGAAAAAAAAAGCTGGAAAATAAACAAACCAGTTCATTTCCCAAGTCAATAGCAGCATCGCTGAACACTTTTCTGTGGCCCGGGTTACTCCCACAGAACACACAGATTCTCTTGAATTTGCTCGCGCTTCTTGAATTGTTTTCCATTCTAAATTCAACCTCTTTCACACCAATAATTTCAATACCTTACTTATATACAACTTCTCGAAAAAGTTAAAAAAAAAAAAAAAAGAATAGATAGAAACACAAACAAAGATTCACACTTGCACACTTATCTACTCCTTTATATATATATATATACGTATATATATGCCTATATATACGTATACACTAAGTACTGTATGAGCCCATATTGCATAAAACAGAGACGAAACAAAACAGACAATACAAGATTAATTAAAAAGAAAAAAGAAAATCTGGGTATTTCTTGAATGAATGAATAAAAGCAGTCGAGCCCAGAAAATCAACAAAGGTTTTAGACGTGTCCGCAGGGCTATGTGTGTGTTTGTGACTGCGAAACTGGCTTGTAAATGATTGAAGAAAACATTAGCAGCCCACATACTCTATTTCTGTCGGCTTTTAAATATTTGATTAACCATTTTTGTTTGTGTATTTAATCAAAAGTTTCAACAAAATCAAAGATCCGATTTTTATATATTTCCGCCCTTTTTTTGGGTTATAGCAAAGTTCTGATTTTTCTTTCTTGTTTATTCTTGGCCCACGTGATTATTTATACCTCCTATATTTAAAATGAAAAGACAAAAAAAACACTTGAACCCAAATCATAATACTTTTTATACTTTGATATATGAATTTTCCTTCTTTTTTATATTACTGTATAAATTTAACATCATTTTTTACATTTGACTTCCTTCGATCATTTTTTGATAATAAACGATGTTCCTGTAAGTGTACATGTCATACTTTCGTTCACTTTTACCATGGAAAAATGACCAAAAATGATTAGATATGAGAACGTTAAGTTCATAACATTAAGTTCATTTATTAATATGCAATTAAAAAAATTTATATAATAAAGTGTAAAAAATATTATAATTTGGGAGTTAGTGAATTTTTTCCATTTAAATACTTTTATGTCATGGCTTTAAATTGACCATTAGAGTTGAGAAGATAGCCACTTGATATTTTTTTTTTTCTATACACACAAAATGATCAAATTATTAATATTTAAAGTTTTGAATTCGTCCATGAATAATCTATACTAATATATATTTGAGAAAGGTATTTGACCCAAAATCTTTTAATTTTGACCAAATCCTAATTTTCTAGAATTTTGATTTTTTTAATTAAAAAAATTATCATTAGTTATCTAATGGAGTCTCTTGGTTTCGTAAAAATTCAAAATTTGAATATATTAGGTCTCTTAATATGTATTAATTATTAATTAATCTACAACTGTTCTCCAAAAAATATAATTTCTTTCCCCTTTCTCGCCCCCCCCCCCAAATTCAAAACAACCTTAATAAGACTTCTTCCATTATAATTCCTCAACTATATACAAAAATCTAGATTCCCTCACTTATCGTCCATTCCTTTTCTCCTTTCGATTTTATAGGTATGTAATTTTATTTTTTATTGATATTGGATTGTCGTCTTTTCATGTGTTTTTACTATTTTTTTCTTATTGTTTATTCAACTTTATAACTTTATTTTATCTTTGTTATCCTATTACTATTTGTTTCTCATAATTTTAGATTTTTTTTTAATTTCAGTATCATTCTCCATCTTACAAGTGCTTTAGCACCATTTTATGTTCACATTGTGGAATTATTCATATTGGATATCATTTCTTATTTATAGATTTGTGCTCTTGATTTTCGCTTAATTTGCTTTCTTTTTTACTTTATCAATAGTTTATTTGAGATTTATTGTATTTGACGTTTTTACGTTTTAAAAATTTATACGAATTTATTAGTTTGTATTCTTCTTTTTTTTTTTATAAAAATCTATTTGGTAAAGTTGACACATCTAATATTTTCACCTATTTTCATTTTTTAGGTTTGCATTTTTCTTCTTCTTTCTTTTTTTTTTCTATAAAAATCTATTTTGTAAAAGTTGATATATCTAATATTTTCACTTATTTTAGATTTTTTAAATTTTACTACGGTTGTTATTTTACACTATGTGGTATTTTTCCCCTAAGAATTTGTTAGTTTTTTTTTCTTTTAATATTATATTTTAGGAATTTTTTATTCTTTTTAGCCCAATTCTTACTTCCTCTAATTTATTTTTAGTTATCTTCATCTTATTTACACTTTTTTTCATCAAAATTTCTTTTATTTTTTATTTTTTCTTTCAGCCCCAAAGTGCTTGGAAATCACACAATTACTACCCTTAATGTTTATTTTTTTATTGGTACACAAACGTGATTTTATTTTTTAACTTTGGATATTAGATTTCTTTTTTCGTTATGATATTATATATGTATATATGTATGTATTTCTATGAGTTATGTAATTATCATTTTTCTATCAGATATAATATTGGCACAAATAATACTTATTATTTTGAAACATAATTACATGGTTACCACGATGTTCATTTATTTTTTAACATTTTTTTACGTGAGTCATATAATTATTATTTTTCTATTTCATATCAAATTTTGAGATAAAATAAAAGTTCTATTGATATATGACCCCTAAATTGAGGGGACCAAGAAAAAAGAAATTAATTAATGAGATGTATAAACTTTTTATATTGTTATTTGCCTCCTTATGGATTGTATTATATCATTATGTGGTTCATTAGATGTATAAACTTTTTATATATACATTATAAAATGTTTACATCTAATACACCACAAAATGTATATATAATAAAC
>CM047879.1:12291846-12366846 GCA_026212405.1 Petrea volubilis
ATATAAGTATTCAATTTTGTAAAGTAGTAATATTATTTTATCTTTTGAGCTGTAAAAGTAATTATATATTTGCTCATAATTTTATATATTATTTAAAAATTTTAATTACAAAAATCCGTTCTGGCCGCGATGTGGCAACGGAACTGGAACAGTCTAACCCGTTCCGTTCCCCGCGACTGTTACAGCGAACCATGGTTGTACTGCCTTTCCACGTCAACTCAAGGAGAACAACTGGATCCACCAACACCAATTATAGGATAAGTGTAAAACACTCATTATGTGATTAATAATGAATCGAACGAGTTGGCTGTGAGCTAGAATTTTCGAAAAAACTTGCCTAAAGATTTGATATTTATTACTTTTGGCATTGCCGACCAATTTACATAAAGCAATCGTAGTCTTCAGAAAGCTCTTAACTAAGGCAGATATGGATATAAGTTATAATCATGCTAATTTTATTTTATATATATCTAAATTAAATGTTACTGTGTAACTTTTAAACTGTTCTTTTATAGGCATGTGATGATCAAATCAGCCAATTACCAGATGAAATTCCTGTATCCATTTTGTCTCTGAAAGATGCTGCATGAACTAGTGTCCTCTCAAGTAGATGGAGATATCTTTGGACATTTTTCAGTGGCCACTATGTCACTTTCATAAAGATGAAAGGGAAACAGATTGGGGTGAACTCGTGGGCACGATAAATCGAGTGTTGAAATCGCTCAGGAGATCGACCGTCGATGGGTTCACAGTTGAATTCAACAAGGTTTATTCAGTCGAAGATATTGACCATTGCATTGAATTCGTTGCCAAAAAAAGGGCGAGGACATTTCAATTGAAACCGGGGAATCGCGATACTTGCTCCTCTGAGACTTGCCAGACTATGCATGTACATTCCCTCGCTCGTTGGAGCTATGAATCACTCAAAATTCTATGGTTGGTGTTCGTAAATGTCAACGAGGAGATGGTGCAGTACAGGCTCTCAAACTCTCCTAATCTGGAGATGTTTTTGAATGGCTTGATAGGTCTGTCCAAGCTTGTGGTGCCTAGTTCGTCGTCGCAGTTCAAGAGCATAGTCGTGCTCCAATAACGCGGTTCGAAAAAAAAATGAGATATCTTCGAGGAACCTTGAAGTGTTTACTTATTTTGGAGACGATATAGATGTTGATGTTCAGGAGACTTGCCAGTTGCATGCTCTCAGTCTTGGATACCTCAATTTCATATGTGTTTCTAGACTATATATATCGTTTGTTCAATAGTAAGGTCCCTGTTGGGTCAGTTGCAAACTTTATGTTTGGATTTGGGATGTGTGGTCAGCAACACACCCTGTTCACAAAACCTATACGTATGTTCATACATACATATATACTGGTATTATTATTTTTGTTCTAAGTTTTGTCTTTTTTACTGAATTTGGGACATTTAGGGCACATATCATTTACTTGACAAGTTTAGTCTTCCCATTCTGAAGCACATGCACTTGTTTGTTCAACCATGGCCCATGGGAGTGCGATGATGTTCTACATTGCACACAATTGCTTCAAGGCACAACTCCAGTTTTGCATACCTTAGAAATAAGGGTAAGTATGTTTTCACCCAATTAGCTTTTCTAGCGACTTTGCATTGTCAATATAGTTCATTGTTTTCATGTTGTCGTACAGACTTAGTTATAAATCAAGACTTCTGATTTTTTGTGGCAGTTTTATTGGATTACCAGTTATAGAAATAAAGACGAGAGGAGCAATACATGGCTTGCCAATCGATACGTCAAAGTGGTGAGAGTTATTGAGTTTCTGGGATTGCCAAAAGTTCACTTTCGGCTAGTGAAGATTCTGATTGACAATGCGAAGTCGCTTAAAAAGCTAATTGTTACTACTTATTGTAAGGGTGTGAACCCTATGTAGTCTCCCCTTGCCATTGAGGAACGGGCGAATGACAACATTGTGCAACAGTCTAATGAGGGAGTTTTGCTACCAGGAGTCGAGTTAGTAATTGAGAGGAACCGAGATGACAAGAAAAGCACTTTTTCTTTTTTTAAGTTCATCTAAACAGACTCTAAATCTTGTGATTTGAGATATGCCTAAGTAACAAGAGAATTCATGTAGGTTGAATTCCACACCTTTATGGCTTTGCGTACCAAAATTATTTTGAGTCCGGCTCCTCTCCATTACCCCTTCTCTCCAATTACACTCAATGCGCTATTAAATAATTAAATGAGAAGATTTATCCAACGGTGTACCTTAACCCAAGTTAATTCAATTTTTAATTTACATAACTAACAAGAAAAATCAATACTTATTCTTAAAATTTCTCATAGTACACCATGTTTAACTAAGAAATAAATACGGCAAATTTCTTATTTATTTTTTAGTTAAAAATAGTGTAATATGAGGTATATATATTTTAAGGATAAATATTGATTTTCCTTATTAGTTATGTAATTTAAAAATTGAATTAACTTGGGTTAAGATAATTAAATAGGATAAATTTTTTATGACTTGACATCCATCTAATAGTCCATTGGGTGCAATTGGAGAGAAGGGGTAATGGAGAGGTGTCGGATCCAATCATTTCTCGAAAAGAAATAAACCATTATTAGATTACCAATATATATATATATATATATATATATATATATATCATAAAATCTAACCATTATTTTTCAAATTCTATTTCTTTATCATTAAGAGGATAGGACTTTAGACGTTTTACTGTAACAAAACACATATATAAATATAAACAAAAAAAAAGCAATAATTTTAAATTAATATGACTAAAATACTTTTTTAGTTATTATCCAAGTAAAGTAGAATCCTAATTACTCTCCGCCAATTCTCTTTCATTACTCGAAGGATGTATTGGGAAGATACTAAAAAATGCATTTTCAAATGTTGATAATGACAAATATTGTGCAATAAATTTCTTTTGCTAAATCTATAATTAAAAGGAAACGAATAGAGTATATTGAAAAACAAACAAACAAACAAACAAATTGAATTCTCAAAAATTAAGAATGTTAGATATTTTAACATAAATTGTATTTGTTTAAGTGATAATTGTAAGGGCCTCGAATACATCTCATAAAAATTATTTACAAGATAAGGCCTCGTAAAAGCTTCCAAAGACGAGGTCTCTACCTTCAATGCACAAAAGAATATGAGAATATCCTTCGGCGCTAAAGGAATTTTTAATCAAAAATAAATCGCAAAAAATCGAAGAATTACAGATGAATGTATGAAAAGAATTTCATTACGTGAACCGAAAACTTAACGCTACTATCACAAGAATTACAAAACCTTATAAGTCTTTCATGAAAAATAACCTATCCCTTTCTATAAACTAATTCACCCCCCCCCCCCCCCCCCCCCCCCCCCCCGCCCCCCAAATTATGGGGCGAGATAACTAATTGATTAATGTTTTTTATTATATTGGTTTTGGACATAGGTTAATATTTCCCTTTTATGGCCCCAAGGTCCACACCGATACCCATTTTTCGTCTCGAATTTGGGCTAGATGTGGGCTTTGACGCTGTCTCAATTTTTAAAGTTCTTTTGAATTTTTCAATAAGAAAATCTAAAGATTTCCTTTTAATTTTTCAATCTTGTGTATCATCGAAATTACTAAAATATGCCGATGAGGCTTAGCTATATCGGCAAAGTTGAGGATCCAAAATCATTAGAATTTGGGTTTGATTCCTCATCAATTCGTGTGAGCTTATGTTTCTATTTTTATACTAGTAGTAGTTTGGTTATTTGTTAATAATTATAATCGTTGTTGATAGTGATTGATATTTAACAATGTACTTAATGATTATGTAATCCTTTAAAAAACTTATTAAAAAACAAGAGATGTTTGAAAGAAATTCAAACAGTTGAAGACGAGAGGCTTGGCCGAAGTTGATTTCGAAGCCAAAATCCATTTGCCATTATGATGTTGTCACATTCCATGCTCTTGAAAATTTGATTTAAATAATATGATTCCCATATACTATGAACTCATTCGGATGTTTTTTTTTTTCAGAAGATAACCAATTATTTTTTGTGAAAAAAAAAACTCCAATGAACAAAAAATTATGTGGATGGAATTTAAAAAAAAACACAAGCTGAAAATAAAAAAATGACTTTTTTAGAAGCTATCCAAAGTAATTTCAAATAAAGAAGTATCATTTAATTCTATTTTTGCATGTCTGAATTTCAAATGTTTTTTTATATAAATTTAAATAAATGTATTTGTGATTCATGAGTACCTAAAAGAATCCAATGATTACTAAGTATTTAAAATAAGATGGATTAAATTTTAATTCAAATAAAAATAAAAAATTAATAATTTCTTCACGATATTTATCACTTACTTTAATAATAATTAAAATTTTTGATTCTACATAAATTTTTAAAAACTCCACTGCTTTAATTATACCAAAATTAATATTCATATCAAATATATTCTATTATTAAACAATCTTTTTAAAATATTTATTTATCGATTTACGTTATAACAAAGCTCATTTATTTTTATTAAATTATTTTTAATAATAGAAATCTATGGAAATATATACATAAAAATATTTATTTCTCATGCCCCGACACATTGCTAAATACTAGTGTGAATATAAATATCAACCCCCCCCCCCCCACACACACAAACACACATGCAAAAGAAAAAAAAATGGAAAAAGGAAAAAGAGAAAACGAAATTTGCCCCACTTAATGGTTTGTTTGGTAGGGAGGAAAATGGGAGGAAGGGGATGTGAAGGAAAGAAAATGAGATGAAAGAAATTATTTTCCTTTGTTTGGCTGCAGGTGGAAAAGTGTAAGGAAAGAAAAAAAAAATACATAAGACCCACCAATTTTTTCCTCCCAAAAACTGGTCGGAAAATGAAAGGAAAAGATTACAACTACTTTTCATTTTCTTTCTATTCATTTTTCTCTCATCCAAATAATCATGTAAAAAATTAAAATCTACCCATTTTCTTTCCTATCAGTTTCTTTCATTCCTTTTGCCTTCTTCTCATTTTCTTTCATTTCTCAAATGCACTGTTAGAAAAAGATTAAGCAAACAAACAAAAAAAGGAATATTCAGCAGCACATGGCTGTATGCAAAGGTGTATACTTATTTAAAATATGTATTTTGGATATTTTGAAAAAAATCAGTAACAATAATAATTGAGAATATTTTAAATAGAATCAGCTACAAAATTATTAAGAAAAAAAGATAAAGAAAAGAAAACTAGAACCTGCCAAATATATATTTGAAGTATTTATTTTCAATTTTCACAAAAATTATAATGTATAATTATTACAACAGCATACGAAGTTTTGGAAGGCAACTGCAATGAATAAGCAATATAACTAAATTATAATCCATACGACATAAAGAATTTTCAGATATACGTCTGTACTGTTAATATACAAGAATTTTATGTACTTTTCTATATAATATAAATTTCTAAATATTTAAATACGTTTGGATTAAATGATACAATTTTTTATGTGAGAAAGGTATAAAAATAACTCCAAACAATGTAATTTTATTGCATAATTAATCATTAATCAATATATATGTTGAAAAAAAGGGAGGCATGTTACTTTTTAATTAAAATAGTTTATTTCCCACGTCCCATAATAGATGTCATTTTAGGTTATTGCACAAGGATTAAAAAAAACAGACTAACACCATTAATTATAAATTAATTTGACTAAAATATCCCCATAATTAATGAGTTCTTGAAAAAATTTTCAAAAATTTACAAAAGATATTAATAATTGTCTAAGGGTATATTAGAAAAATACTCATAAAGTCTCTCTTGAAATGTGAGAACGATATATATTATGAGATAAAAAAATTATTCCTAAAGCGACATCTATTGTGGGATTAAGAGAGTATTTTACTTTGACTAATATTATTTTTTTATGATTTTTGCGCATATCACGATTTTTAAATTAGTAATAAATTGCATACACCAGTTAAAAAAAAAGAACATTAGTCCATGCTGTAATTAATTAAGTGCACATCTAATATTAGGTAGTACAAAACTGTCGTTTTATCAGAAATCTTGGAACTTTTGAAAGAATTAATAAATGCAAATAATACATAAAAAAAATATTTAAAATATTTATTAGTGCAACTGCAGCCCACTCAGAATTAATTTATATTAAACTCTAATTAGTTACCATCATAACTTTGATTTGAATTACCGTGCACGCCACTGGGCATAAATACATTATATTTTATCTGTCTCATAATATTAGTCGTGTTAGAGATTTTTTTTTTGTCCCATAATAATTGTCACTTTAAAGATTTTAAGAGAGAATTAATTCCCCCCCCCCCCCCCCCTAAATTTATCCTCATTTATTATTTTTAATGAAATTTGATTAGGCATGGGAACAGTAATTTTGTTAAATCATTTTAAATTCAGCTAAAAAAAGATTATTTATTAGCGTAATTGATTTGTATGAAAAAATTTAGGACGACTAATATTATAAGACGGAGAGAATATTCTCTAACCTCAAACAAATAATAATAATAATTGTCTAATCCTTGTTTAATGACTTTTCAACTAAGTTAGAGATTAATGAGTGCATCAACCGATTTAGTGACTAATTATTATAGGTTTGCTCGTCTCGATTATTACAATCTTTATATAATGCGATAAAGTTCTGCCACGTCATCACTTTTCGGATTTGGTGTGATAATTTATCTATTTATTATATTTACTAGAACAAGAAAGCTATAGTGGTTGGCAAGTTTAATTCTGTATTAGGTTCTTGTTTTATTTGAGCATGCTTTCATGCAACGCTAAGCAAAGGGCAATAAGTGCCATCTTGTACTTTCTAGCTAGTTGTTTTCTTCATTTTTCTCTTTCTTATTTTAGAGAGAGAAAAGAAGACAGGGGTAGTCAAGGATTTCTTGATTTGATAGCAAGGACGAGACATAGTGATTAAAGAGGTTACGGATTCGATTTTCACATATGTGGGTCATATTTTATTATACAATAGTTTAATTTTTTGTATTATTTTATTATTGTTTGAGTTGATAATTGATTATGAGATGTAATAGTTCTATGAGTTGATAATTGATTATCGAATGTAATAGTTGTACTTGATTTGAATTTGATTTGAATTATTGATGTAGTTTTCGAAATGTATTGTATCCTTCTCAAAAAAAAAAAAAAAAGGGAAGACAAGGGTTGGGTTGGCGAGTTTAGGGCCGAAACTACATGAAAACAAGGGATTGTACGTGCAGTTCCTAAATTTAAAATTATGCCATTAATGTATGTATATATATATATATATATATATATATATATATATATTTATGTGTGTGTACATACATTATCGTATTTTTAATATTGAATGAAACACTTTAATATCTTTTGGTGCACTACTTGACACAAGTTAACAATGAACATTTAATGTTTATTTCCTTACTTTTCTTCTTGTAATCAGTATGTGATTTTCACAACTTCAACGTAAATTCATCATTAGTAAAAATCTAGAAAGTAAATTACTTAACATAATATTTGAGATTTACTTATTCATCAGATTGGGATAAGTGCTTGTGTAAGAGAATCCAATAAATTTAAATGATCATTTAATTTGGAAACAATGGAGATTCTCTCATTCATAGTTTAACAACTTACAATCATCTATTTCAATTCGATTTTTTTTTTTTGGCAAAATCAAGATTAGTAGCGGCAGTCTTCTCTCTCAATTTTATATAAAATTTTACTATATATATATAATTTAGAATTTACCCTCATAAAAATAAAAGAAAATTATATGTCACATTTAATTTCTATCTTCGAAAATTAAATTCTTTTTAATATGAACAATCAAATTAATTGATCAATAGATTAGAATCGAATAGCTAAGATGAAGAAAAAAAAATGGCCACCAAATTAACAACAACCCATATGTATGTGTGTGTGTGTGTGTGATATTGAGAAATTTGGTCCATGAATTTAGTGCATGTTTATTTGTAGCCTACACTACAAGATTTGCACCTCAGAATCAGAAGACCATATATACATACACACTACATACAAAAACCAGCCAAGCACCAAACAAAGCACAAACAGCCACTTGCAAAGCAAACAGATTCCACAATTTTGCTGAGGTGTAATTTGGAAATTCTTACATGTACTTGATTTGTACTCTGTCCATATATATATATATATATCGTGTTTTAAATTTTGTCACACATGTAATTCTTTTGAAGAGAAAAAATAATACATACAACTTGACTCATTGAGTGTAGAAGTAGGGTCAACGACGATGTTCATATAACAACTATTGTGAGCTTATTACCTTTCTTTAACCGATGAATATTTTTGAGAAGCAAATACGAGACAACAAAGTTTTACTTATTAATTTGGTGCAGTTAAAATTTAATAACTATTTTACTATGCATCTAATTTTTCTACAACCTGACTTTCCGAGTAAATAATTGTCATATTACTTATTTACTCTCTAATAATGGCTTATTAACTGACTTAATATTTACTATTTAACTGACCTTTGAAATTCAACGGTAAGTATCTAATTGGGATAATTACACTAAAGTACCTTGAGATTTGCCTAAATTACAAATAAAATCCTCAGTTTTGAAAATTTACCTAACAAACTCTAGGATTTGCAAATATTTTACAATGTCAATATTCTGTCTACAAACATTAGAGTTTGTAACGGAAATCGTCAAATTTTTATTTCGTTCTTCCTATTTTATCCTTTTGGTAGAAGTTTGAACAAATTTGACTAATTTTTTAGGACTAAAATGCCCTCTGGGTTTAATATATATAGAAATATTTGATAGTAATAAGGGTTACAACAAAATCAGATTTGACCCAATGAACATTTTAGTCCTAAAAAATTAGCATTTTAATCTTAAAAAATTAATCAAATCTGTTCAAACTTTGATCAAAATGATAAAATAGGAAGAACGAAACAAAAATTTGACGATTTCCATTACAAACCCTAATGTTTGTAAACAGAAGGTTAATATTGTAAAACATTTACAAATTCCAGGGTATGTTAGGTAATTTTTCAAAATTGAGAATTTTATTTATAATTTAGACAAATCTTAGGGTACCTCAGTGTAATTATCCCTATCTAATTTTAATATCTCTAGAAATTCGAGTCAATTTTTTTTGTAACAAGCTATTTTTCTTGCAGTAAAACGATTTATGGAAACAATCATCATTATTCAAATCTATATATCCATTCACACATATCTACACTACAAATTTTCAAATTTTTGCATAATTAAGAAAAATTCTAACATTAGATTTCATTTTCTTACAAGAATTTAATTTGCCTTTTTCAAAATCATATGTCTGAATTCATTCCCGTCTCTCAGATACACACACACACAAAAAGCACACACATTACACTAGATTTTGGTCTCTCTCTCTCTCTCTCTCTCTCTCTCTCTTTTAACTCTCATTTCAACTCTCATTTCACTTATTTTCGTTCTTTTATAAAGCCCTAGCTAGCATAATATAATCCCACTACCCAGAGGCTCTTGATCCAAGTTCTCATTTCTACTCACACTCCACATTCTCGGAAATGACAGACAGAGTCCACCCCTCCACCAAGCCAATCAAAGCCGCCACCGCCGCGGCGCCTCCGGCCCCCGCCAAAACCCACCTCAACAACCCCACGCGCCACCCGTACCGCCCCACCCCCGCCCAGCACCACCACCTCAAGAAACACCGGGAATTCAGCTGCCGCCGCTGCTTCTGCCTCACCTGCCTCTGGTCCATCCTCCTCCTAATAGCGATCCTCCTCCTCGCCGCCATCGCCGCCGCCGCGTTCTACGTGCTCTACCGCCCCCACCGCCCCGCGTTCTCCGTCACTTCCCTCAGAATCTCCGCATTCAACCTCACCACCGCCGCCGCCGACGACACCACCCACCTCACCACCAAGATCAACCTCACAATGTCCGCCAAAAACCCCAACAAGAAGGCCGTTTTCACCTACGACCCGGTTGCCATCACGGTACTATCCGATTCGGTTACCCTGTCGAACGGGTCGTTCGCGAACTTCACGAGCGGGCCGGGCTCCATTTTCGTCATCCACACGGCGATGGGTCCGAATAGCCAGGTCCTGGATGCGGATTCGGTTAACTCTCTCAAATCGGATATGAAGAGGAAAAACGGGTTGCCCATTATCATTGTGATGGATACAATGGTAGGGGTAAAATTGGAAAAGCACAAGGTGAAGAAGATTGGGATCAGAGTGAGATGTGAAGGGATACATGGCGTGGTGCCCAAGGGTAAAAAGGTAATTTCAGTGATGGCCAACACTGCCAATGCAAAGTGTACGGTTGATCTCAGAATCAAGATTTTGAAATGGACCTTTTAGTTTTTTAATTTTTATTTTAATTATTCTTTTTTTATCATTATTTTTTGGCTTAGTATTAGTTATTTTTAATTTTTTTTTTATATATTTTTTTATTCCTCTGCAATGTTTAGATTTTGGGGGGGTGGGGGGGGGGGTGGTGGAATATAAGGCGAAATTTGACATTTTTTTTCCTCAATATGTAATTGTAGTGGATTTTGTTTTCTTCCTTTTGGAGGAAGTAAATTGTAATGGAAACATGGAAAATTTAGTCCATAAAAGCATAATTTCTTCAAAAAGTTTTCTTTTCCCCCCTTAAATGATTGTATGTTTCTTGTCTCTGTGTGTGTGTGTGTGTGTTTTGATAATTAAAATTTCCAGTAAACATTCAAGCAAAAACAAAGTTTAGAAGTTTACAATAAAGAGGTTTAACAAGCCTCATTGGCAAAAATAGATGGAAAAATTGAAGAAGAGACGATGTCTGACCAATTGGAATGAAAGAGCCATTTTGTTAATGCATGAGCACTAGAGTTAGCTTCCCTTGAAATGAAATCAATTTTTCAATTTGGACATCGGATCAAGTATTCTTGGGCTTGTTGAAAATCCACCTTAACTACCCAGTTAATGTTCTGTCCCAAATTTTTAATCATCTTTACAATGAGAAGGGAGTCACTTTTGAACACGGCACAATCAACATCTTTGTCATCCATGAAAATCAATGAATGGTGAAGGGTTGAAGCTTCAACTGCTGTTGGGTTCATAGCCCAACCATTTTTACAACAGCATGAAGAATTTCTCCATTCGGATTCCTAACCACAAGAGCAGTAGCACATTTTCCTTCAAAGAAAGCCGCATCAACATTGATTTTGAGCCATCCATGTTGAGGGGGCTTCCACTTGATTTTTGCAATAAAATTATCCAAAATTTCAAAGCAATTTAACAATGTTGAAATAGGTTTATGAGCCATTTGTCATACACCAATTTGCTTGAGAGGTTAAGTTCGTGATATATTGCATGCATCCATCTCAACATAATATCATAAAATCAATATAAATCATACTTTTTTTTATCCCTATAGTACTCAAATGAATAATATAGATAAATTGAAATAAACATGAATTTAAAATTTAAAAAAAATTCTCTTTTTAATTTTTTTTTTCTTGTAAAATATTAATGAAAAATGATACGGAGGTTAAATTCGGGTGCACGTGGATATGCGTGTTTCTTGATCTGGATTATTGAGTTAGCCAGTTGGAATATGTCGGCTTGTCTTCATGATTTTACCTTTTCTTTTTTCTTTTTTTTTGATGAAAATTTACAATTTAGTACCTAATTGTTTACTCTAATTGAGGTCGGGCATTTGAAATTTAACCAAATAATTAATGGTTTGTTCCATATATTAAGAGTCATTTAATGGCTGGTTCATTTATTTAAAAATCTTCCTTCTTTAAGAAGTCATTTTAATTTGTCAAGGTAAATTAAATTCCCTTGATAATTTATCAATAATAGAGGTAAGTGCACACTTGAGATGTGTGCAAAATAAATATGAAATAATTTAAGTATATAATTAATTTATTATATAGAATATAAACAAAAAAAATCCAAATTAGGTTAATTACATAATTAGAAGTAAATAGGAAAGAGCAAATATAAGAATATGTTGAATAGTGGAGAGAAGAGAGAGATAAACGTGATGATAGGAGAGAAAAGAGGATAAATAGTGAAAAGAAGATAGGAGAGAAAAATTGAAAGCCAGGCCCAAGATACTAAATAATTATTAGGGAGTGGTGGCTTTGTTTGGTTCTAGTATTTTAGAAGGAAAGGAAAAGAAACTGCAAGAATTTTAAAATTCTCTATCTTGTTTAGTTGTTAAAGAAAATAACAAGGAAAATGATTTTTCTAGATAATTAGCTTCCATTTTATTTGGTTATTATTGTAAATGAAAAGAAAAATGTAAAAACACACTTATAAAAAGTCCAAACAATCAATTAATTGAATAAAAAAATAAAAAAAATTGCATGAAATATATCCAAATAATGAATTAGTTTGAGCAACAAAAATGAGTTGAGAACTTGAAAAGTGAGAGAGTGTTGGAGAGAGTAACATAAGATTAGAAAACAAGATTTTCCTTCATTTTTCTCACCTAATTGGAAGGTAAATAATTTTTCGCAATTTATGTTATATTTTCTTTAAATTTTCCTTTGTTTACCATTCCTTTTCTTTTTTCCTAGTAACCAAACATTGAAAAATACTTTTTCCTCATATTTTCTTTTTCTTTCCATCTTAAAATCCTAGAACCAAATATAATATTAGTGTCTTATCGAAGAGTATATATTATTACTATTTTATCTTGCTTTTTTTAAGTCACTTGATATGGCAATCAATTTACCCTTATTTGTTCAAGTAGAATTGTCATAGAGATTCCATGGTAGGGTCAGTTTTATTTAAAATAAACTATAAATTCCAATTTTAGCGAGATTAAGGTTTCAAGAAATTATTAAAAAATAATTTTCATTTTTAGGGAAAGCGAAAAAACTTAAATTTTAATAATAATACATATCTTAATACTTTTGCTAGATTAGAGGGACGACGACGTTCCTACGAACTCTTTCCTCCAATATATCTACATATGACATATGTCAAAACACACTAGCTTTCCCAAATCAATTCTCACAAAATATTTTCTAAAATTAAATTGGGGGGAGGGGAGGGGGGTTGGCGTTGGAGGCATGACGGAGTAGGGGCACCACCAGAGTGGAGGAAGGAGGGAGTGGAAAGGAAAGCCGGGGGGGGGGGGGGGGGGGGGGGCTTTGGGTTAAAACTTGAAAGAAAATGTTGTCTTGTTTGTTTTTAAATAAAAAAAAATCTAAATAATTTTTATATGTACTATTATATAAAGGGGTAACACCTTTTAATAACTATTTTTGATCTGCTTTTTTTTTTTTTGTCTATCAATTTGTGTTTTTATGTTTTTCACTTTCTCTTTCATTATCCTCTTACATGTTATTTTTATTTTCTAAACTCTTTTTTTTCTCCCCTCACTCTCTCTCTTCTCTATCATCTTTTACTCCCAATACTCTTCAATATCTGTTTTTTTTTAAAATCTTTATAATTTTTTCTTATTTTTCTTTATTTTAAATTATTTTGTTTTTATTCATTACTAATTTTATAATTCTATCAAACATAATTAAAAATATTTTTATACATAGACACTACCAAAAATTAGTAAGTCATTAAATCAAATTATTTTTTTATTATTCACACGCATCGAGTATGCGACGACCCGGTAACTCCTATTGTTATTATTAATATTTTACTTAGGATTTATTTCCATTATGTGATAATTATTGTGTGAATATATGTGATTTGTGAATAAATATGCATTACACTACATGCATTTTATAAAATGTGATTATTCCATCATTTGTTTTCTTAGCACTTGAAAAATGCAAAATATTAATTCCTGAAAATTTTATTATGATTTCCGAATTTTATTAAGAGTAAAATTATTATATTAATTTATAACTTAGACCTTATAGTTTTAATTTTGAATGGTGATTATTATTTTTGGAAAATTTATTTAAATATGTATATTTTAGGCTTGTAGTTATTTTATTTTCGAATTTTATAAATAAATTATACAATTTTCGAATCTTATAAATATAACAATATATTTTATGATTTTAAATGTATAATTTTCGAATTTAATTATTTATAAACCTAATTTTCGGATTTTAATTAAATGATAAATATAAAGTCTAGATTTTTAGTATATTTTATAATTGTTTTGCAAGAATATC
The DNA here is from genome assembly GCA_026212405.1 of Petrea volubilis. Classification (NCBI taxonomy): domain Eukaryota; kingdom Viridiplantae; phylum Streptophyta; class Magnoliopsida; order Lamiales; family Verbenaceae; genus Petrea; species Petrea volubilis. The sequence goes on from CM047879.1 coordinate 12,305,984, forward strand.
TCCTCTAATACATATATTAGTGGTAAATTCTATATCTACATATCCACACACACATCCATACATTTATTAGAGGTGATTTATATATTTACATGTACACACACATATTCATATACAAACTAGTGGGGAATTATATATCTACTTATACACACACACATCCATATATCACCTAGTGGTGATTTCTATATCTACATCTCCACACACACATCCACATATATAGACTAGTGGTGATTTCTACTTCTACCTATACACACACATGTCCACATATATATACTTGGTAATATCTATATCTACATATATACACACATGTCCACATATATATACTTGGTAATATCTATATCTACCTATACACACACATGTCCACATATATATACTTGGTGATATGTATATCTACCTATACACACACATGTCCACATATATACACTTGGTGATATATATATCTACATATACACACATATGTCCACATGCACATATATATATATACTAGGTAGTTTTCATCATAAAAACACACACTAAATCCCGCCAACAACCTCCACACCCACAAAATCTTGCATTTCCCAAATATGTATCACACTTTATCATTGTTAAACCTTCCCATATACCTATATATATAATTACCCCTCTTTCTAAACATATATATAGACATATTAACCTTTCTACACATATATACACACTCTTACATCTACAAACTCCTTTCAAAACCCCACTTTCTTCTTACATCTTTGAACACCTACATATATACATATATCCTTTCTACATATATATTTATATATACTTATCCCTCCACTTATAAATATATATACACACATTAGTAGCCTTTTATATATTCTCCCTACTTTTGTAAATCACTTTTGGAAAAAGGTAGGAATTTCCTTAATTGCATAAGTTAGTTCTAGTTCTAGTTTTACATTTTTGCTATCATGTTATTATGCTAAATATTATGTGACTATGTGCACATATCACACACGCTCACCTTATGTGATTAAGTGAAATTTCTACTCAACCGTCGCGTTGACTCCTCTTTTCCAATACTTTTTAGACAGAAATGAGCGGAGGCATTTGAGGAACGCAATGGAAACCATGGGTGTTTTGAAGCAATTTACTTAATAAAGTTACTTTTGTATTTTGTGAAAATTGTAACTCTTGTATTTTGTATATGTTTTATGTAAAAAAATTATTATTTATGTTTAATAAAATATAAAGGAATATCGGGGTCGTTACAGAGTATGCCAATATTATTAGTATAAATAATATTATTGGCATTTTACCCAATTATTTATATATTAATTTCATTATATAATGATTTTTAATTTGGGTTTTATATCATTGATATGTATTTTTTCTATTTTCTACATATATATTATTTTATTTATATTTATGATTTTTTATATTTTTTAATTTAGGTTTTATATCATTAATATGTATAGGTTGTCATTGAAAGAGGTTTAAGCCAATGAAAGGAGGCTTCCGAGCGGGGGTAAAACCTGCAACAATGAACTATTTCCCAAGTCTGCCACCTTAATCTGAGAAGAACATCCTCGGGGGAGGGTCAAATGAGATCCTCGAGGGGTTTAGCTTCTAGGCCATAGCCTTGGAGCAATGGATCATCTCAAAAAAGCCTGCGAGATGGAGCAACAATGAGGGAAACATCCTGTTTGAGGGCATGACATGCTTGGTCCTTCGGAGCCAATAGTCGTTGGCAAGCCAGCAAGGATCCCTAGCAACCTTGTCAACCGTGGATAACCACTGCTACCAAACAAACGCTGGCAAGGTATGGGTAGTCTCCCGCCTTTAGGCCTCAAAAAAGTGTAATCAACTATTCCTAACAAAAAAGAAATAGCACTATTCATCTTCTTCTTACTCCCTACTTTCCATTTTTAGCCTATATCGCTAACTTGAGCGTCGGAGAGCTTATGTCTGGACAAAACCAGTTAGTTTCATATTTGCTCATCTCTCTCAATAGGTGGGTTGCCAGCATTATCATTGGAGTTGTGGAACTCCGCCATGTGGTCAATCCAGAAGGAACTTGCATCATATATTTATATATAAAACTATTTTTGTATATTACTTTTCCAAATATTATAATTTTTTTTATTTATATTGTTAATATTACTTTTTCTTATAACAGATCATCAATAAGAATAATAATTCATTTAACGCATCATCACAAAAATTGTCAATTCATATTATGCATTTCACACGTCATCGCAAGAAATGTCAACTCATTTTATTGGCTTGCCACATCATCAATTTTGGATAGAAGTCCCCATTTGTCACCACTGGGACATAATTCGTCCCAAAATTGATTCCCGCAGGACAAATTTTGAAATTAATTTTTTTATGGAACTAAATATGAATGGAGTCGAGTTCTATGGGAACAAAAATGGATTTATCTCCAAATTGAACCAGCATTTTAGTTTTGCTCAAGTGGGAGAATAAAAATGAAAAAGAAATTCAGTTTCCCAATGCTAAATATATCCATCCTCAGATTGAGTTTGGACAATCATATTGAGTTTGGACAACCAATTTGGTTTACTTATTTGTTTGTTGGGCCACAGTGTGGGCCCAATATATACCACTGACAGGTGCTTTCGGGGCCCATTAAAGCTAGTTGGGATACACCAATAACAAATAATTCGTTCTATTTATTGTTTTGTCTTTTCAAAATTAGTAAAGAAGAATTTTAATGAACAATACTACGCAAATACATACATACATACATATATATATATATGTATATAAATGAACTTAAGTTAGTATTACAGAATAAATTATGAACAAGCAAACGTTTACTCTATGCTGCATTAAATGAAAGTATAAAGTAGGAAATTGTTCAAATTAAAACAAATGTAACTTAATATTAAAGCTGGAATTTTATTTGAATGACACTTCATATCATAAATTTTAGTAGTAAAGCAGGCCATTGATACATAAATCCATCAAAAAAACAATTTTTAAAAAGTGTGGGCTTTTTTCATTAGTCTAAGTGAAATTTCTCAAACTTAGGGTGCCACTAAATGAATTGAGAAAACATTTGGGGCTGAAACTGTGATTTTCCAAAATCATTCGGATATGAAGAATATCCTTTAAAAGTCTACTTTTATGCTCCCCCTAAAACACACACAACCTAAGATACAATCACATACAAACCCTCAAATTTTCTTTCCAAAAAAGGCTTCATTTTTAGTAAAAGAAACCCCTAAAAGGCAACTCTTCAGAAGCTCTTTTCGTAAGGGTAAGCAATTTTTTGCTTGCTATTTTCATCAATCAGTCCTCCTTCTTCTTCTTCATTTTCTTTTTTTTCTGGGTTTTACTTAAGTTGTGTGAGGTTTATGGTTCTACGATTCTTGATAAAGAAGAGCTAAAGTCCTGTTGTTGCTGGATATTGGATTTTTAGGTAGAAATATAAAGTTATTATTTTCATTATCCGCGTAATTGCTGATAAATTTTTTTTTTTGTTTTTTTGGGTTCAAGAATTGCTCCATATTTTGATGCATTTGATTAAGCTTCGGAAAAATGTTAGAATGTTCTGTTTGAATAACCTTCTAAATGCTCAATAAAAGTGATGGTTGTGTTAGTACAATGCTCTGGAGGTTTGGTTTGCGCTTTTGTTTTTTGATGGGGTTTTTATATAATTGACTTGCCATGTGTTGGTCGTGTGCAACCAAACCTGGTTTGAGCAATAGTTTTCTGATAAATACTATGGCAAGATAATGCAAGTCAATCTTCACGATTCTGAGCACCAAATTTGTTTCTGTTGGCTGTTTAATCGCATTGTAGAATAAGTTCTCTCTTTCTGAGACATACTCCGGCAGCTCTGCGAAAAGGGTTCCTTCTTTAGTTGCAAAGTGTACATCTCAGTAGGACCAGCGGAGTCGTTTCCTCCTCGTTTTGTGTGTGTGTGTCTGTCTGTGTCTGTGTGTCTGTGCACACTTTTTGTGCGTTGTTGTGAATACTTGGGTAAAGATGGTTGCTTTCCTTTCTAATCTGCAAGTTACGTATTTTTTTCTCCAGGCATTGATACAGTTTTTGGGGTGAAGTGATTCTCATGGCACATCTACTTTCAGTTTCTTGTTCTTTAAAAATCTCCCATGGCAGCATTTCACACTGCAAACCTTGGAACCAAAACTCAATTTCATCCTATGCATCCCCTAGCTTGCGAATCTCTATCTCACCCTTGAGAAATCTCGCTCGCCGGGCAAAAAGATCACAAAACTTCAATCGTATTCATGCAACAGCTGTTTCTGTCGGTCAAGAATCCCGGGTGGACCCCGGGTCCCACCAGACATCCGATGACCCTTCAGTCCCGAAAAAAGTCATGGTGATTGGCGGAGATGGTTATTGTGGTTGGGCCACTTCCCTCCATTTGTCCAATAAAAACTATGAGGTTGCTGTTGTAGACAACCTCGTACGCCGCCTTTTCGACCACCAACTAGGCCTTGACTCGCTTACACCCATCTCCTCCATCCACAACCGGATCCGACGGTGGAAATCCGTCATGGGCAAAGACATCCAACTCTATGTTGGCGATATATGTGACTTTGAGTTTTTATCAGACACATTCAACTCATTTAAACCGGATGCTGTTGTCCACTTTGGAGAACAGAGGTCTGCCCCGTATTCCATGATTGACCGATCGAGAGCTGTGTACACACAACAGAACAATGTTATAGGGACACTTAATGTTTTATTTGCTATTAAAGAGTTCAGGGAGGATTGTCATCTGGTGAAACTTGGGACTATGGGAGAATACGGTACTCCAAATATAGATATTGAGGAGGGTTACATAACGATTACGCACAACGGGCGGACAGATACTTTGCCTTATCCGAAGCAAGCGAGCTCTTTCTATCATTTGAGCAAGGTGCATGATTCTCATAATATTGCGTTTACTTGCAAGGCTTGGGGAATTAGGGCTACGGATTTGAACCAGGGAGTGGTCTATGGAGTGAGAACCGATGAGACAGCCATGCATGAGGAGCTCTATAATAGATTTGATTATGATGGAGTTTTCGGGACGGCGTTGAACCGGTTTTGTGTGCAGGCTGCTGTTGGTCATCCACTTACAGTCTACGGCAAAGGAGGGCAGGTAAAAATTACTTCTCAGTGGAACACTCATATATGCATGTATGAATTGGTTGGGATGATGGATGTTGGCTGAAATTATTTTTTGTGTGTTGGTTGAATACATACTTATTCTATTGGGGTTATTTAGGTGTGTTTTTACCTTGTTAAACTCATTTGCAAAATATCACGTGTTCTTGAAATCCTGGCGCATGGCCACAATTTTTTCCTGCTATGTAAATTCCATGTTAAGAATACTCATGAAACACGAGAATTGGTTCACCATGCTGCTTTTTGTACGTAAAACTAAGATTACTCTTTTTTTCTTTGTGTTCATTTCTGTCGTTAAAAAAGAATGAATGCTCTTTACACCTCTGCATTTGATTATACTACCATTGCTAATTTCCTTTCCCCCCATTTGTAATCTTAAACTTCAATTTTTCCAATTTTTATGGAAATAACCCCATCTTCCCCTGTAAAGATGCGTAACTACAAAAAGTTCCCTTGACTCCAAATTCTAGAATCACAAATACCCCCCTTATGATGATTGAAATTCAATCGAAATTGTCAAAATTTCTATTTGATAACATCATCCATATATGTGATAGTGATTCAGAAACTTTACTAATATATGGATTATGACCTCGTCTAACCATGTGTAAAAATCGAGAAGAGGGTAATTGTGAGATAAGAGAGAAGTTACAAGAGTTTGAAATTAAGAAGGGGTATTTGTGTATTTGTATCTTTAACAGGAGAGAACGTTCTGGTTATCACATTATTGTTTTAATACATTTTCTTTGACTTGAATAGACGAGGGGATATCTCGACATAAGAGACACTGTCCAATGTGTCGAGCTTGCCATAGCCAATCCAGCACAGAGAGGAGAGTTCCGTGTCTTTAACCAGTTTACGGAGCAGTTCTCAGTCAACGAGCTCGCTGCTCTCGTTACAAAGGCGGGTAAGAAACTCGGCCTTGATGTGAAAACCGTATCCGTGCCCAATCCTAGGGTTGAGGCCGAAGAGCATTACTACAATGCCAAGCACACGAAGCTTGTGGAATTGGGACTCAAGCCCCACCTCCTCTCAGATTCTCTTCTTGACTCATTGCTCAATTTCGCTGTCCAATACAAGGACCGTGTCGATGTGAAACAGATAATGCCCAGTGTTTCTTGGAGAAAAATCGGAGTCAAGCCGAAGACTGTTGCGGCATGAGTAAGGTTGAATGTAGAGCGACCTAGTGAAGTAGTTAAACAAGTTTTTATTTGTATTTTCTGGAAGGAGAGACGGGTATTTTGAATCTTTAACTTGTTTGATGTGTTTCAACTGTAGCATTAAAATAAGTTATTCGTGAGGGAGAAGCCATGGGTTGTAAATTATTAACTATGTACTATATGATATTTTTTCTGCACAACATATTCACGAGTTTGTGACCAATTGAAGCTCTATTGTTATATTTTGTTGGCCGTTCTTTAAGTTGCAAAGATGAATATATATATACATATATATATGTGTGTGTGTGTGTGTGTGTGCGCGCGCGCGCTTGTTTTCCCACCCCTCTCGAGACTTGAGCAATTCAGTTTATATGTTATTTTATCGCTCGTATTCAAAGTATCGAAAACAAACAACAACGAAAACTAACCACAGCCTTTAAAACTCCTGTTCCAACACATGCAATGCTTTCTAGTTAAGGCAAACGTTGTTTCCTGATTTTCAATTTTCGATGCTCGAGGAAAATGTCTGAGATCCAATTCCACAAAGTCAAATTGACAAAAAAGTATATTTCAATCTAAAATTACAAGCAAAAATAAAATTTGCTCTAATGAGGCTTCAAAATGAAGGCTACACTTGGATATAGAAAAGTCTCATTTATTTCTACTTCTATGCATTTCTAAACTTTATATAAATAATCAAACCTCATTGGCATTAATCCAAACTCAGGTTATTCCCAAAGGAATAAGGGACTTGCATGTAAAACAACTAACCATATGCACATTCGGGCTGATGAATATCCATAGGATACGTTCGCGAAAAGCGCCATCATGCCAAGATCTTCCCGGTATAATGTCTACATCCTAGCAAGGTAACTGTTCAAGGCATCTGCAGTAGACTAGGACCCGACGGGTGCAATCCCTTTCGCCTTGGCTGCAGCGGTTGCAGCAGCTGCAGCGGCGGCGGCGGCTGCAGCCGATGCGGCTGCTGCATTAGGCGTTGACGGTGGAGGAGCATTGGACTGTGAATTATTTTGTGTTGCAACAATCTGCTGTGGTTGATGCTGTGTTTGCTGGGCGTTTATCTGAGCAAGCAGGGCCTTGATCTGACTACCAGATAGAGTCTCGTGCTCCAGCAAAGCATTAGCAAGAGCATGAAGCTCCTTGTTATGTGTGGTGAGGATGAATTTCGCATTATTATATGCCCTCTCCAAAAATTCCTTCACTTCCTTTTCAATGAGCAGCCTTGTCTCAGTGCTCATGCTCTTGCCATTATCATCATAGTTGTGCGTGACGACCCCCACTTGTTTGCTCATGCCGTACTTGGTAACCATCGCCCTAGCCAAGCTCGTTGCTTGTTGGAGATCACTCGATGCACCTGACGTGACTTCACTATCCCCAAATATGAGCTCTTCTGCAACCCGTCCGCCCATGGCAACATCGAGACGGGCAAGCATTTGCTTGCGTGATATGCTTGTCTCGTCTTTGTCCGGTAATTGGGAGACCATCCCGAGAGCCATGCCTCGCGGGACAATAGTTGCTTTGTGGACCGGTAAGGCTCCATCAGTGTGTATGGCTACAAGTGCATGGCCTCCCTCATGGAATGCTGTTAGTTTTCTTGATTCTGGAGATATTACAGCTGATTTGCGTTCGCTTCCCATCATGATTTTATCCTTGGCATGCTCAAGATCAGCCATGGTTACTGCCTTGGCACCGTCCATGGCTGCCTTCAGAGCAGCAACGTTTACCAAGTTCGCAAGGTCAGCACCTGAGAAACCGGGAGTTCCCCTTGCAATGATCATGAGATCAACATCCTCTGCCTTGAGAACCTGCAAGATGGTATGAAACTTATAGCAAACGAGGTGTGACTAACAACAACACACAAACTTATTCTGCCTTTGATTTGCAACCAGTAATGCCTGCAACAAATATGTTCTATACAAGAATAAACAGCCTCAAACAAGATAATGAAATAAGGCCAACCCCCAAGTTGAGAATTCAGCAAGATATCATACCAAAAGTGGGCATAGGATGATTATATTAACTATCTTTTTGCAGGCGCACTCAAATTTAATTGCAAAACGGAAAACAGTTGCTATTTAGAGATACAAGAGGCATCCATTAATTGGTAAGGTCACCGAAAGTCAGACGAGAAAGCAAATACCTTTTATCAAGAGAGGGGCTAAAAATGATAGAGAGAGAAGGCAAATTACCTTTGACATGTGGGATTCCAAGATTTGCCTCCGCCCTTCAACGTCAGGATTTGGAACAACAATATGGCGATCGAACCGTCCTGGTCTCACAAGTGCCTTATCCAGTGACTCTGGAAAATTAGTTGCAGCAATAACAATTATCCCCTCATTTTGTTTGAATCCATCCAGTTCAACAAGCAACTGATTTAATGTCATTTTCATGTACTGCTGATCCTTGGGATTGCGGCTTCCTCCTATGGCATCAATCTCATCAATGAAAATTATACATGGGGACCTCTTCTTTGCAGCAGCAAAGAGATCTCTCACTCTACGTGCTCCAACACCAACAAACATTTCCTCAAATTCACTGCCACTGCATGAAAAGAAAGGTACACCAGCTTCTCCAGCTATCGCTCTTGCCAACATAGTTTTTCCAGTGCCAGGGGGACCAACTAGCAGAACACCTTTTGGAAGCTTGCCACCAAGACGTGTGAATCGCTGCAAGATCATAATAGCTACAATGAGAACCCACATATATTTGATATCTCCTGTCTCCAACATACCATTATCCCACTGACGCTAAGCAACATATTTTCTGGCTATGGAGGAACGATGCACAGCTAATATAACAAAAGCAGTACATTATAGATCATATTTTTGGTGACTCACTGGTCAGGAAATGATATCTCCTTGAAGTGTGCATCCAAAACTTGTCTAGTAAGTCAAGTTTCCTCAGAAACAGGTCATTGCAGATGTAACTTTTGAGCATTCTCTTTCCTACGAGTGAGTGGGCTGTAGGGGGGCGCACGAGTGTGTGTGTGAGAGAGAGGTGTGTGTGTGGTCGTGGTGTGTGTTGGTTTTTGTTGTTTTGGGGTGGGGGGGGTGGGGGGGGGGGGTGTCTCATGTTACATAATAATACACCTGTTATGAAGTTACCTTAGGATCACGAAGGTAGTGAACAATTTCTTCGAGCTCAGCTTTTGCTTCATCAACGCCCTTCACATCACTAAATTTTGTATTTGATTCCATACTGGGCTGAACTTCTTCATGTAAACCAAGCCCTGTAAAGACCAAACAATGAAGACAAGCAGAATACTTAGAAATCAGTCAGTGATGCAACTGAATCACACTGCAAAAGCGCCAGCAGTACTGAAGGATATGTATCATTACCTTTACCAATTCCTCTGTCCTCAATGAGTGCCCCAACACCTGAAATAAGGAGGAAAGCCATACCCAAAGCACGGACAGTGCGCCATAACTGCTCCTTGAAATTCCCCCCTTCGGCTGTCACCATGTGTATGGGAGCACTTGCAGTACCAAGGATACCTTCTTTTGAAGACTTCCCCACATTTCTAAGAGCCGAAAGTGCTCCAATACTTTCCTCATCCAAATGTGAGCTAGCAGATCCCAACATTCCTGCACAGTATCCCAGTCAATACAAAAATGATATCTAGGGAATCAAAACTAGGGATATGAGAAAGCGTCTGGATTGTACCCGGACCAGCCCTGGCCTGGCTTGTAATTAGAACTTTGTTAATGATATCATTTTCTCATACCTAGAAAGTTGTAAATATATATATATATATATATATATATGTTTTCCAGAAAAGTATCTCTTAAAACTATTGCTAAAGTATATAAAAGCATTTCTATGGGTCTAGCTGGTCCATCGCAGCAGGTTGCTGGTCTGGGATGGGGCAGGTTATGGATCCAACAATTTCTTGGCAGTGCCACTATCGAGTTTTGCAGAACCCGCTCCATTCAACCCCTAATCAAACCAGAAAACTAGGAATCTCTCAAGTGGACCTCAAACTCTTGTGCGAAGGAGCTTAGTTGCCAGAGCATGCCGAGCAGGCCAATTTATAAAGCTGATATTGAAAGTGTGAAACCTGGAATTTATCACGTGCTCACCTCTGTGCAGTGTCTTAAGCAGCTCACTTTCATCAAGCCGATCAACCTTAACAAGAGCCTTGACATATTCAGCAAGAGCTGATGGATTAGAATGTAGTGCAGGTTGACTCTCAAACAACCTTATGACTGCCTCTGGATCATTCCGATGATAGAGTTCCTTAAGATATGCAACATCGCTTGATGCATCAGAATCACGCAGTCTACGAGCTAGACTACCAAAATAACTAGATCTTCCAATGGTGCTGGCTCCCACATTACTTGAAATCTTGTACACTACATAAGAAAAATGAAAGGAACATGGTGATGCTGTAACATAAGATGACAAAGTATAACTGAATCATGAATCGAGCTGTAGGATACCATTAATGAATTCAGAAAAAATATGGTAAGATATAAACATCAAAAAAGACAGCGATTAACCAAATAACTTCACTAGATTGTTTGGAGCCAAAAATACCTGATATGAATAATGACAAAGCAAGTTGGCAAGGGATCGTAAAATGTCAAGAAAAAGAAGTGAAAGGAACTCACAATAACAAATGCAGAAAATATAAACAAATCACAAACCAACTAAATGAAATTTTATCTAGTACAGCCTGTTTGCACCATATGTCCTCCTAAGTCCGTACATCGTGAGGAAGAATATAACCAAATTAATTCCATAAAAAAATACAAACACCGTACCGGCAATTAGTTAAGGAAAAAAATTTGGCAGTCAAAACAGCAATTCATACCTCTTTCTCTAGCATTTGGTGAAGTTCGAGCCAGATAGCTTAACTGCCTCAACTGCGGTTCCTGCCTTTTGACCTAACATAAATGCCCGACGACATTATAAAGTGAGACCAACAACTTAAAAGAAATGAAATATTAATTTTAGAAAGATTATAACCAGATGGCCACTTCAATCAAATCCAAAAGCAACAAGCCTTCAGTATCGATGAAAAATACAGTATACATCAAACTACAATAATACAGAAATAAAGAAACCCTTTTAAGAAGCTAAACATAGATGGATAAAAGTGCAATCTTTTACTCATAACCTAACAAAATCAATCTTTGCTGATTAAATCAATAGAAAGGGAAAATCATTCATTTTCTAATACAGGTAGAAACAGCAGAAATTAAAGCATATTTAATCCTCCAGAAAACCACAACAAATAATATATTCAAGAAAGGAACAGAGAAACTTCAAGATTAGGGCTTTCGTACATTCCCCAGTAACAAGAAATATATAATACACACAAAAAAAAAAAAAAAAAATTGTTGTCAAAAATCCAAAAAACGAAAATTATCACATATCAGATAAAAGAGATGAAGATTTTGCAACTAACCTCAATGAGAAGGCGCCTCAGTGCCATCCCTTTTCCGAGAATGACCAAAAAATACAAACAAAAAAAGAAGAAGAAGAAAGATCTTTTTCCCTGTTAAAATCTTCTCTCTCTTCGTCGCTATAAATTTATCTGCATATATATATATGCAGCTTTAAATTTGGGAATTCCAGAGGGGAAAAGCAAAGGGGTCGTCAAATATGGGGAAGAGAGAGAAAGAGAGGAGAGAGAGAGCTCTGGAGGAGAAACAAATACGACACTACTGATTTTTTCAAGTTTTGAGAATTAATTAATTAATTAATTAAATATATGAAGAACAGTGATTTTTGCGAAAATTGACACCGTGTGTTGATGCTCACCGATGATAATAGCAAACCAAAACAAATAAAAAATTCATTAAAAAAATAATGTACTTTTAACTAATTCTTTCTTCTTTTCTTTGTCTTTTTTTTTTCTTTCTTAACTTCTTCAAGAAGTCAACAAAGAAAAATGAAATTCAAACCAAGTCATTGAATGTTGAGTTTTTGTAATTATTTTAGAAAATCGATGATATAAAAAAAAATTAATAATACTTACAAACCATGAATAAAATAAAGTGCTTTTACATTTTTTTTTAGTTTGGTTTTAGCCACTTGATTTTGATTCATTGATCGATTAATTCAGATCAAATACTGTAAAGGCGCATGCTTTTACATTTAAAATTATGAACCATCGAGATTAAGTTCAATCTTTTATTTATTTATTTATTTTTTTGTCATCAACACTGTACGATGCACATGTGTGGTATGATCAAATATATTTCCACTTAGGTAACATAAAAAGTTTATAAAATCATATTTATATAGGGAAAAATAATTTGTGTATACTTATTGAATTTTCTAAGAAATTATAAATTTTAGGAATAATTACATCTACTATCCCTATCCCTATAAAGTTACGAAACTACAATTGGTCTCTCAAAAATTTTTAATATTATCAAATTCATACGCTGAGAAATTTCAAATTTACAAATACCCACAATCAATCGGTTCCGGTCATATTTTTTTAAACTTTCGATTTTACCCCTATATTTTCAATTTAAAAAATTTTTGGACTAGAACGATAAGGGTATTTTTAGAATTTCATAAAAAATTGATGATATCAACAGAATATGATCGGAAATCGGCTGATCAGGAGGGTACTTGTAATTTTGAAATTTCTCAAGGTATGAGTTGATAATATTGAAAATATTTGAGAAATTAATGGTAGTTTCGTATCCTTAGAGGGATAGTAGATGTAATTAATGCTAAATTTTATTGAATTTGGATTGTTTAATTTCACAGAATGTGACCTGATAAAGGTTTGGGCCCAAACCTAATCCATATGCAATAGCAGAAGCCCATTTCCAAATTTTGATTAGAATACAAAAATGGAACCTATCAAAAATTGATAACTCAAAAATATGAAATAATTACATCTACACCCCTAAAATTCAGTATAAATACACTTAAAACCCTCTGTGGTTTGTGTAATCACAAATGTTATCCATGTTGTCGACTGTTGTCTTTTACAATTAAACCCTCGTAAAGCTGGCTTAATTGCATAAACACCATCCGCCAACTTTCATCTTGCATTAGTCTCTTAAAAATTTGACAATATGGTTTGTTCTTGTAATTATGCAAACTTTATAGGGTCTAAATATATTCGCATTAAAATTCAGAGGGTGTGAATGCATTTATTCTTAAAAATAATTACTTTGACTATGGGTCCGTTTAAATATGCTTGAAAAAATACTTCTCGGATCAGACTTTTTATATCAAAGCTTATTTTTCAAGCCAACCCTTTTTGCATCTAAAAACATTATTTAAAAGTGTTTAAAAGGTATTCTTATTTGAAACTACTCTGAAGCCTGAATAGCTTGTAAAAAGAAAATTCACTTTTCGATTTGTTTCGGCTTTTGCTTCTTTTTTTTTTTTTAAAAAAAAAAAGCCAATCAAACACAATTTTTTTAATTAAAGTGTTTTTTTTCAAACAATAAGTGCTTCTAATTTTAAAAAAAGGCCACCCGAACAAGCTATATGAGGGTTCATTGTTTTATTTCAAAATATAAATATTTATAATTTTTTTCCAACACAATAAAATATTAATTTTCAAATTTGGCTTTTGGAGGGGCACTACTTTGATAAATTGAGCCAGTTATCAGAGAAACATTAGATACCATGTGATGTATTATACATATTCAAATTTCCCTATAACTTGGTGATGACAACATGTAAGTTTAAACAATTATATTCACTCTTTTCAAGATTCAATTGTCAACTAAGTCATTGTTTACTCAATGCCACAAAATTACATAACTCCAAGTTGCATTAATTTAAGGTACCCCCCGCCCCCGCCCCCCCCACCCAAAAAAAAAAAAAAAAGAAACAGACAAAAAAAAAACAAGAAAATCAAAACATCATTTTATGGCTTCAAAAGAGACAATTTTGCTTTAATCTCTCAATTTAACTCCAGAGATGGAAAATTATAAGGAGAGATCTGTAATGAGAATATTATTGTTTTTAAATGTTTTTTTGATAGGTTATGGATTTAGAGTTGAAGGTATTTATGAAGATAATTACAGTCTTGAAGAACAGCCTTATAGAACAGGGTTCCACTTTCAACCCCCCAAAAACTGGATGAGTGGTACATTTTTTTTTCCTGGCCTTAAAATACAATTTTTTTTTTATGGGTTTTTTCACAATTGTTTTTTGCTGTATGTGTTTTAATTTTTCTTTGTTTTTCGGTTTTTTTTTATTGGGTTCTTGCATATCTGCTGGTGGAAATGTAATGACGCTCTGCTGAGGAACTTAAAGATCCAAATGGTACAGTTTTCTTGAAATTATCAGCATTCCTTTCCTGTACTCTCATATGTGTGTGCGTGTGTGAGTGAGTGAGAGAGAGAGAGAGAGAGAGAGAGATGGCTTTTAGGTGACACAATGTTAATCTAGTGCCTCTGAGAATTGATCATTAATCTTGCGTTTTAACCTAATGCTTTTAAGGTACTATATTGAAGTTTAAAGTTTCTCCGGATACAGTTATAATCTTGTGCTCTTTTCTTTTAACTATACTCCTGGTTTTGTAAACAATAATTGGTTAGCATAACCTACTAAAACTGTAATTTTACTTAAACATCAAGAGGGATTCTTCTTAATCTGATATCTTTACTTATAATAAAGCCCCCTAACGTTTGCTTCAATGAAGGAAAATCTCCTATGTCTATTAAAATTACAATTACCCCCTAATACTAACAGATCGAGGGGGTTTTTGTGATTGCAGAACCTAAGAGCTGATGCTATTTGTAAGACGGAAGCAAACCTCAAGGGCGGTAATTGTAATTTAATATATAGAGAGGCTTTATTGTAATTGAGACGAACCTTGTGGAGTTTTTGGCAACTAACCCATATATGTGTGTGTGTGTGTGTGTGTGTGTGTGATATTTCTATGTTCTTTCTTGACAATGCTTGTTACAGGGCCTATGTACTACAATGGAGTCTACCACCTATTCTACCAATACAATCCATATGCAGCAACATGGGGAAACATTTCATGGGCACATTCTGTTTCTTACAACCTTATTGACTGGACCAATCTCGAGCCCGCTATTAATCCGGCCGACCCTTACGATGTCGGAGGTTGTTGGTCTGGTTCAGCCACAATTCTTGACGAGGGTAAACTCATCATTTTATACACCGGAGACAACGCTTTGGACCAACAGGTTCAAAATCTTGCAATGCCAAAAAATCTATCTGATCCCCTTTTAAGAGAGTGGACAAAATCTCCACACAATCCTGTGATTGTTCCGGTTGATGGGATTGATCCAAAGTTCTTTAGAGATCCCACGACAGCATGGCGGCCTACATCGGACAACACTTGGCGCGTGATCATTGGCAGCCAAATCGAGGGCCATGGAGCTGCTATTTTGTATAAAAGTAAAGATTTCATCACATGGGAAAGGACGGATAAGCCCCTGCATTCGTCGAACAAGACGGGGATGTGGGAGTGTCCGGATTTTTATCCGGTTGGTAGAGATAGTGAAAACGGGCTTGAAACATCTGCTAGTGGTGGAGATATTAGGCATGTTTTAAAGGCAGGTTTTAATGACCATGACTATTATGTAATCGGAAGCTACGATCTGAAAACAGATGATTTTAGCGCTGATGTTGACTTCATGGATGATAGAGTACAGTTGAGATATGATTATGGCGTATTTTACGCATCTAAGACATTCTATGATGGGGGGAAAAGGCGAAGGGTATTATGGGGATGGGTGGCTGAAGCTGATAGTGAACCTGATGATATTGATAAAGGCTGGTCTGGTTTGCAGGTAATCTAAGTGTGTGTGTGTGTGTGTTGTTGTTTACTTATATTCACGAGACTTGTATCCATAAGCCGATAAAAGTACAAAATTTAGCTCATTTTCGCAGTCAATTCCAAGAACTATTTTGCTCGACGAAAATGGTAAACAATTGATACAATGGCCTATCAAAGAAGTTGAAAAACTTCGTGGTAGAAATGTTACTATAAAGAATAAAGAGATTAAGAGTGGGACTGTATTCGAAGTTGCAGGAATCACAGCTTCACAGGTAAGCACTTTGAGGGTACATTCTTGTAATTACACTAACACTCCCTCTGAAAATACTCAAATTACCAACTACACCTCAATCTTTTATAATTACAGTGACCTCCCGTCCAAGTTTCGCCGTTTAACAAACTCTCCATTTGGATTCTAACCAAAAAATTTACTTAAACGTCCCTAAATGCCAAAGTGGCAAACTTAGAGGGGAGGTTACTGTAATTATGAAACATTGAAAGGGGAGTTGGTATAGATATTTATCATATATTGGAGGGGATGTCAATCTAATTAACACTTTTCCCAAAAAATCTCTAAAAATAAGCACTTTAAGAAAGTAGAAGTCCTTGCAAACACTCCTTGAACTCTTGATTATACATTTATTATCCAGTTTCCGTTTCACCTGCTCTGTTGCAATAGGCTGATGTAGAAGTATCGTTCCGTATACCAAATTTAGAGGGTGCTGAGTCCATCAATGCACGATTGCACAATCCCCAACTCCTCTGCAGCCAAATGAATGCCTCGGTAACCGGAGTTTTCGGGCCATTTGGTTTATTAGTCTTGGCTTCTAAGGACTTGACAGAATTAACGGCTATATTTTTTCGAATATTTAGCATCAATGGCAAGCATGTTGTGCTGATGTGCAGTGATCAAAGCAGGTATACAAGTTCAGATTTCTTGATCTATGATTGATTTTATTTTATTTTATTTTTTTCCTAAGTTTATCAGATTGGAAGTTCTGATACTTATGAAACGCAATATTTTCAACAGGTCTTCATTGAAAATACCTGTTAAAGAAGCCATATTTGGGACATATCTTGATGTGGATCCGAATCAGGAGATTTCTCTAAGAACCCTGGTATTTGGCTTGTGAAAAATCACTTATAATTTTTCTCCTATGTGTTGACATATAAAAGGGTAGCTAGCTGATAAATTTTTCTAGTTTTTAAAATTACAAGTAGGCGCCTCTAACTGTCGAAATTCGGTCAAAATTGATAGAATTGCTAAGAGACTCAAATGCATCATAAGTGTTAAACGACCACCTCATCTAAAAGTTTAAACTATTAGAGAGGAGAATCATCATATTTATTATCTCCAACACGTCCCCGCACATACAGGCGAACTTTATCTCCAATACGCCTCGGCACGTGCAAACAGACTACATGCCCAGGCACGTGCAGATGGACTTTTATCTTATCAACTATCAAGCCTTGCACTCTTTTTTTTTGTATAAATGGGCGGCAACGAGATTCGAACGCATGACCTCTTGTTTGACCTGGTTCTGATACCATATTATATAAGATGGTTATTTAACAATAAATTACAAGAAGGGCTCAAAGAGGTCGAGTTGATTCGCAAGCAGACATATACTTTTGTTATTTATATTACTAACACATACGTATATGCATATAATTTGTAGTTCTATAAAAAAGAAAAGTAAAATGATTACTTTAGGGTTTTATGATCGATCTATTAGTATGTGCGAAAGCTTGCCATCAAGTTATTTGCTCGTCGCTTAATTATATATAACTACAGTAGCTATTTGTAATTCTTGATGGTTTCTAATTGGAGTGACATGAAATTTATTCTTGTGCAGATAGACCATTCCATAGTAGAGAATTTTGGTGGGAGAGGAAAGAGTTGTATAAGTGCTAGAGTTTATCCAAAGTTGGCCATTGGACAAAACTCCCACATTTATGCATTTAACAATGGCACAAAGAGTGTTTCAATTTCAAGTCTTGGTGCTTGGACTATGAAGAAAGCTCAAATTGCACAATTTCACAACAGAAGAAAGCCCTCAATCAGTCGACAAACACAATGCCATCAAGAGAGCTAGAGAGAGAGAGAGGTGTTTCTATTGAAGATAGAAGATTTCTTTGTATTCACTCAAGGGGTTTTGGCTATGAACAAGGTGATATTTTTGTAACCCTTACTATAAAATTTTGGGTTAGTTACACTAAATTCTAGCTCAAATATGACGTTGTTTGATCAAATCGATCATATAGTGAGTATTAATATACTTCTCATGTGATTTTGTCATTTTCTCTAAGTTTTACAATAATCATAGACAATTGTATAAATCACTTATCAAATGATTTACATTGATTCGATTGAGTGGAATTTAGGTTAGAATTTCTCTTTTTTTTTTTTCTTTTTTGTTACTTGCTAGTAATTATGCAAATATTTCCTTTCAATTGTAGTATGTTGTTGTTTATTATTTTATTGTTATTATTATACGATTGAAATTTGTGGGCGGATAAATTTACACTCTAATCAAACAAAAGTTGCCAAAGAAAAAAAAAAGAAAGGAAATAATAAAATTTTTAAAAATTGCAAAATGGTCTTCAAGACATCAACTGTATCATTAAATAAAAAGAGGAAAAAAGTCACAAATTTTGTAATTTATTCGACGTTTGAGTCTAGAATGCGCTAGAAGCTTATAAATATGGGAGATTCTTCCTTTTTTTTCTTTTTTTTTTTTGACAATAATTGCATAACTATTTTATTAATCAAAATCCTCTTAAGTAATAAATACTAGGGAATTATTATTGGCACTTCAAAATTGTTATTGATAAATCGACTAAAATGTCCTACTATTTTAAAATGTGATTGGATACAATTTGCTTTCTCATTTTTTTTTTTATAAGTACTCTCTCAACTAGTTACTATGTCTCGTATATTCACTCCCCTAAACTATCAAATGGTGACACTTACCTCGCTCAACTAACAAATTGGTAAAATTTGCCCTCATACCACTTCCATTTATACAATTTTAATTTTTTTTTCTTTGTATTCTAAATTCAACTTCAAGTCATTTATTAGTTAAAAAAATATTTTTTAAATTTTAAAAATAATTTATTGTTTAAGTAAATTGAAATAAAAGTAAATTAACACCTTATTGTGATAATACCTACAAATTAAATACAAAAAAATATTCTAGTTCTTTAACTTAATAAATTTATTAAGTATATATTCTAAGTAAAGTTAGACTATGTTGAATAAAATTGGATAAATATTTTTTAATTTTAATTTAAATATTTTTTTATTGAATTAAATTATGATATATTTAAATAAATGTAACTTCTTTAAAAAAAATAAGTATTCCAATTTGTTTTGAAAAAAAACCATACGCAAATTGAAATAATTAATGAAAATAATATTATTATATAAATTTAAAATTGTCTAAAGTTTGCTTTTGATTGAAGAGTAAATAACTTGATTTTTAGTATAAACATATTTAAAATAAAATTTAGATTATAAAGATTGATATAAATACTTTGTGAATACATTTGCATAGATTTAAGGGTACTTTTATCGAAATATATAATTAATGGGGGTGGGGGTGGGGGGGGGGGTGAGTGTTAATTTATTAGTTTATAGAGGCAAGTGATATATAGTATATAATTAAGGGGTAAAATGTATTTAATTATATTTTAAAACATATGGGTATTTTAGTCAATTTATTAATAAAAAAAATAAGAATGGAGTGATAATAATAATTTTGAAGTGCCAATAATAATTTCCTATGTATTATTCCCTTATACCATTTATATAAAGTATGACTGTCCTCGTTTGAATAAATATTTCATATTTTTTAGTACATTGACTGAATTATTGTTATCTAATTACCGTTTTTATTTTTGGTCCCCTAGCCCACACAGTATTGCCCCCTCTTTTTCCTTCTTTTTTCCCTAATTTATTATCTCTTCAATGTATTAAAGTCTAAAATAATAAAAATAAATACGAGTTAAGTCAAACTTAAGTATTATAGACATATAAAAACACAAAATCAATCAATTTAAAACCTGATTAAACGTATATTAAGACCAATCTTATTTTGTTAAATTGTTTTGTTGGCTTGAAAAATATTGTGTAATAAACGAGTTGAATGGAGTTAAACACTACATGCACCACTTTTAGAGTGATTACAGTATTAAATGATAAAAATAAAGACTACTCATTTTCAATTTTACTTTCTTCAATATTTTACTGAGTCATGATATTTCATATAATAACTTTAAATAATTAAAAAAAATTATATTCTCCATATCTATTATATAAAACGGAATAGTCTATTTAATTTTTTGATAAGTGTCGGCATAGTTTCACTAAAAGTATCGGCCTAAATATATATATATATATATATATATATAAATATATATTGTATATAATGGAATAGTTTATCTAATTTTTCAACAAGTGTCAGCCTAAATATTAACATGTGTCAACATTTTTATTAGATGGTAAATAAAATCGATTTAATAGAAAATATTCTACAAATAAATATTTCATGGCATATTCCTCTAAAATTGTACAACAAATATCACTTTCCAATAAATGTTGTTTGACGACTCCTTATATTTGGGTGGTTGATTTAATTTGTCAATTTGAGATATTATTTTTATTTTACAGTTGATTTTTCTTTCCTTATTCATTAAAAGTGAATATGATAGTTTTCTTAAAAAATATCTCTTTGTTTTCTCTCTCAAAATCTTTTTCTTTTAAGAAAAAAAAATATTATTTGTGGGCAACATTATAGGCCGATTTTTGATGACTTTATCATTTGAATGCATATTTCTAATTAAAATTGAATGCTTAACAATTTTATTTTTTGTATTTAAATTACTTCACTTATTATTATTATTATTATTATTATTATTATTATTATTATTATTATTATTATTATTATTATTATTATTATAAAATCAAAATGACACACGTACAAAATAAAAAGAATAGAGGGGAAAAATCAAGATTTATAGGATAATTGCAAAAAACCCCTCCGTGGTTTCGTAAAACTGCAGGTTACAACCTTATGGTTTAAAAATATGTAAAAAACTCCTCATCATTTCCGAAATCGCGCAAGAAACATCATGTACTGTTAGATTGGGTTACACATGCCGTTAATGAGAAAATGATAGCATTTTGACCTCTTTTCCACCTCAAAAAACACGTATTGACTATTATACCCCTATACATTAATAAATTTGAATTTACTAATATAATATTACAAATAAATCCCTTGATTTGTTAAAATTTTAAAATAACCTAAACTTTAATATTTTTATTTTTAAAATAGAAAATTGCAACACATATTTATTTTAACTATCTTCAAAAAACAAATTTATTATTTTATTTAAAAATCAAGAAAGAAATAAATTACAAATAAATTTGATTTCATATTAATACATGAGTACATATTATTATTTTTATAATAAAAAATTCTTCATTTTTCAACCTTTCATTCTTATTATTTTTTATTTTTAATTTCTCTCTCATAAATAATTAAAATATATTAAAATATATTTTTTCCCAGAATATTTCTCTTTCTTTCTAACCCTTCCCCCTCCTCCATCTTCTTTGTCTTCCTCCCGCCACCGCTGTCGCCGCCGCCCACCTTCCTCATAACGCTGTCACCTTCGCCTCATCTTTCTCCTCCTAGAGAAGCCGACACCATTCCCCTATCTTCTTCCTCCTACCACCACAGCCACTCCATCTTCCACCCGCGATCGCCCCCCCCCCCCCCACCCACCCATCGCTAGATTTTAGATCTCCAAATTTCCAGAAAATTTTTAGGGCAAATTTCAAATATGTGGGTATGTATGTGTATAAATAATTTTTGGTCCAAATCTCTAAATTTTCAAACAATTGTGGTGCAAATCTCTATATCTATTTCCTCTAAATCTCAAATCTTTAAATTGTGTATGTATGTGTTGTGTGTGCGGGTGCTGTGTGTGAATTTTGTGTGTGTGTGTTGTGTGTATGTATGTATGTGTGTGTTTTAATTGTGTGTCTCGTCTGTGTGCGTGTAGTGTGTATATATGTATGTATAACATTATGTATTATATCTATTTTATATTTTATATATATACATATTAATTTATAAATTTTATTTAAATATTACATCTTTTTATATGGAAGAATCAATCTACACCATTCAAATTTTCAAGTTAAGATCCAAAGACTCAAATAATAGGGGCATAAAGGGCATTGTAACTTAAATTTAATGCCGTTAAACTCTAACTAACGGAATGGGAGAGTAGCATAAATTCGAAAAATACAAGTTTTTTTTTATATTTTGAAATCATAAGGTAGTAACGTATAGCTTCGCAAAACCACGTAGGGGTTTTTTGCAATTATCCCAAATTTTATTGTGTTTCCAAGTTGATACACATATTTAATTATATTCACTTTTTTATTTAATAGATATAGATAAATATTGATTCACTTTTTTATTTATGAATATCAAAAAGTCAATACATTCCATATAGAGTAAATAGAAATTTTATCTCATCATGTATCTTGACATGTGTTAAATTTGGGTGATTGATTTAATTTGTCTAACTGATGTATTATTTTATTCTTTTTTTTTTGGTTACAATGATTTTATTCTATTACTTGATTTTTCTTTCCTTATTTAGACGCAAAACAAATAGAAAACATAGTAAAAATATAGACATTAGTTGATTTTGCTTTCCATTGGAGATATTATTTTGTTTTATTAATTGATTTTGCCTTCCTTATTCATTAATTGTCAAACAATCAAATTTATTATTTTCTTTGGAGATATCTTTTTCTTTCCTTTTTTATTTTTATTTTTTAAAAACTGCATGTCAAATCTTTTTTATATGTTGAGTAAATGATTTGAATATATATTTCGAATTTAGATTTAATTTTTAGCAAGTGTATTTTTTATTGAAATTACTTCACTTGTTAAACACATTGAGTTAAATAAAAAAGTACTCAATATTTATTGACATTTTGATATCCATAAATAAAAAAGAGGGGGGGGGGGGGGGTTGATGCCACCCCCTTGGGTGGCCGCCCAATTGGGTTTAATTTGGTAAATCATTAATATTCTTATTGGCCTCTAATTAATAAAAGCTTTACATGAATTATTAATTCTTAATTTATCAATTCTTTTCCACTTTTGATTAGTTATATCTTTCTTTTCTGTTTTCTTTTACTTAATAGTTTTCTTTTTTTTTTGTTTTTTATTAAGTTTTTCCCCTTTATTTTATAAACATTAGAAAATGAAATTGATGTCTCGTATTTATCACATGCTTATATATCATAGACTATAATAAATGTACAAATAAAGTCAATAAATTAGCATTTGTATTTGTATTGTACAAATAATTATGTCAAGCTATTTTGTATAAAAACACACATATAAATGTATTTATCCATTATTTATTAGAAATTGTTGGGCATGTGATATTATAGTCTATGATAGCCGGGAGAACACCAAAAGCCGGGAGGAATGTTACAACCATTACCGATTCCAACATGGAAATGGGATCAAGTTACTATGGATTTTCTAGTAGGATTACCTAAGGTAAGAGGTGGATATGATAGCATATGGGTAATCGTAGATAGGTTAACCAAGTCAGCACATTTTCCGCCTGTTAAAACAACTGATCGAGTAGAAACTTTAGCAGAACTTTACCACCGTGAGATCACGAGACTCCATGGCATTCCTACATGTATCATCTCAGACAGGGATCCTAAGTTCACATCTAGATTATGGCAAAGCATACAAAGGCATATGGGCACTAAATTGCAATTCAGTACATCTTCACATCCACAAACGGATGGGCAGACAGAAAGATTGATAGCCTATTTGGAGAACATGTTGAGAATGTGCGTATTGGAATTTTGTGACAGCTGGAATAAGCACTTGCCCTTGATTGAATTTGCTTATAACAATAGTTATCAAGCTTCAATACAGATGGCACCATATGAAGCTTTGTATGGAAGAAAGTGTCGATCACCGCTATATTGGGACTTGGATGAATGGAGATGGACAAAGGATGGAATACATAGAGCAGTACGACCTGAACTCATCCAAGATGCAATTGACAAAGTGCAAATTATCAAACAAAAGATGAAGGCTGCCCAGGATCGACAGAAGAGTTATGCGGACAAACGACGAAGAAAATTGGAGTTGAAGTCGGGGATCGAGTATTCCTTAAAGTCTCTCCAAGGAAGGGATTTACAAAGATTGGTAAAGGAAGAAAGTTGAATCCCAGGTATGTTGGACCATTTGAGATCATAGAGCGAATAGGAGAAGTCGCATATCGACTAGACTTACCACCTAGCCTAACAGGAATCCACAACGTATTTCACGTATCTCAGCTCCGAGAATACTACCCTGATGAAACCCATATCCTTCCACCTGAAAACATACCCCTTGAACCTAACCTTACCTATACAGAAAAACCTATTCACATTTTAGATCGAAAGTTCCAAGAGTTAAGAAATCGAAAAATTCCACTCGTCAAGGTACTATGGCAAAACCATCAAGTTGAAGAAGCAACTTGGGAACCAGAAGAGAAAATGCGTAAATGTTATCCGGAGCTATTCAATCAGGTAAGAATCTGGGGACCAGATTCTTTTAAGGGGGGGAGAGTTGTGACATCCCCATTTTTGGTCTAACAACGATATAAACCGATTCTTATAATATACACGCATGCTTTCTAATATTTCATGTTTTGTATGATTCTTCTTTTATATGTGAATTATGTGAGATGATAATTACATGAATTTCCAAATTTCAAATGAATTTGACATTCCAACACAATTTTTGAAATCTTTTGTTCTAAATTGTAATTTTTGAAAATATAACTAAAACATTTTTAATTTCTGGAAAATATACATATAATTTCAGATTTATAAAGATCAAATTTCATCATTTTGGAATTTTTCTAAATTATTTATGAATTTTCGAATTTTAGACCTTAAAACCCTAATTTTATGCCCTAAAACCCAAATTTTCGATTTTTACAAACATAAATAAGTACAAATTCGAATTTTTAATAAAATAAAAATATGATTTCAGATTTTATAAGATTAGGACAATAAAAATCTGATTTTATTTGATTTTGTGTTAATATTTTATTAAAATATCTTCCTACATTTATTTGATGAATCTAGCAAATCTTATACTTGGAGCATTCTAATGAGTTTAGGGCTTGAATCATCATTTTAGGATCACACATAATATAATTTAGGGCACAACTCATATTATTTAGGGTAACACTTGTGTAACTTACAACCACACTTAGATGTGAACACAATTAATGATAAGCCTAGTTGGAAGATCACATTAATTAACAAGATAAAACCTAATAAAATAATCTTGTTTCTTGGCCAACAACTATAAATAGGAGGGGGGTGATCTTCATTTCCATCGCACAACACAAATACAAACACAACACAAAATCCCGCCTAAAAACACCCACCCACACTCACTTCACTCTCAACACACAAACCACTCCCTATTTATAGTATATCTTCCCCACCTATATATACATCCATAAAACCTTCTTTTTTTTATACATATATACCTATTAGCCTTCCATATACTCTCTTATTTCCCTCACATACTCTTGAAGGAGAAACTCAAGTGATCTAGCCGAAATAAATCTATAAACTTGATAAACTCCTAAGGTGAGTGCCTTGTCAATTCTTTTTTGGGGCTTTGAACTATATGATATAAATATTATTTGTATAGCCTACCTTATTGAATTTATGCTATCAAATCTTTCGGAAAATGTTTTCCATACATATAAGACAAGTTATTTTCAAAAATATTGCATTCTCTGATATTGCCAGTTGTATCTGTCCCGAAATGATTTTTGACACCTTTGGGATATCATATTTTAATTATATTTCTATGTATCCCGGGTGAAAAATAAGTTATTGCTTTGTTGACAAGTTGTGAGCCATATCTGTTCCGTTATATTTCCGTTTACCCTTGGGGACGCCCTTGGGAAGTTTGGGCCCAGGTACTTGTAAGAGGAATTTTATCGGGCGGAACGGACCGTCGATGTAACCTTTTATATGATACCATTCTGTGAAACCAATTTCTACGTACAGCCGGAGGATGACTGTAGTAGGGATTGGAGTGATGTATTGCACGGACGCGTGATACATCTCCGTCTTGTTTAGTGTCGAGGTGGCTTCTCGACAAGGGAGGCATAAAGGTTTCTATTATGATTTATCTGTTTTGGGTAGTCATAAGGTTGGAGACTCCGTCTTGGGCTCACTGTTCGTATTACTCAGTTCAGTTATTATTATCAAGTTACATTTCACACTACGTGCACTTTATTATGGTTTAACTATTTTGAGTCTCATTTTCAGTCAAATATATATCTATCTATATGTGGCCTCACTAAGTCATTTGGACTTAACCCCTAGTTTCTTTTTGTTCATTGCCCCATAATCAGAATAATGGGCGTGCATAGAATGGTTGCCGCTCCTCCAGTTGTTATATTAAAACTTCATTTCACTTTGTCTTGCTATATAATCTGTAATTTGCTACTTGATGCCACTAGTTGGCTATTTTGATGTTGTACTCGGTTGCGCTACTTGGTTGTATTAAACATAGTTATATATATTATCCATGTTGTATATTTTACTCTACCTCCACTGCGTATTGTTAAGTTAGGCGTTCGTACTAGGTATGAATTTCAAAATTTGTGCTCAATACGGTCGTCGGTGGTCTCCAACCGTATAGGAAGATCCTAGCGGGAGGGGTGCCACAGATCACCTACTATATGTCGTCGTCATTCGCTAGAATAATATCCAACGGTTGGAGTAAGCCATGGAAAAGCATCCCCTAACCACCGACCACCTACTATATGCCCTCGTTATTCCCTAGAATAATACCCAATGGTTCAAGTAAGCCCTATTTTTTTCGACAAGGTTTTGAAGCTTTCTTTTTTTTTTTTTTTTTTTTTTAAGTGTGTATGTGTACGACTAAGTTTCAATTTTTCGTGTCCATGTTTTCTATATTAATTTGTATGTAACCAATTTGTTCTATGTCTGATTATTAATGCTTTCAATTAGTTGATTTTTCTTTCTCTGTTTTTAAAACTTTGAAATTATTTCTAATATAACTATTTTATTTATTGAATCTTGCTTATTGTCTCATTTAATGTATATTCATCAAAAATTCACCATGCGCATCTAATTTATTATATAAAACTAAACTAGTATTACGCCTGTGTGCGATGTGCACAGTGAATTTTTGATGAATATATATTAAATGAGATAAAAAGCAAGACTCAATAATATAAAAAATAGTTGCATTAGAAATAATTTCAAACTTTCAAAAAAGAGAAAGAAAAATCAACTAATAGAAAGTACTAATACTTAGATATAGATCAAATTGGGCACATGCAAATTAATATAGAAAACACAAAAACACGGAAAATTGAAATTTAATCATTTACACACACTCTTTTTTTTTTTTTTTAAAAAAAGGAAAGCTTCAAAACCTTGTAGAAAAAAATAGGGTTTACTTGAATCGTTGGGTTCCAGTGAAATATGATGGCGGACATCGGGGGACACTTTTCCAGAGAGAGATATATGGGATTATTCGAGAGATTATTCGATGATGGGACAATGAGATAGGACAAGATGGTAGGATGAGGTACAAATATTTAAAAAATGAATTATAAATTGTGAATAAAAAGAATGGAGAAAAAATGAATTATAAATTGTGTTTCCAAGTTTATATATGTAATTAACTATATTCATAATAAAAAAATGATTACGTTTTTATTTATGAATATCAAAAAGTCAATAAATATTAAGTATTTGTTTTTTTGATTTAACTCAATGTATTTAATAAGCGAAGTAATTTTAATAAAAAAATACACTTGCTAAAAATTAAATCTAAATTCAGAATATATATTCAAATAATTTACTCAACATATAAAAAGATCTGACCTACAATTTAAAAAAGATGAAAGAAAAAGATATCCTTTAAGTAAATAATTGTTTTGATTGTTTGGCAATTAATGAAGAAGGACAAGAAAAACAATTAATGAAATAAAATAATATCTCTAATGGAAAGAAAAATCAACTAATGTCTATGTTGTTACTAATTTATTCTATGTCTAAATAAGGAAAGAAAAATCAAGTAATTGAATAAAATAATACCTTAATTAGACAAATTAAGTCAACCATCCAATTTAACACGTGTCAAGATGCAGGATGAGATAAAATTTCTATTTACTCTATATGAAATGTATTGATTTTTTGATATTCATAAATAAAAAAGTGACCATTATTTATATATATCTATTAAATAAAAAAGTGAATATAATTAAAAACGTGTATCAACTTGAAAATGCAATAAAATCTTGATTTTTTCCTCTATTTTTTTTTTATTTTGTACGTGTGTCATCTTGATTTTATACCATATATATAATGAATGATAAATAATAAGTGAAGTAATTTAAATACAAAACAAAATTGACGAGCATTCAATTTAAATTAGGAATATACATTTAAATCATAAAGTTTTCAGAGTCAAAGAAATCAACCTACAATGTCGCTCACAAATAATTTTTTATTTTTTATTTTTTTTAAAAGAAAAAGATTTAGAGAGAGAGAGAGAGACAAAAGAGATATTTTCTTAAGAAAATAATCATATTAACGTTTAATGAATAACGAAAGAAAAATCAACTATAATATAAAATAATATTTTAAATTGACAAACTAAATCAAGCATCCAAATTTTAAAAGTCGTCAAATAATATTTATTGAAAAATAATATTTATTGTATAATTTTAAAGAAATTTGTTATGAAATATTTATTTATAGAATATTTTTTATTAAATTGATTCGATTTACCATCTAATGACAAAAATTTTGATATGTCATGAATATTTAGGTCGATAGTTATAGTGAAATTATGCAGATATTTATCGTAAAATTAGATAAACTATTATATTATAATATATATATATATATATAGATAGACAGAAAATGTAATTTCTATTTACAGATAACAGAGAGAGAGAGAGAGAGAGAGAGAGAGAGAGAGATCTTTATGGCGCAAACAGAATCAAGGGAAAAGGAGAACAGTAGAACACACCAGCAATTGGCCATTGATTTTTCTGAAGATAGCACATAATAGAAACGGAATCAAAAAAAAGCCTCATTCACAAGTTAGCTTACTTTTCCCAATCAAAGAACATATAATTCAAAATCGGGGACTACAACTAAATTTTCCATTCTTTTATCAGTCAAAGATACAGAAAACAAGTTGGGGAGAACCAAAAAGGGTGACCCTCTTATTTTTTTTATTTTTATTTTTTCCTTTTGTGTGTGTTTTTTGACAACCCTTTTGAATAAACAGTACAGATACGCGAATAGTTTTTGATTATTTTTGGGCTATTTATAGGCAAAAAGAGGGAAACTTTGAGAATTTTTGTGTTTGTTTTCAAGGGGTTTTTTTTTTTGGGTTTTCAAGAAACAATGGTGGGAGCTATGGAGGAAGGTGAGGGAGGAGGGGAAGACAAGAGCGGCGGTGAGGTTGTTATTTCAAGAAATCAATCCGGGCCGTCGAATTGGTTGACCAGCTTCCACAGGGATCTCACGGCGGGGGCGGTGATGGGGGGTGTGGTGCACACGATTGTGGCCCCAATAGAGAGGGCGAAGCTGCTGCTGCAGACCCAAGAGAGCAATATGGCAATCTTGGCCGGTGGGCCCCACAGGAGATTCAAAGGGATGATGGATTGCATTGTCCGTACGGTGAGGGAGGAAGGCATTTGGTCCCTTTGGAGAGGCAATGGCAGCAGTGTCATCAGATATTACCCCTCTGTTGCACTCAATTTCTCTCTCAAGGTAATAATGTTGATTTTGTGTGTTTCTTTTGTTGGGTTTGCGGAGTTTATTGTGTAATTGTTTGAGGTTGTGGATATTTATGCTTGCACTTTCAAGAATGATGAATGGTTGTTGGTGTAGAATGGTGTTACGTTCCTATGATATGTAATCTTGGTTTTTTGCTTTGTTTTGTTATAGTTAGTTTGTTTGGCCATTAGTCGAAGATATAAAGCTTGAGGGTGCCTAGTTCTTTCATTACTTTGGATATAGTTCCATTCGTTATGATATGTTGAGAACTATGATTTGTAGAGTGGCAATTGGGGCTTGGAGTTGAACTTTGTGATACTATCTCTGTGTGTGTGTGTACTGTCAAGGCCCAAGCTATGTACTGAAATGTGTGCTTGTGTCAAGAGTGTAAATTATAAGGTGATGTTCGGTGGTTGGTTGTGTTTGGAATGAATGCTATGCAGGGAGATGAAAATTGATGGAGGGCTAAGTAGCATTGATTAATAAAATGTAGAATCTGCTCATTCTGTGGTGGTTATTAAGGTTATGGAGGATAACTGGCATAATTATGTCTTACAAGGTTGCAGGTGTTTTATTATGGCAAACAATATTCTTGGAATGTTAATTTAGAAAAGGGACATCCACACACACGCACACAAGAAAAAGGGGAAAAAAAAAAAGACAGTAGATTTGCCTCAATTATGGGAAAAAAAAATCTCTATCTGTTGAAATTATAATTACCCCCTAACACTAATAGATAGAGGTCCTTTTCGTAACTGGGATAACTAATGGCTGGTACTTTTTGTTGGATGAAAGCGGACCTCAAAGGTGGTAATTGTAATTTCAATCTGGTCTTTTGTAATCAGGACAAACCTCAGTAGGGGGTTTGTTATTATCCCTTTAGAAAATTCTGAGAAGCGGCTGAAGTATGAAAAAACAAGCTTGCTAAATTTATTATGCATTAACCAAACATCATCTTCTTGTAGTTTTTCCTTTCGCGTTCAGTTTTACCATATTGCCATAAAAGGTGTTTGCTATATTATTTTGCATGTTCGGTATTTATACACATTATGAATTATGAATTTCTGATTTGTTTGGTGTAACCTAAATACTCAATTGATGTGCTGTGATATTGATCGCTGGACTTGAATTCATTAGCACTCTCATGTTATGATACACTAATTCCAAATCGAAAAACAACTTTGCCTCGGTAAGCTTGCTGCCAAGCTAAAACATATACTTGTTTCAGCTGTAAATATTTGCTTCTGTTGTTTAGGCTTAAAACTGTTAAAACCAACTCTTTGCATTGGAGGAACAACTTATAAAGCCCACTCTATAAGGAACTCAATTTCCTATTAATGATGAGATTTTCAACTTTGCATGGGCAATTACCCTCATGTGATTTGTTCGGACAAAGAAACCTGAGCATGTCTGATGCTCAAAAAAGTTGTGTAACTTTATGAATGATTTATTGGCCAGTAAAACATCATTGTGTATCTCTTTGCTTGTAGTTATAATATCGACCATATTTATTGTCCGGTAAAACATCATTGTGTATCTCTTTGCTTTTAGTTATAAATTATAATACCGACCATATTTATTGTCCGGTAAAACATTATTGAGTAGCATGAGAGAAAAATGTTTCAGTTAATATTTAGTGAAAGTTATTTACATTTATGAGGGCACCTCGTTTTTATACAACTACGATCACTCTCAACATCACACAAGGTCCTCTGTTAGAAGATGAGGACACGAGAGGACCACTGATAAATTTCAGAAAGAAAAGCAAGAAAGCAACTTTTAAATTTTCCTGCACAAGGAGGATAGAACATTAAAAGCTTCTGAACATACACAGTAGAGTGAAAAGAATCAGTAAAAGCTTCTAAAATGTTGTAGCTGCTTCAGTTATCAGGACAATAATTAACATATATGTGAAAGCGACGGGGTAGTTACCTGGGTACTTAATAACTGACATATAAAAAGTAATTATTTTACGTGAAAAGCTTCTTGAATTCCGTGGTTGCAGAAGATGAGCTGAGCTTTGCATCATTCTTTAGATGCTCTTTGTGTTGATGCTTTTCCCCCATTAATCTTGGCTCGCTTTTGTTTATCTTCTGAACAATATTTAAGATGTCCTTTTGAATCACGAATCCGCACCTGCGTGCTCACAGACTGACCTGTTATTTAGAGCTCTGATTGATATGTTGCTCTTGTATGCTGATTGCTGTTGTTTTCTGAAGTCCATTGCAATGGAATAGGACCACAGACATGACGATGCAGAATGAATTTATGAGGATGTAAAATGTAAGTGTTGTGTCTGAAAAGTTGGGTGTTAAGAGATGGATTCTGATATCAACATGCGTATATCTATTTTGTAATGCGCATTTTCGGAATAAGACTACATACTCGTACGTTGCTCTTCTAACTGACATTTCATTGCTTTTTAGTTACCATTGGGTAGATTAAAATTTTTTAATAACTCTCCTATCTACTAGCTTAAGCTTTAAGATGTGGTGGCCATTTAGTATGCTATAGAGTTGGACCCAAAATTGAGTTTCACGTGTAAGGCTTGATAAAATGAGTACTGCCTACACATGAGAGGACGTGTTAGAGATATTAAATATTTAGTCACTCTCTTGTCTACCAGCTTAAGCTTTTAAACGAGATATGCAATACCGTAAGGGTGTGTGAGAAATATTAAATATTTAGTGTCACTCATCTTGATAGACATTGATATTTCAAATTATGTGCGACCTTGATTTGATAAAGCGTTATCTTTTATCAACAGGATCTCTATAGAAACATCCTACGTGGAAACTCCAGAGAAGGTGATCTTTTATCTGGCCCATCCGCCAACTTCATAGCCGGATCCTTAGCCGGCTGCACGACCCTAATCATCATCTATCCGCTCGACATTGCACACACACGCCTGGCAGCCGACATCGGAAGCACCGAAGCCCGCCAATTCAGAGGCATACGCCACTTTTTATCAACTGTACACAAAAAAGACGGTATCCGAGGGATTTACAAGGGACTGCCCGCCTCACTCCAGGGCATGGTGGTCCACCGGGGCCTTTATTTTGGTGGATTCGATACGATAAAAGAAATTATGTCTAAAGAGTCGAATGCTGATGTGGCACTCTGGAAAAGGTGGGTGGCTGCTCAGGCGGTCACTACAGCAGCGGGGCTTTTGTCCTACCCGATGGACACAGTCAGGAGGCGGATGATGATGCAGTCGGGCTTGGAACAACCGATGTACAAGAGTACGCTTGATTGTTGGAGGAAGATATATAGGATTGAGGGTTTGAGTTCGTTTTATCGTGGGGCTTTGTCGAATGTTTTTAGGAGTACCGGGGCCGCGGCCGTGCTTGTTTTGTATGATGAGATCAAGAAGTTTATGAACTGGACCGGCTTATAGCATTTTTTTTTCTTTTTTTGGTTTTATTTTTAGTACAGAATGACATAACCACACAGGCATAGAGTTAGATTGTAGCACAATTGAGAAATGAAGTGTAACTTGTGTAAATGATTGTATAAAACCCTGCTGTGATTCTTGGTTATCTGACAATATAACCTATTTTTTGGGGTTTATGGAATAAAGGACCGGAGTTTGTTCATTTTGATTTTGTTGAACTTGTATATCTGCAGTTAACTATTGATTAGTAGTAAAGGTTAGGAATATTTGAAAGTATAAGCTGTTAAAAGTTGCTAAATATTTAAGGAGTGTTTGCAATAACTTTAAACAAGCATTTTTTGTATTTTTGGCTATTTTTAAGCAGTCGAGTAGTGTTCGATAAATTAGCTTTTGTTTCCTTTTTTTGTTTTTCAGCAGAAAAAAACTAGAAGTTGGAAGCAGTTATAAATCAATTTTGTTTTATGCTTTTTGGTATTTTTGTAACTATTTGCAAATTGATTATCTTACGGTGAAGCACTTTTCATCTTTTTTTCTAAACATTTCAACTATTTTTCTTTCTGCTTTCCACTTCATTTCTCAAACACCACATATTTTACTGAAATTTTTTTTTTCAACTTTCTCTACAACTTCAATTTCTCCAAAAGTAGAATTTTTTTTTTCAAACAACCCCCTAATAAAAAATCTAAAAGCTACTTAAAGTTTGCCAAGAAAGTTTTTTCTTGGTTTTTAAAAAACACATTGCAAATACCTCTTTGCTATTGAGAAGAATCAGCTATGACAGATTACGAAAAGATATGAGTAGCCAAAAGCCCCCCACCCACCCACCAACAAAAGTATAATAATCTACATCAGGCCTCAGGGCACTTAGATTCACATGAAAACAATTCTTGATTGATTAGTGATCTATTGTTTTATGTATTTTATGTGTGCAAATAGGGACCAGTTAGGTGATGATTAGGAAAAGAACAAATAAAAGTGGAAACCCCATTAAGAAGCCAAAGCAAATATGACTTCACTAACAAGCATAACAATTTTTCTTTCTTGGTGGGGTTTTTAATTTTTTTCGTTTTTTCAATTCACTTTCCCCCCTAAACAACTGCACAAAAATACACAACCTTTGAAAGATAACACTTTGATTTTGGATTCTTTTTTGAGTTTCAGATTCTATTTAGGTTTAAGCTATGAGATTCCATTTGGGACCTACTCAATTTTTGTTTTCTTGGCCATAAATGATTAAGCTTATGTCATGTTATTCGAGCTTGAGTAATGAATCGTTAAATTATACATGATAGTATCTTACTGTCCTTACACAACAATATTCTCATCTGGCAGTTTGTAACATAATCGAATATATTCTCTTCGAAATGCTGTGAAATTGCCCAAATGATTGCCCTACTCGGTTCAACTTCGACCGGTTTCACCATGCTTTGAGGGACGAAGTCGATAATTTTGATGTTTCATGAGTGATCTCGAACTTTTTGTAAATGCAATGAGTAATTTCTGTTGTTTTTTGAGAATTTAAAAGTCCCGAAATTTTCTAAAAATAAAACGAAAAGACATAATGGTTTGTTGTTGTCGTCATAATTCATATATTAGGGAGTGGGCCATTGAGATGAAGTGTGGTTCATCTCTTCCTCAGATAATGGACCACCCTTCACGTTCTATCTTCCTTTTTTTCTTAATTCGGAAACATCTTTGGAAGTGGGTTTGGCATTCATGCCTTTTCTTTAATGATAATAATTGAATAAACAAATGTCCAAATTCAAATTGCAATTATTGCGTACCTATCCTAAAAATAAATTTATAGGTTAGTGCGGGTGTGAATTGAGTTGAGGTGGCTGACGAGTTTTCGTGAATCGATTCGTTTTAAGTTTGAGTTTTTTGAGTTCAAGTTCGAGTTTTCGAGTTCGAGCTCGAAATCATTGATACCTGCTCCTTTTAAAAATATATATTACATATTATAAAATATTTCAATAGTATTATCAACATATTATTCAAAATCAAGATTATTTTGTGTCTTAAAATTCTCATTTCACATATTATATTGTAATTTTCATGTTATTGTGAGGAATAAAAATATCAAAACATAGAAAAATCCTTAAAGCTGGCTAGGCTTTAAAATACATTTACTTTCTTGAAATTGGTATCCCCTGACAATGATTTGTAAATTAAAAGGATAATTACATTGGAGTACTCTGATGTTTGCCTAAATTACAAATAAAATTCTTATTTTTGGGAAATTACCTAACAAATCCTGGGATTTGCAAATATTTTACAATATCAACCTTCTGTCTACAAACGTTAGGATTTGTAACGGAAATTGTCAAATTTTTGTTTCGTTCTTCCTATTTTACCCTTTTGATCAAAGTTTGAACATATTTGACTAATTTTTTAGGACTAAAATGCCCTCTGGGTCAAATCTGATTTTGTTGTAACTCTTATTACTATCAAATATTTCTACATGTATCAGACCCAGAGAGCATTTTAGTCCAAAAAAATTAGTCAACTATGTTTAAACTTTGACCAAAAAGGTAAAATAAGAAGAACGAAACAAAAATTTAACAGTTTCCATTACAACTTTAACGTTTGTAGATAGAAGGTTGGCATTGTAAAATATTTGCAAATTCCAGGTTTGTTAGGTAATTTTTCAAAAATGAGGGTTTTATTTGTAATTTAGATAAACCACAGGGTACCCCAACGTAATTATCCCTAAATTAAATTTCTCAACCGCTGTGGGCTCTTTGGAGGGGAGTTGGGTATCTTAATTTCCCAAAAAAGGTATATTACTTAATGTGCTGAAAATTTTCAGAAATTAGCAGTTTGGTTATTTATAACATTTTAGTGAAAAAAAAAAGAAAAAGGAAACAAATTACAAAATTGTAGAAAAAGTTATAAAAATATTTGAAAAGTAAAAAATAGGCAGTTTTTGGAAAGAAAAAAAATTAAAAGTAACAGTTGAATTTTAAAAAAAAAATCTAAAGACTGGAAAAAGCACCCCAAAAAGTGCTTCCAATTTTTAGATTAATTTGACTTTTTTTTTTCTCTCACTTGAATAACCACAGGGAAAAAAAAAAACACTGCATTGTAATTTTTTTGAAATCAAAAGTAGAAAAGCACTTTTTTTTTTTAATCTACCAAACACCCAAGCTCTCACACGACTGCTTTCTTGGAGTATATTTTCAATTTACATTCAATAAAACGCTTGTAAATTTTGATTTGAATGACCCAATGAAAGGTTTTCGTAAAGGTATTTTATGTTGTATCTAATACACAATGTCAGATGGTTGAATATTATGCTATATATTTGAAATTATGTCATAATTTCAATATGATGACTTGAAAGGAATGAAGAAATGAAATTAAATGGATACATATATATCATAGATCTTATTGTCCAATGCTTCGTACGTACCAAGTGCCAACATTAACAAGATCGTTCTGCCTGTATACGACATCATCTGTTTGCAACAAAGTTGATTAAGAGTAATTTGTCGAGAAATTTCATTATTTCGACTATTCTCTAGTTATTTTATGAATCTTTTTCTAAATTAAATAATCCATATATGTTTTTAATATTTAATTATACATAGTTGTTTTTTTCCCCAGAACAATACTCTATTATATAATTGATATATCGGACATGTTTGATTCCATTGTCTAAAGGAGCTCGTTGGACTCGTAATACCTTATAAGATTGTTTAATTGGACTTGTTGTATTTTAAACTAATGTCGACTTAAAATGCGACTTGAAATTGAAATATCCAAAATTGGGGCACGACAAATTCCTTTGACTGTTATTGAAGTATTTCAACTTTCAATTTTACTACACGATTATATCAAATATGCATGCCTGATATCGCATTTAACTATAAACATTGTAATACCATATCGGACAATATTATATAATGCCTAAAAGGTGGACCCCATGCAGTGAAAAAAATAAACATCTTGTAAATGTAATTTCCAATAAAAAAAAAATGTCCATCATCTATTAAAGTATTTTCAACCAAGTCAATTTTATCTCTTAAATTAATTTTTAAAAAATCATTAAATTTCAAATTAACCTATATAAAATTTTAACTATAATGTATTTGTTTGTAACAGAATGAAGTATCGAAATAGATTATCGCAATACACAACACTTTGCATGACAATTTAGTTAGGATCATTTAATCAAATGCATTTTTAATGTCACTAGTTAAAGTATTACACATTTACGTGTTGTGACATTTTATAATATCATAAAAAGTACATTATTATTAAAATTTATTATAATTTATTGAGATAATTTTAATAAAATATGATAATAAATATATAATTATTTTAAAAAAATATCACAAATCAAATTAAATTTTCCCGTTCAGTCAAAAGCCAACAAAAAGATCATAAAAAAAAAAAATCAAAGGTAAATGTTGTTACTTTGAGCAGACAAGTAGAACAAGGGGCAGGTGGATGTCATTTTGGTCCCTGTCAATTTCTATCACATCTTATTAATGTGTTTAGCTTTTTCTTTTTCTATTTTTTGTTTATTTATTTATTTATTTATAGTTTTTAATCATTCAATTTTGTAGATGTAACAGGTGATGGAATATTTATTC
Source organism: Petrea volubilis (assembly GCA_026212405.1). NCBI lineage: Eukaryota > Viridiplantae > Streptophyta > Magnoliopsida > Lamiales > Verbenaceae > Petrea > Petrea volubilis. The sequence continues at coordinate 12,343,917 of CM047879.1, forward strand.
CCAATAATTGTTCAACAAAGAGAGTCACTTTATTTACCCACCTTTCCTTTTCAGGTCATCACTGTTGTCCCGATCCTATTGGAATTTGCTTCATTTGATGCCAATTGTTTCGTTTTTTATAACCTCCTTTAACATGCATGTTACTTTTATTAATTATATATTTTTGGATTAAATAATTTAAAATCTTACATAAATAGTTAGGAAGAATAAGATTTTAAATGGCTGCAATAAATAAATTTGATATGGATTTAAGGGTCTCAAATAAAATCATTGAGATACTACAAGTTGAACAGCTTTTATGTATGTACAGATATATATATATATATATATTACTATCTCTCTCTCTCTCTCTCTATATATATATATATATATGTGTGTGTGTGTGTGTATGTGTGTATGTGTGTGTGTGTGTGTGTGGATATTGCATGAGTATCATACCAAATAAGGATTAGAAAACAAAAACGAAACATTTCAAAAGTAGACAAGCATATGATTCACAGGTTGCAACCAATAGGTGCCAACTATAGCTAGAACATTAACAATAAATAAATAAATGAAAAGAAGAATCCAAATATTTGGAAATCTAAAGTAATTCACATATCAATGGAGCAGAAATAAAGTGCACACTAAGAAGCAATTTTGGTCCCAAATATGTGTAAGAATATTTACCAAGAAAATTTAGACAAGGTTAAGAATGTTCGTCCATAATTGTTGGGATATTCATGTGCGAACATGGAAATAGTAGGACGACTTTTCCCAAAACGAAATCACATATTGGATAAAAAATCAGATTCCATTACAAGAAAATCAATAAATTAGTGACAAGACGACAAATAATAATAAAATAATTATCACTAATCACATATATTTAATTAATGATGACAAAATTATTTTGTCAGAAAACAATGTTAATTATTAATGACAATATTGTGTCTAAATTGTTACCAATAATAATTAATGACACATATATGATGATAATTTAGTAACAGTGAAATCTTATGATAAAAGTATAGTGATAAATTTTTTTTTGTCAAAAAGTTATCACTATAGATATATCACTAATTACCAATAGTGACAATTAAAACTCAAATTGTTGTTACCATTGAATGATATTGTGACAAAATAAAAATTATTATCACTAAATAAATTCAATTAATAACAAATTAGAAAATAATTTCTCTTAATATAAGTATTAATGATAACTTTTATATTATCGTTTTTATATTTTGTCATTAATATTATCTTTTCTTGTAGTGTTCTTGGATGAAAAAAATATTAGAAAATTAATTTCAAATAACTTATATTATTAGAGAGAGAGACAGAGAGACAAAAAGAAATTTTAATCCACTACCGGCTTTAAAATAAAGCTCAACTACGTAAAATTTAGAGATAAAAACACTTTACCCGTTGAACTATAATTGCTTTTTATATTTTATTTGTTAAATTGTTTTTGATTATATTTTGTTAGATAAATTGTACAAGATTGCACTTTATTCTTTAAAGTCATTTTTCAACTAAAAAAATATCATCATACCCTTTGCTATCGCCACAAGAGAGACTCATTTACTCCCTTATATTATTAATTAATTTCATCTTCAAATTGTGATGTCACGACCGCTGGTTACTCCCCAATAACCTTCTTGGAGGGAAAGTGGCTCAAGAAGGCGAATACTAAATTATAATTGATATGATAAATATAAGGAAAAATAATTTAATGATTAAAATGTTCAAAAAATTATAATTCAAAGGACAAAATATTTTTATCTTAGAATTTATTATAATGCGAAATCATCAAAACAACTCAATTATTTATTGTTATGTATCTAAAACTTTAAATAAAATTCGGTTCGAATCTTCTATTATATAATTATGTTACATCTCCTGTTATACTTATCAATACACGCAACATGTATTGATGAGTGATCGAGATAAGAAAAGAGAAAATTTGATGGTATAGAAAAAAATATAGAGATTCCCTTTTCTTATCTTGGCTGTTCACCAATACACGTGACGTGTATTGATAAATATAATAGAATATATAACACGATTATATAACAGAAGATCCGAATCAAATAACATTCGTCAACTTAGGAAAAGTCTTTATCATCCTTCTATATCAACATAATTTATCCTAATCACAATTACAACATAATTTCTTACAATTGGATCTTTTGCGGAAACACACACACACACACACGCACGCATATATATATGAGAGAGAGAGAGAGAGAGAGAGAAAACAATCATGATACTCTTGCAACTATTCGTTCACATAAGGTTGTCATAATTGAAAATAATTTACCCTAATCACAAATACCATATTCCCTGATCTAAGAAAGCACTAATTTCACAACCTTGCAACGACAACTATCACAATAACAATCAGAAAAACGAGTTATTTAGTTTTCTCACCTAACCATTTTTAGACTTTTAGACAATTATCACAACTTAATTAATCTTTGTAATTGATAAAGTATTCAGCTAACTGAAAATTCATTTCTCAGAGCACCAACTTCAACCAGCTTAGGCACGAGATTGCTGCTCAAATGCAGCGCCACCAGGCTCTCCAGCCCGCCAACGCACGCGCCGCCTATGTACAGCGCTGGTGAGCCTGACGCGCCGCCAAATACGGCGGCCATCTCGTCCTCGTCCAATTCGATGACGGTGGGGTGGACGCCGACTGCGGAGAGGAGGCTCTTCATGACGTGGCACATGCAGCAGGCGGCCCGGCTGAAGATGATCACGGAGTTCTCCGCTATGAGGCGGTGGATGCGCGTCTCCGGCGACTCGCCGACGTCGATGGTGAGGGGCGAGGCGGTGGGGGGGGTGAGTTCGAGGCGGACGCCGCCGTCTGAAAGCGACGCGTAACGGCGGAGGCCTTGCATCGCGGTGGCGGAGGAGATTGTATTGGAGGTGGGGTGGGGGTTGGGTTGGGGGGCCGGGACGGGGGTTTAGTGAATGGGGACGAGGAGGACAAAGGTGTTTGGGCTTATTATATATACGAAAATCCACGGGCCAAGGTCGGCACAAGAGTAATTATTTTATGCATCTATATAAAGCCTTTAGGCTGACATAGTATGATTAACGTTTTAAAAATTGGTACGACTTAAGAAGAAACTTTATTGCACACAAGAAGTCATATCAAACTTAATAAATTATATAACAAATATAATATAATTTTTGTGTGAAAAATTCGATCTAGATTTTATTCGATTGAATTAATATTAATCACATAATAAATGCATTACACTTATTATAAATGTTATTGGTGTATAATTTGAGAAAAATAATCAATCACTTGATAAATAAAATATAATTATCATATATATATATATATATATCACAAATCATGCACCGACCCAAATCTATAAATACATCACGTACTCAAAATCCTTAAGGATATAACCCTTATTCCTTTTAAGTTCAATACAGTGTCTCTATATGTATCAATTATCTCCCTTGAATAATCTACTGGTTTGACGAAGAGTTTTAACTAGAAACTAATCTAATTAGTTCACATTTGGCACTTATTGGCTTGCCGGACCCACTTATACACCATATCTTAGATGGGTATGAATGTCTTTCACTCGATTACAACCTTTGACCAAATCTAGACATCATCAATATATAAATTATGTACCAATTACATAGCAAATACGATACACTCACCATATAATTAATATTTTTATGACCAAACATAGTTTGACTAGGATTTTCTTATTTTAGGAGGGTGTTTGAAATTGAAGAAAATAATATTGAAATACCTCTTGTATTTTTTTCCCAGTGCATGTAAAGCCAAACTTAAAGATAATAATGTGCTTAATGAACATACTCTACAAATCAGAACCAAGTTAAATGGTGACAATTAATATTTTAAACAATATAGGGGTATTTATGCAATATCTTACAACTCATGTCGCTAGGTGACAAATTCGTGCCGTTACGTAAGAGGATATTAAAGCTTGGAACGAGTCCATTAGGCCGGGATTTGTGGGACCCGGCGATGACATCACAGAGTAACACACTACGTCAGCTATCGGTCTTTGTTAAATATTAATTTTACAACCACTTTAGGATGGGCAAGGGTGGTGATGTAAGGAACATATTAATGCCACACCACGCGCAACAAGGATATATGTCGTGCTACTACCTCTATATGACAAAAAAGCAAGATTTTCAATTCTTTCTTTTCTTTTTCTTTTTCCCATTTTTATTCAAATACATTGAATATTGGTTTTTTTCCCCATTTTTTATTCAAATATATTTGTTATGTGACATGACCACTCTAATACTTAAGTCGATATAAATAAAAAGCGTATGAGTTGAGTGAGTGTATGAGCTAACCTGCCTCAATAAGGGATTATTTATACTAGAGGGGTTTTAGTTTTGGAAGCATTATGAAGAGGGTTATTTACCTAAATAGCCCATAGATTCCACATGTGATCATGATTCTGCGTGGGACCATTAGTCGAGCTAGTGTTCCTACGATGATTGCATCAATTGGAATGTGATGTCAAGGTAGTTGATGGAAAATCAACTAACAGGTGCATTTAAGGTCGAAGGAAGCTAATGTAGCTCTGCATTAAATGTAAAAGATTACGTGTCTTGCTCATTAGATTGTTGGTTTGAGGCGAATGACAATGATCCCTTGAATTTAAGCTCGACCGACACGTTGAACTCGCATGGTGACTTGTCTGTCGAGGATCAGATATCAAATCAATTAAATATCAAGGCATCAAAGTGCATCCTTTCGAGTTATTGTCAATCGGGCAAAACTATCAAGGGGTGTGTTAGTGGTCCACGCAGAGTAGTGAGGCAATTACCCTCGTGGCAACTCTGAAACGTGTCATGTCAAGTATCTGTAGGGTGATAGTAATTTTATTTTATCACAATAACTTTAATGATAAAATCATAAGAAAAATTAATACTTGAGTTGTTATTAGTAAAAAATTATTAAAAAAATAATCATCATTAACAATTAATAATATATTTATAGTTACAAATTAGTTATTGATAAAAAAATTGCTTTAATGAGGAAGTTTGAAAAAAATTCTTTTCCATATCTACTAGAACATCCTTGAACTATTATTTAATTTGAGAACTCTAGAAACGTTTTTTCAATAGGTTTTAAAAAAAAATAAAAATCCCACCGTCTGTTTAATTAGATAAAACTGTATAAATACTACGAAGCTTTTTATCATGACACACAACAAAACATGAGAAAATTAAGTAAGACATGTATTTCTAACAAATGAACAGGACTTTTATCTTGATCAAAAGGTTGATAAGTGTGACCTAAATTAATCATTTATTTCTAACAAAGAAACGACACTATCTTACCTCACTACTGTACTCTTATGATATTTCAAATTCATTCAAATCAAGAGTAAACATATCTATAATCTATAATAAGGCTCTTTCTTTGATTCATTTATCGATGACACAAGAGAGTTCGCACTCTTACTCATCAAGGGAACAAACACCTTCCCCTTGAACTTTTACTCACGATATAACCCCTCAACAACCCCCTTCTTTTGATTGACGTGAAAGTGAAGTAACCCTTTAACACTATCCAATTCAAAATTTTCAATTAACTTTTCTAAATCCTTTATTTCAATATCAAGTTTAGCAGACATCTTATTTTTCTTTGCATTACAATTTTCTGCCATCACAACTTCCCCCTTCCCTCACAAACAATCCCATGTTTTCTACACTTTCAACACACAACTGCAGTAGAGGCTCAACACTGCAAACAACAAAAAAGAAAAATAAAATAAACTAGTTGGGAGCGGGTTAAAGAAGCCTTAAGGCAAACTATCTCAAAGTTCTTTTGCTATTGTTGTATTATTTATCGGTTTTTACCTTTTTTTTTCCAATAAAACGGAATGCAATTTTATAATAATAATTTAAAATTGACCAAGGTACAAATTTCATCAACATGTGATTTTAATAAAGCTAAAATTGACATTTGTTTTCAAAATACATCAAGGGAATCATACAAGTTTTCAATGATTGTAACTACATAAGAGATATTGTTGGAAATACTACGATTAACCCCCCCCCCCCCCTCCCTTTTTCTATTTTAAGTGTCAATTAAATGATCAACTCCATTAGGCGAAAATATTAAAATATCATTAATTATGTAATATCCAAAACAAATAGTTTAATGATTAAAATAGTGAAACTTAACTGCTAAAGCACTGTATCAGTGGTCAAAACACAGTATAGATGAAGTTATTTTAATCACCAAATTACGAAATATTTTTCTAAGAATAAATTTTTTATTTATCTGACACAACTTATTCATACTATCTATATTATTATATAAAGGGATAATATTCTTTAATAACTACTTTTGATCTATTTATTTATTTTGTCTATCAATTTTTTTTACTTTCTCTCTCTTCTCTCATCTTACTTGTTTTTTTTCTTTTTTGTTTTCTCTCTCCCTCCCTCTCTAATCTCTTTTATCCTTCAATACTTTTCAATTCTAAATTTCTTTATAATTATTTTCTTTATTTTAAATTATTTTATTTTTACTTATTTATTAATTTTATAAATTTATTAAAATAATTAAAAATATTTTAATAATATAAATATTATTAAAAAAAGATTAATAAGTGATTAAATTAAATTATTTTTTTATTATACATGTGCCAATATTATTGGTCAAACATAATAATTGATCCTCCACCCTTTTATCGTTTTCTCGTCCATCTAATCACACAATAATAACAGCATTTAATATTGCGCCACACCGGTGACGTCATGGGTCTCGAGAGATGTCTCCGATGCCGGCGATGTGTGACGTCACCTTGTGGGGTCGGGGGAATTAAAGCTCTGCAGCCGGTGCAGCAGTGCCCATCCCATCATCAGGCCCAAGATTTATATCTCCAGTGAGCGACCGCGCGACTTAGTCTGGGGAGGCAGCACATTTATGCAGCGTACCCGCATTTATGCGTCTTTGGGGCCGAACCGGGACCAAGCCGGTTGTAGTCCACACCACGTTGCTTTGCCGGTTCAAGATTAGTAGCCATGGACTTAGGCCTGTCAATGGGACCAAACCGGTTGTAGTCCACATCACGTGTGTGAAAACTGTGTGTGTGCAGTATGTGTTTACACACAGTATATGTATGTAAAAAATATGTGTGTGTATGTTAAAAATGTTTGCGTAGTGTAAGTGTGAGTGTGTGTGTGTGAAAAATATATGTAAAATGTGTGCGGATGTGTGTCTTAAAAATATGTGTGGTGTGTGAATACCGATTGTGTATTATTACCCAATGAGTAGGAACGGGTAAGGCCCTACCCTAACCTATTTATTTGTAGTAGTATGGATTAGGGTAGAGTATAGGTAGATTTTAAAATTTTAGAGAACGGATAAGGTATGAGTAGAGAATAAATGAGTACGGATAGAGAAAAATCCTATTCATAGACAGGCCTACATAGACTTTATCACACAAGCCAATATAGGAAAAATATTGTTGTGTATATTGATAATTGAGTGTTGAGTCGTATTTATGCGCTAAATGGGTAGATGTATTATATTTCATTTGTATTTTTTTAAAATTATATATAATATAATATTATTGTGATTATTCAGTATATATACAAATGCGAACACTCGATGCATATAAAAAGAAACCTCTCGACATATATCGATTTTAATTTTCTATGTAAAGAGTATGTAATTCAAGGGGAAGTAAATGCAAAATAGATGTTAGACACTTTAATGAATTAAATCAGTATGTGTTTGGCAACAATATAAGTTATGAAAAAATAGTGAGAATTGCTGAGAAAGTCGAGTTTGTGGAGAGCTCAAGTATGCAAATGTTGATTACTATTTACTTTAGAGGTGACAATTGGACAGGTTGGATTTGTGTTGGATCATAGTGGATTGGGTTGAAAATGAGTTGGATTGAAGATGAGTTTCAAAAAATGGATTGAATGTGGGTTTGATATAATTCTTAAGCAATTCAATGTATGATTATTGTATGTTTAATCAAAACAAAAACAAAGAAAATCTTAATTATTAGTTCCTATACTCTTTAAATGGTTTTAAAATATTAAAATAAATTGAAATAAAATAATATATATATATATATATTTTTTGTTTATGGAATAACCTATTTACAACCCGTGATCAACTCATCTGCCACCCATTATTAACATCAACCAAATAAAACCCAACCCAACCTACTTTAGAATATATTAGACACAATCCAACCCAACCTAAAACCGTGCGGATGAGTTGAACCTGTAATTCCTAACCCATTTTGCCACTACTAATTTACCTATAAGTACCTTATACTTTTTTTATAGTGTTGAATGAAATTGCAGCCATCCTAGTTCCACTCTTGCAACCCCCTTAGAATATAAAAGGGCAATTATGCTGAGCGAAAGCGTGGGAGATATGATTATTGAGATTTTTTTTTGCCTTAACCACCCAATTCAGACTAATCCGGATCGGACACTGCTGAAGTCCATTATGGTACGATTATTGAGATTGTTGAGAATAGGGGGATAGAGCTTATCCACTTCTAATGCCTAATGGTTGTCAGTATATGATAGAAGGAGTCTGTCCTCATGATATATCAGTTAGATCGAGAGTTATCTTCCCTGATCAATTGAGTCGTTGGACTTGTGCAACGAGCTACCTCCCTAGCTATACCGGGCTTCTTTTCTTATAAACGGAATTTACTTCAAAAATAGAGAGGTGGTCGGTCACATGGCCAATATCTTGGTATCAGTGACTATTGTAGACCACAGGTAAACGTGACATATTTGATTCACATTTTTATTTTTTAATGTGTATAGAGTTCAAATTTTTAATTTTGATAAAAAATGACAGGTTGCATATCAAATGATTATATCAATACCTTCAAATTAAGAAGAAAACTATTTCTTCGATTATCTCATATTATCAAACTCCATAAATTACTATACGATAGGTATAATATGTTATTCACTACTAGAAAACAACTGAATAGCCATAGATTTAGTCACAAATATAAAAATTTAACCAAAAATTTAGCCACGAAAAAATTCGTTGCCAAATCTGTCGCTAATTTGTCGCCAAATTTCACGCCATTTTTTTCCCATGGCCATGGATTTATCCGTTGCTAAATCCATGGCTAAATAGAAAAATTACGATAAAAATTTAATTTGACACTTAGCCATGGAAATTTTCGTGGGTAAAAATGTAAAGAAATTCAGCCACGAAAAAATTCGTGGCTAGATATAAAATTACCCAAAAAAAAAATAGTTTGGATATTTTGCCACGGAAAAATCCATAGCAAAATAAAAATTACAAAAAAAAAAAAATAATTTGAGACTTAGCCACGGATTTTTCCGTTACTAAAAAATGCAAAGAAATATAGCCATGAAAAAATCAGTGGCTAAATATAAAAATTACAAAAAAAAAAAGTTTAATTTGACATTTAGCCAAGGATTTTTCCATGGCTAGAATATAAAAGTTACAAAAAAAAAATGAGTTTAATTTGAGATTTAGCCATGGAATTTTTCCTGACTTAAAATACAAATAAGAAAAATGTAATATAAAAATTACAAAAAAAATAACTAAATTTACATTTAATCACGGATTTTTCTGTGGCTAAAAACTGCAAAGAAATTTAGCCACAGATTTTATAAAAATTACAGAAAAAAAATAATAATTTGACATTTGGCCACGAATTTAGTCAATTAAGTATAATTGAAATACTATATAATTTAATTTTTAAATTAATTAATTTAAACATATGAGTTGAATTATTTTGTTTTATATTTGATTGAATTATTTATTCATTCTCTGAAGAGATAATCGATCACTTTGAAGTTTTCAATAAATGCTATTGTCCAATTAATTTAATTGATTAATTAATTACACTCACTTGAAAAATATGTAATTTTATTCTCATGTAACAAATTTGTCAATCGGCCAATTGTAAAATTTTGAAGGTATTGATCCTACGATGACACTATATTTTAAAATTTGATTGGTTTTATTTTGTTAATTACACTAAATTTAAGTATATAAATTGATAATTTCACATACAATGAATAAGATCACTTAAATTTTTTAAATTGAGTCGAAATAACCAATGAAAAATTTCAAATTTTGATAAGGTCAAAGTTACAAATTTTTAATTTTGATTTTTTTATCCCAATTTTATCTATGGGTAAAAGTTAAATTAGGAAACAAATTATAATTTGCACAATTTAATATTTCTTAATTAAATTATAATAATTGTGAATTAATAAAATATCTCACTTAATAGGAATAAATTGGTAAAATTTGTTCATAAATTTAATACATATAGATATAATACACATACATAATGCTATAAGTACTAAATAACCATCCATTTAACCAATAAGCACTTTATAGCTTAATGGCAGCACATTGGAAAATCTACTAAGAGGTCTTGAGATCGAGTCTCTCTTGTAATGCTAAGACACAAATAATTGAAAGGATGGTGGTTGTGGGGTGGGTTGAGGGTAGGGATGCAAACGAATCGTTCTAGCTTGAGCTCGATAGTTCTTGTTCGTAGGGAGCCCAATAGTTCTTGTTCGTAGGCTTGCGAGCCTGTAGGATTTTAATATTTATTAAATTTGTATATATATATATATATTATAATTATAATATTATATATATATATATATTATAATTATAATATTATATATTATATAATTATAATATTATATATATAATTATAAAAAAACTTAAGTGAAAATTAATTTTTAGTCAAAATCCTTTCCTTTGCCCTTCCCATTGTCTTCTTTCTCTACAACATCGTCTCTCTCTCTCTCTCTACAGTCGAGTCTCTCTTCTCCCCGTCGTCTGTCATGACTCTATCTCTCTTCTCTCGGTCGTCTGTCTTGGCCCCCTAGTCCTCTCTCTAGAATCTTTACCGCTACGTCTCCGCCGTTGCCATGGGCTTAAGTAATTTCGGGTATTTTTTTTCTTTCTATTTTTTAAAAAATTTCAAAATGAGGGTTTATTACAACCTTTGATGTTTGTTGATTTCAATAGATTTCTGTTTGTTCGTGGGTTAATTCCTTTTTGAGGTATCTAGTGAAGATGGAAGCTTGAGTTTCTCAATCAAGAATTAAGATCTTTAGGTACTTTTCATCTATTTTGTTGGATTTTCAGCAGTGATTGAGGATTCTCGGGCTCGAGCTCGAGCTTTGACAAAATGAGGTTGAGCCAAACGAGCGAATCGAATTAGCCAAGCTGAGCCCAAACACAGGTTCGAGCTGAGCTTGAGCCTGAAATTATCAAGCTTGTTGAGCTTCAACTCGACTTAATTTGTTCGAGCTCGAGCCTTGAAAAAATACCAAAATTCAGCTCAGCTCGTTTGCATCCCCAGTTGAGGGGGAGCGTGGGCGCGGATGGTTGGTGGGTTAGATAACCATGAAAAAATCCGTGGCTAAATATTTTTTTTATTAGAAAATAACATTTGGTCACGAAAATACCCGTAGCTAAATTCATGACGAAGTTTAGCCACGCCACTTTTAACTATGAATTTTTTTCATGGTTAAATCCGTGACTAAGCTATTTAGCCACAAATTTTGGCCAAAATTCGTGGCTAAATCATTGTTTTATGATAGCAATTAAGCATATTAATAGCCATATTCGTCGAATTCAAAGAATTCAAATTGTAAACGTATGTACTTATCTTGTTTCAGGTTTTCACTTAGAGTCAGTTATTTAGTTAGTCAATGGTAATTAGTGTTCGTTGTTAAGTTAGTTCGAGGGGTCTTTTTGTAATTTTTTGATAGCTTTAGTTTTCACTTGTATCTCATTCCAGCGTCATTCATACGCATTATCAATGAAAGTCTCATTTTCTCCTTTAATTTCTCTCTCAATATTCAGCCATTTCTTCACAAATTCTTAAATTTATCAACTATCTAAATGCAAATGCTATTGTTTTTTATAATTAAAAACATAAAGTTATTGAAAATATATCACATCAATTATTTTAAAAAATAAATAGTACTAAAAATAATTGCATGACAAATTTAAGTACACCGCATCGGTAGAATAAATACAATCATTGCCAACACGGACAAATTCCATCGCGGGCCGGCTTTGTGCAGGTCCGATCATTTCGAAAGTACAATCAACAATTCTGAACAATTTGCAGCAGCATATTAGCATTACCAATTCATTCTTTACACGTGTTCTTCTAAAAAGCATAGACATTTGGTAAAATTTTATCAGTATTGTTTGAGAACTAAAAGGAAGAAAAATACTTAACCATCAAATTATGATTTTTTTTTTATATTTTATCATATAAATATTTATAAATTATACTTCATCATATAAATTGTATACTTTTTTATATTTAACTCTTTATGGTTATTTTTAATAGTAAAAGTGAACATAAATAGGACATATGTCCTTATGTGAAAAGTCACTTATTGTCAAAAAATAATCAAAGATGATTCAATATGAAAAATATAAAACTCATATGGTAAATGCTACTCGTAAAAGTTTATCTAAAAGTGCAAAAGCGACCATAATTTAGGAGTTAAGTGTTTTTTTTGTTGAAAATAATATAATATAATAAATATTCAATGATCCTTTCTTTTAACAACTTAAACTTCTAGATGAGGCAGTTATTCAATATTGCATCAGAGTCGGGCCAAATCAGAGGTCCTGTGTTGAACTTTCACAGCCACCCATTTATCAAAAATAATTTCACATGCAATGCTTGATACAAAAATAAATCTGCTTGCACGTGCGAGGGCATGATGGAGAATATAAATAAATATATAATGACTCTTCCTCTCTAATAGTTTAAATTTTTAGATAAGATAGTCATTCAATATGATATTAGAGTCAGATCAAATAAAAAGTCATGTTCAAGTATTCGAATCTCATCGCCACTCATTTATCGAATTTCACGTACAAGACTTGATACAAAAAAAAATCCAACTGCACATTGTTATTCCTATAAAAAAGTTGTCCATCATGCAATGCAAAGAAGTAAGTTTTAGTATCCCCACCATTTTTTATTCATAAGAGGGTTAATACACTTTTCCTCGCTAAAATTATAGTCTTCAAAAACACATAATATAATAAATCAACGCCATTACAAAAGAAAGTAATATCAATGCCAAACCATAAATCAATGCGAATTTGTTGCCATAATTAATATGCAATAAGTAATAATATCTTATATATTATGATAGCTAATTAAATTTATCTATCGTCAATAATTTTTACTTTATCAATTTATAGGTGTCAAGTGACAAGATTTAATACTTTAAATAGTCATTATTTTCAAATAATACAATAACAACTTAATGACAAAAAAAAAGGTAATTATAAATTTGTGGCAAGATTTTTCTTGTCCTTAAGTTGTAACATCATAGGGTAACACTAGTTTGTCAATAGTAATAACTTTAATACGATTTCCGTCACTATTAACGTTTTGAACACCATTTATGTGATGAAACAATTTTTTTTGTCTTCCAATGTGTATAATTAATGACAATTTATGTACTATTATTTTATTATATTGTCACAGTTTACTTTATGTACTCTTTTCTTGTAGTGTCCCTAACTTATAGTATTATTGACTGATTTGTTTTATATATATATATATATATATATATACTATTAACAGGGGTAATTTATTACATTTTATAGCTTAATAAAATAAACACACTAAAGGGTATAGTTCAAATGAATAAAATGTAAGGGTTCATGTCATTACTGGTCTCTAAAAATTAAAATTAGAATCACTTTAATTCCTAGATTTTAAATTGTCATGTTTTGATTCTTTATGTTATAAATAATAGCATTTTAGTCCTTTCAATGTTTTCAGCAAAAAATTACATCAAAACACTTATATATTTGAATGACATTTTTCGTTAATTTACGCCAACTAACTTATTTTTTGAAACCACTTTATGCAAAAAAATTTACAAAGATGTCATCTAAGTAAATGTTTTTCAATAAAATTTGGCTAGAAAACTCAACAAAAGAATTAAAGTGTTACTTATTTATAATATGAAGGATCAAAATACAATAATTTAAACTTTATAAACTAATTGATTCTAATATTAAATTTTAAGAATCATTAGAGACATTAACCCTAAAAAAATTCCTCCTTTTTATCATGCTCTTGAATGTTTTGCACTATTTCTTTTCAAATTGTTTCTAATTGTATTAATTTAGATATAGCCAAAGAAGTAATTTGTTGACCCACGAGATACATGCTTACAATAAAGCCAATTTGATGTGAATATTGATAAACATCTCACAAAAGGAAAAAGAAAAAGAAGTTGTAATAATGCAGGTGAGATGTGCCAAAACAACATGGGAAAAAAAAACTCAAACATTTGGTGTCGACATCTGAAATTGATATCTTACTACGTTGTACAAGGCAAACGTGTGCCAACTGTTGTGGGCTTTAGAGGTGCTTTATTACGTAAAACATTGTGGGAGTTGAAAAAGAAGATGTGAAATTGCCACTTTACTTGTCCTAGACATATCATATTGTGTATGACATAAGCTACAATCATTACAAAAATACACTGTATGCATTTTTTCCGACGAAATTTATCCATCGTATAATTCCGACGAAATTTGTCCACCGAAAATTCATCTCTATTCCAAGTGGGAGACTCCGGTTCTATTCTTCTCAGCAACAGAATTATGTATGTTTTGGGGCGGTGGGCGGCTCTCAAAGCGAGGGAAGGCGATGGGCGACTATCAAGTGACAACAGGTGTGGTAGTATGCGGCTCCCGACAATGATATTGATGGCGGTGGGGGCAGAGAATCCGACGAAAAGTTCTGCCAAAAAGAGGTCCGACGGAATTTCAATGGAGTTTTTCCCGTCGAACACATTTTCGCCGAAAAACGGCATTTTTCAATGGATACATAGATTCCGTTGGATTTTTTTGTTGGAATCCGCACATCTTCCTGTAGTGGAATTTAAGGTGTTTGTAAGAAATTAGTAACATATTTTCATGTAAACAAAATTAAAGAAACAATCAATAACAAAAACATTTACTAATGAATTGGTTATAAAAGAAATCCATCCCAAAAACTATATTTATAACGAATTGGTGTGTCAATGTAGGGAACACATTCTTATAGTGTGAGTGATTATAACTTCTAATTTATATGATGACCAAATGAAGTAAAAATTGTTGTTTTGGTTGTTGCATTAATCATTAGTGACACCCTTAAAATGATAATTCAAAAAAAAAAAATGGTTTAATTCGTGATAAAATTTTTTTACATTAAATTAATTGGATCTCACTAATTGTTTGCCAATTTAAGTATAATTGTTGTTGTTACAATATTGTTTTTGTAACAAATCAAAAGTTTTATAATTTAATGTATATGATTGATGATAGAGTCTTTCCAACATCACTAATTTGCTGTTGCTATTTCTTTCTTTTTTTTCTTTTTCATGTAGTGAATATCTTTCGTCATGCTTGCATATGTGTTCATGTTCAAATTAGTTTTGGATTCATCATAGTCAATAATTGAGCTTATTTCCACTACTAGAAAAATTGTTTTTTGTGACCGATTTTGGCTTAAATCGGTCACAAAAACAGTTTTGTGACCGAATCTGTGACCGAATAAATCAGTCACGAAAACCTTGGTCACAGTTTTTTTGTGACTGAAGCTGTGACCGACTATTTTGTGACCGAATTTGTGACCGAAATTTCGGTCACACAATGAAATAAATAGTGACCGAAATTTCGGTCACAAAATGAAGGGAATAGTGACCGATATTTTGGTCACAATTTGATTCCATCTGTGACCGAAAATTTCGGTCACTATACCTTTCATTTTGTGACTGAAATTTCGGTCACTATTTATTTCATTTTGTGACCGAAATTTCGGTCACAAAATTTTAATCAATCAATTTAAATTATATTTGTACCCACATCAACCCCACGCCCCTCCCCCCACCCCGCCCCCGGACCCGGCCCGCCCCTGGACCCCACATGTTGAGCATGGAAGAAATATTTCCTCTTGCACTTGATGTGGTTTGAACCCTTAACCTCTAGGTTGAGGTGAGGGTTTCAAACCACTACACCACTTATGCTCTTTGTGCATGAATTGATTTTTCTTATATTTAAATTATATTTGTGCGATATTCAAATTTTAAATTATCTAAATAAATTTCATTAAAATTTTGTCAATTTTTGTAAATTTAGTAGTTTTACTAATTCTACAATATTTATCTTGACTTTATCAAAAATTTTATTTTATTTATGCATAAATTCTTATTTGTGAATTATCACGAAACCAAACTTTAGAGAAATATTTTCATATTTTTGGTTTGAGGGAAGATATTTAGAGAAACATCTTTTTTTAATTTTCAACTGAAACCAAACTCAATTCCACATCTAGGTTCGACTAATTATTCGATTTCTTAATTTAATTGAACAATTACTCATTTTTCCAATTCAATCAATTTGCTTAAATTAATGTTTGTCTGTATTTGAAAATTAATAATGATTAATGTAATAATTTGTTCTTAATTAGAATGTATTGATATAATTAATTAATATACAATAACTTTTGTAGCAGTTTAATTAGAATGTATTGATATAATTAATTAATAAAAGTTTCACTGGTAAAATTTGAACAAAAGTGATCCAATAACTTTTGTAGCAGTTTCTCTATCATATACAATACATACATACATACATACTTTTGTAGCATTCTACACAATTTTGCCTCAAAGAGCTAGTAAATTGTGATCGAAAAATCGATCACAATTTCTTCCCAAGATGCTAGTATTTTGTGACCGATTTTTCGGTCACAATTTTGCCTCAAAGAGCTTGGAAATTGTGACCGAAAAATCGGTCACAATTTCTTCCCAAGATGCTAGTATTTTGTGACCGATTTTTCGGTCACAATTTTGCCTCAAAGAGCTTGGAAATTGTGACCGAAAAATCGGTCACAATTTCTTCCCAAGATGCTAGTATTTTGTGATCGATTTTTCGGTCACAATTTTGCCTCAAAGAGCTTGTAAATTGTGACCGAAAAATCGGTTACAATTTCTTCCCAAGATGCTAGTATTTTGTGACCGATTTTTCGGTCACAATTTTGCCTCAAAGAGCTTGTAAATTGTGACCGAAAAATCGGTCACAAATCTATTATAACATTAATTAATTTTCTTTTTGATAATTTTTTTAAAAATCTACAGTAATTTAAATATTAGTAAATTATAAATTTTTTTTGTGACCGATATTTGCATTTTAGTGACCGATTTGTTAGTCACAAAAATATTTTCATTCTTTTCTGAAATCGGTCACAAAAGCGGTAACAACTCTCCATTTTTTGTGACTGAATGTGTTCGGTCACAAAATTCGGTCACTAAAAACAGTTTTTTTTAGTAGTGTTCGAGTTTGGCCTAGCGATGTACTTTTAGATATTTATCATTGCTTATGAGAGTGCCACCCCCCCCCCCCCCCAAATAAAAAAATTGAGAGTGCTTTTTTTTCTTTGGTTTTTTGTTTTTATTAAAAAAAAAATCTTCAAAAGCAAGACCCAGGATAATATATTACTTTATTTGTAACTTATCTTGATACAATTCATAAGGTGACACTGTTAAAAAGTGCATCAATTTTGCACTTATAATGACATTTTATTAGATATATTTCAATAGGCTATATCAAATTTTAACTATAATGTATTTTTTATGACACTATCAAATATCACAACAGGCTATAGCCACACTCACATACATGCTATTTTACCTAGTATAACTAAATCATTTTTACTTTTGGCAACCCTAGTTAAAACGTTATGTATTTAAGTGTCGTAATCATAAAAGTAACTTATAATTAAATTTCGGTATAACTTGTTAAGGCACTTTTTTATTAAGTGTCATAATGATTAAGATACTTTCTAAAAGTGTTATCTTATATGTGTCAAATTAGTCAATTTTTTTAATAGTAATTTTTTTGAATGCATAGGTCTAGACGATGACACTGCAAGTTTAATATCCACCTCGAATTTAGTACAATTCCTCAAAACTTGTCTATTAAGTCTCAGCTGACGCTATCCATATTGGTGACACTCAAATGATATTTTTAATTGTTAGATTAAATATGATGATATGTCAATTTTACTTTTTAACATCTTTTGACCGTATTAAATTCAAATTTAACAGTTAAAAATATCATAAACGATAGCCGTGAGTAGCTTGAAATCTCACGAGGTGAGATAAGGTTGAATTAACCCATGATTAATTTGCATTTATTATGGAAATCATATAATATAAATTGAACATAACAATTTTAATTAAAAGTATAGGATTTTATCATGAACTTATGTGAAGCACATGGCAAGTTGCACAAAAAAAAAAACAAGCATAATAATGATGTGATTTGAAATTTGTATGACACGGAGTGTCAGCTCATTATCTCAGAAACAAACCTATTTTTTCACGGAAATTATTGTGTTTTGTATTACCAGAAATAGGCTACGTGGACCTGGTGGGACCAAGTCTCGTTTGTTTGTTGGGACGAGATCAAATATTTTCAATCGATAAAATATAATAAAGAATAAAATTGAAAAAATGCGATTATGACCTATAAGATATGAATATTTCAAAAATTAGAGTCATGCAATGATAATATCGTATGGGATACGATACTTTTTTTATATGTGTCCGATGCATCGTGTGACTTATTCATAAATTAAATAATATTGGCACTTTTGATAGCATGTTGTACATACAAACTTTTAATATGTTTGAAACTTTTCGAACACCTAAATTTTTTTTTTCAACATATTTTTGTGAGTGTTTCAATGATAAAAAACAATTATAGATAACTTTTTTAAAGATATTCAAAAAAGATTATCATTTCATTTAATAATTTATTTTTCTCGTTATACTTTTTTATAAAAATCGAAACTTTGTTTTACTTTTAAAATAAATAGTTCATAAATTATGTCAAAAGAATTATGCAATCACGTATCACATATATGAATTTCTATATTTTTGTACTTGTACCAATACATATATATAAATCCTACACTAATTATATGTGCGTGTGTAAATATATACATATTATGTCATATCATCATTAGAATAATATAGAAATATTTATATAAATAATGTGTGTCAGAGACGTATCATGTCATAAATTTTTTAAAAATTTTATGTCGGCATCTTTGTATCGTATCGTACTGTGTTGTCATTGTGTCGTCTGTGTATGTGCAACATTAAATGTAACTTCAACCTCCCTTGTTCCCACTTGTGCAGGAAATTCTGCCCTAAATTGAGTTATGAATCTCACGTATATGTTCATTGGTAGCAATTTTTTCAAAACTTGATTTATTCGACTAAAAATATTTAAATGCATGAATGTGGATAAATTACAATCGTTGAGTGTCTATATTGAATAAATTAATTATCATTTGAATGTGTCTATTTTCAAGTGAATTGTGACTTATTAAATAAAAATATAATAATGTAATAAAGTAAAATATTAGGTATGTCACGGTGTTGCATGTTTTTAATGTTAAATTAAGTTGCTTAACCAAATCTTATATGATTTAAGTTTTGAATAATTGAATATTGGCGAATATGAGCAGTTATGCAAGTATATGCTGTGACTTAATTAATGCTATATATATATATATATATATATTTAAAAAATTTGAAAATCACAAATATATGAAAAAAACAGAAAAAAAGACGATGATGACAAAAAAAAAAAAAAGGTGTGAAATTTGTAAGCAACTTTTAAGGCGTGCAAGGTATGATTTTTGCAACTCAAAATGAGCTCCAATTGAGTTGATTAAACTTTTCCAATCTTTTTTGTGCCCTAATGCTTTTTCTTTTTTTCTTTTCCCTTCTTTTACTTAACCACAAAACATTGTTATGGTTATGATGATTCTCATTCCTTCTTACTTTTGAGTCTTTTTGACCAACGAACCTGATTCGAACAAGTAATATGTTAGCTAGCCTATTCATCTCGAGCATTGTGAGACCACAAATCTAAAACTAAGGATAGTAATGGGTTCTGGTTATATTTCATTACTACAATAATGTATACTCTTTGTTGACAAACTAATTCAATAGATATACAATCAATTCGAAACACCCTATAGATGTCAATCGAAATGTCATACGCGTACATATATGCTCACTCAAAGGAGAAGGAGAGTGGACAAGAGAGTTCGAATTCACGACCTTAATGGTGCCAATTCGATCCTCCACTGTTAGACTGTAACCTCAATGACAATTCAATAGATATTTAATTTTTGTGACGTGGTAAATTCTTTATTACTAATTGGTTATTTAGTTCTATTTATATTGAATCATACCACTAACCTATCAAAAATACATTAAATATATGGCAAAATCTCTTCGTAATAAAATTTCAATTAGTAGAGGAGGAGGAGGGGGAGGAGGAGGAGGTGGGGTGGAGGTGTGTTTGTTCTGTGCCCATCATGTATGAAATGGGTATTGTGAACTCTAAATAATTCCGTGCGAACTTGAAATTAAAACTAGGACTCGAATTGACGATGACTCGCCGCATTAGAGTTTCGTATATATATTTTGTTTTTATATATACTAGCAACACCACATATTATATGCATGTGTAAAATATAAAAAATATATATTTCAATTTAGTACTTAAATTTTTTTAGGATAAAAATATAAATATATTATTAAATTTCTTTTATAAGAATATTTTTTTAGAATTATTTGAAATAATTTATTAAATTATAATAATTTAAAATTAAAATAATTATATGAAATAAAATTACATGATAAAAAATAAACACAAAAAAAACCAAGTAATTGTAATTAAAGAAAGTGGTTTGTGGGTTGAAAATATGAGTTTTTTAAATTGGATGTAATATTACAATATTGACCTTTTTATTTGCTTATTTATTGCATGTGCTTACTAACTAAAATGGTAAAATTTGCACATCCAAATTTGGTATCCGAATTGAATCGATTTCATATAAATTTTCAATTTTAGCCATAATTTTACATATCTCTATTTATTCCACATAAAATTGAAGGACAAATTTTGTAAAATCACATACATAATCGCTATTTGTGAGACAAAAATGACTTTCTTTTTATAATAGTATAGATATATATTCATATCCTATATACATGTGCTTATACTTCATAAAAAATGTGTATTTCTACACATACAGTTACATTAAAAAAGTAAACCTTATGGTATTGTATATTGAAATAATTACATCATATGAACAAATAAGTTACGATGTCGATATATATATAAACACTATTATGGCAGTATTATTTAAAAAAAAAATTCAAAAAAGTTTGAATAACTTAAAAATCCCTCTATGTCAATTGGGCTCCAGACATTTTGAGCAAGGCCCAGTTGAATGTCAAATATTATTGTGCAATTGCCAATAAGTTAAATAAGTTAGGCCCATTTATATACTGGACAAGGGCCCATTTTATGTGCTGGATAAGGGCCCATTTTATGTGCTGGATAAGGGCCCACAGGCCCAGTAAAATTTATTTTTTTCTTTTCTTCCTTTTTTTTCAGAAAATAAATGCTGTACATCACCGACTGCACTTCCATCATTTTTTTTTATAAATATTTTCTTTTTTGATTATTATTAATTACCTAAATCCAACAAATAAATTAATACTATAACTTTTTTCGAACTTGTCGAAAATAATTTCAAATAAAAATATTATTTTAAAATATTTGTAATTACTGTATTAAAATAAAAAATTATTTGATTTAAAAAAAACTTTTACCGTAAAAAGACGGTTCGAGAAACAATATTTTTTTTAAATTTATCCAACGAACCCCAAATTAGGGTCTAATCTAATTTTATCCCACTGATTAAAGCCCTAATCTCTCCCTTAATCTCAGGAATATTCCGTTAGCATCTCCTTAATCATAGAAGTTTCTAGATTTTTCTTTTTTCTTTTTACTTTTTTTTTTCCCACCAAATTATACAACCCCACCTGTCCAGTACATAAAGCTCTAGTTGTCCCCAGAAGATCTTGAACATTTGCACCTTTAAAACAGTGAAATAAACTCAAGATTTCATGAAAAATATCCCAACAAAAGAGCCCCTCTCTCTCTCTCTCTAGAACTTTCCTCTCTCATCCATATATATAAGCACCCACTCTCTCTCCTCTTTTGTGAATCTGGTGTCTCAAATATTTCGCAAGAGATAGAACAAACAACAAATTCAGCCCTTTGCCTAACCAAAAAAAAAAACAAATTCAGTCCTTTGTGAACAACTCATTTCAAGAGAAGAAATTTGATGGAAGGTGTGAAGGTGAAAGTAGAGGAGGAGGGCACGATCGCCAGCGGCGCCGGGTACGGCGACGCTGCTTTGTCGGCGTCGTCTTCATCCTCTTCTCCGCACCCGATGGAGGGTCTGCACGGAATGGGCCCGCCTCCATTCCTGATCAAGACGTTCGATTTGGTGGAGAACCCCTCGACGGACGCGGTGATCTCGTGGAGCAAGGCCAAGAACAGCTTCATCGTGTGGGATTCGCACAAATTCTCGACCACTCTGCTCCCCAGATACTTCAAGCACAGTAATTTCTCCAGCTTCATTCGCCAGCTCAACACCTATGTAAGTGTTTGATAGTAGTCCCGAATCAAAATATATCGTTTTTTTTTTCTCTGTTTTTTAACGAATTATGCTTGATTTGGTGTAGTTTTCAATGATTGCTGTTTATTTCGAGTGGGTTGGGTGACCATGGTTGCTTTTGTATTGTAGCTCCAATTGTTTACATTTCTTGTTTGGTCAGTTCTCATTCTAAATCTGATGTGGTAGCTATAGTTAAAGTTTCTTGTTTGGTTTGGTTTAGGGTAGCTCTCATCTGATATATGAATTGTGTATATTTTTTTATTGAAGTTCAGAATTTTGTTTCAATTCTTGATCTTTTTTTTCAATGTATTCTGTAAAAATTCAAT